>CM076577.1:1453126888-1453499214 GCA_034641835.2 Pinus albicaulis | reverse complement strand
TGACCTGAATGGGTTTAGGTAGGCGCCCTCAAACGAAACGACATGGCGCGCCCGACCGAACGAAGGCACAAGGGAGAAAATGACAAACGATCCACACGAACGTGCACAAGGCACCCGTGTGGTCACAACTTAGCAAATTTGATACGACCGCCCTCAAACGAAAAAACCCGACCTGAACGCATCTGGGCAGGCGCCCTCACACGGCGCGACACGACGCGTACGACCGAACAAAGGAAAAAGGGAGAAAATGACAAACGGGCCGCATGAACGTGCAAAAGGCACCTCTGCTGTCACAACTTAGCAAATTTGATACGACCGCCCTCAAATGAAATGACCCTACCCAACCCAAACACGTTTGGGTGGGCGCCCTCACACGATGCGCCCGACCGAATAAAGGCACAAGGGAGAAAACGGAAAATGGGCTGCATGAACATGCACAAGGCACCCATGGGAGGACCTGTTTTTTAAAATCCTCGATCAATCTCTCCTTGTGTAATTTCTAGAATGATAGATACATGTGAATGGATGGTCATTAAATTATAAAATGCAAAGAAGTAGGAGGAAAACTGGGAATAAAAACCATGAAATCATGTGTTTACATTATGGCTAAACATTATGATCATGTCATTCTAACAACACAAGATATAGGGAAGATTATTAAACCTCATATAAAAGAAATGCGTAGTCTAATGAAGCCATAATTTCATCCATAAAACAATAGAAATTCTAGCATGATTTTGCGAAAATCTAGTGGAAGTTATTTAAAATATAGGTTATAGTTGTCAATCTTCAAGATTTTGGGTGCCCCAAGGGTCCTTGATGGTGTTGAATCCATTTTCATCATCAAAAGTGTTACACCATTTTTTGGTCATCTAACTCTTCATCATTAGATGGACCCAAGTACACCATGTAAGACCAGTTTTACCCCAAGTAAAACTGCTTTCACTATGTTAATTAGGAAACCCAAAAAGGAATAATTAATTAAACCATAATTTAATTATTATTCCCAGTCATGTTTAACCCAAAAACAAAGAAATTAATGAGATAAACCCATAGTTATCTTATTATTTTCTAGGAATAATTATTTAAGCCTACTAGCTCCCTTCAGGCCACAGGATCACCCACATCCAGCTCCGGTGGCCGAGGTGCATAGTCAAACCGAAGAGCAGGACTTTCAAGAAATTGAAAATTCTACTCCAGAATTATTGCAGGAAGGGAACTCTAGCAACTTTTGTGAGGGAGAAGGAGAAATGAAAGGGAATCGTAGTCCCGTGATTTGGCCGATTGGTTAGCCAAATGACGATGTAACATCAAACCAAGCTTTGGAGCCCAAGGACCTAGCCTTCCTGGACTCAGAGAGGGCTCTCTCTATAAGTGTAAAAGATGTCGGTGTGTTTACTTGCGATTTCCTGATATTAGGCTAGTTATGAAGTGTGTTTTTGGCTTTTTTAGTTTTTAAGTTTTTAAGTTTGTGAGGGATAAAACTGATCAAATACATAAACTGGATAACAAGATGTAGATAAATTGGGCTATGGGATCAAACAGGTCAAGGTAGCTATGAGGTAATGATGTGAGGTTGCTGTAGGGCCGATTTGATTCACGGTAGAAGGGATCTTTGGGCAAAATGGATTGAATGGACAACAAGTTGGTGAAAGACAAGGGATTTCAAGTGTAACTAGTTAATAGCAGACAATAAACATGTAATAGCAAGCCATTAATCATGCTAAGTATAACTATAAGCTAATTACTACATAGAAATCAAACATTCCAGCCATACATAGAGGTATAAGACCCTCTAACTTCGGGAAATGGCTATCAGACTTTGGGGAAAACACATAAGACAAACTAACAACTCATAAAATACGCCGGAACGCCTAAACATAGTCTCTAAGTCATTGGGCACTTTGACAAACAAGATTTCATAGTTTTAGGCAAAGGGCTAGATCGGGACTAGGCCTCCTTGGTTCAACAAGATGATCAACAAATCAGTCAAAGAGAAAGTTTTATGGACAGAACTATGGGTAGCTAATAGGTAGGTAGGGCAAACCATACATCCTACTCAACATACATAGAACTTATAAATAAAACTTAGCAACAATACCTTAGGTTACTAAAGAGCAGCTAAGAATTCTTTAGCATAACTAAGGGAGAATAAAACATCAAGCTATGAAGATTCAGGGATTTTGAGGTGCCTCCATGGGCATATCTCAAAATCAATCTTTACTGATCTATAGCAGCAAGAAATATGTATTATGAATGAAAACTAGAAGACAAAACATATCAAGAGACACTATACCATTCTACTATGTCAAGGAATCCATCAACAAGCCTTCACCATTCCTCAAAAGCATCCAAGAGGCAGTCCAAAAATCATAACTCAAGTGTATTCTTCAAAGCTCATATGATCAATGTATTAATTCTTCTCTCAAGTTCAGCCTCTGATTTACAATGAGAACCATGGAATAAATAGGCTTGAGGGAGGAAAACCTCATGGAGCAACTAGCTATCCCATTGGCCAAGTCAAAATATCTAAACTTGTCCTTGAGGCTTTGAAAAGCCCAAGGCACAAAATATCCCATAAAATATCTAAAAAACTGCTAAAAACGGAAATTATATTGACTTTACATCATTTCCCAATGATAAAAATAGCTTAACGTACATTTGGGAAAAGCAGATTTTTGGAGTTCAAAAATTACAAAAATACTTCATATTTATGCCTGAAAAAGGTCCCCTGACTTGCTGGATGCAAATGGCAGCCTTCCCGATGTCGAAATGAGGCTCATGAGGGCTTGCTGGAAATCTTTCTGTGTCTATTTTCCGGCGCAACTGGAACCAACTCAATCCGAGGTCCGGAAGTCATCCAAAACTGTACCTGTGTGAAAAAACCCAGAAAATAGCAAACTGCTGATATGGCGGGCAGAATGTGCAAAATGAGGGTGTTTTTCGCCAATTTGAGGGGGCGAATGATCTTCAAATGCCCTGAAAATCGCTGGAGACCTGCTCATGGAATTATGGCATCCATCGGTGTCATTCTCTTCCCTTGACGACTCATCAAACTGAAATGGCGAATTTATGGGTTTTTGGCCAAAAACCCAAAAATGCCAAAAAACAAAAAGTTGCCGAAACAGGCCCAAAATTGGCATGCATGACCCTCAAGGGTCCATAGAAACATGCTCCGAAGCTGAGGCCAAAATATCAAGGGCTGATATGCTTTTCCCTTCCTTCCGTGCTAGGCGCTTCTCCTTCAACTTCTTCAATTTTTCTTGTGCTACCTTTAATTTTCGCCTGGCAAACTGATTTAGCTTCTGAAAGTGAAGAGTCCTCTTTCTTTGTAGCTCAAGATCCCTGTTCGCCCTCTCAAGCTTTGTTTCCAGATGTTGGTTAGCTCTCTCAAGCCATGCTTCTTTGTTTTCCTCAATTTCCTGCTCAAGGAGGGCAGTGAGAGGAAAAGCTTCGAAATGAGCTTGTTCTTCTGCTCTCTGTTTCTCCAAGGCTCTTCTAAGCCCGATGGTCCTAGGCCTCTTTCGCCTAGGCTGGTCTTCCTCCTCTTCATCATCAAACTCGCCAATGAGCTCTTCAATTCTTACTTGCGCCTTTTCTGCCTCCTTTTTATACTTGATCGCCCTTGCCTCATGAATGGCCGCATGATACTTCATTTGTTTGTTTTCAACCTCCAAGAAATGGTTGAAATTCCTCGCCCTTTGAAGATCTTCTTGTAACACCTCAATTTGCCCTTCTTTGTGAATGAGGAGGTTTTCAAGGATACGGGCCTCGTTATCACTGGTATCGCTGGGGATAGGGATGACAGCTGATTTACCTCCATGCTTTGTACTTTCTCCAACTATGTTTTTGCCTTTGAAGGCCAATTGGCGCTTTTTCTCCTTGGCAAGCTAGAAGTTGTCTTTTTGGGCAATTTCCTCTTTCTAGGAACAGTTTTGGTCACTGTCAAGGTGGCAGCTTCAGCTTGCTGTCCTTCCTCAACATCCTGTCCAGTTTGTGGCTCAAAAGGTGCTTCAATTGTCTGCCCAACTTGCTGCTCCTCAATTGATGTTTGCTGCTGTCCTTCTTCCTATACCTGCTGCTGTTCATCAACCTGTAGCTGCTGCTGTTCTTCAAACTCTAGTTGCTGTTGTCCTTCAAACTCTAGTTGCTGATGTCCCTCTTCCTGTACCTGCTGTTGTTCATCAACCTCCAACTGCTGCTGTTCATTGCCTTCTTTTTCTCCCTGTGGTTCACTGCCTTCTCCTTCTCCTTGTAGACTTGGCTGCCCAGTGGTCATTTTGAGTTTTTTAGGTGCAGGCCTATTAGACATAGGCACTGGGCGATGGACAGGCTGAGTAGGAGACACATGAACAGGAGGGACAGTGGCGAAATCTGCATGGCTAATGAATGAATCCCATGAAACCCCTTTTTTCTCCAGCTGGTGTAAGAAGATAATCTTGATCAAGGAATGATGAAAGAGAGAAGGTATTTGCTAAGGTGGAGCTTTCTTTTGGACAGTAGAAGCCATTTTATCTATGCTTTTGGACAAAAAGTATGGAAGGTTTAGCTGCCTGCTTCTGGTAAAATGCATCAACAAGCGGACATGATAGGCATAAATTTGGTTAAACCTCCCTTCACAAGTGAAATATCTCATTATGGCTTTCATCAGTGGAGCATAACTGTCAAGAAGATAGGAAAAAGGGAAAATAGTAGTGATGGTTTCCCTATGTTCAGGTTTGATGAAAGGTTTATAATCCTCTAGATCAAGATGAGCTTGTTTAACCACTTTTCACCATGACACGGGATCTTGGTAGCCTTGGATACATACCTTGGGGAGATTTTGAAATCAAGACCCGCTAACTGGAAGTGTTTGTCCTTGAATCTCAAAGCGCACAAATGTGTAAGTGGCGAAAAACTCTTGACTTCTTCTATCCTCTGGCAGAAATCAAGACAACCTACTTCATGGAAATTGAAAAGCACAGATGGGTGAGCATTGATTTCTTTTGTGGAGATAGGCTCATATCTCTTATGTGGACCGCTCCTGTGATCTTGCTTTGGAGGCATTCTGACTTGAACAAGCTTTGGAAGAGGCAAACTGCCTTCACTGTATGAAAAATGTTCTGCTGGATTGAAACTAGTCACTAGACTGTTTGGACAGTTTAGACAATGTGGTTTGGATGAAATGCAACAATTTTTCTTTGAATAAACCACCTCTGCACTCCTTAAAAAACAGCCCTTCACCTCTGGATGCACTTCAGCCAGGCAAACTTTCTAATATGGTACCCTGTGTGAAGATGGGACAAACTCCTATGTCAATTTCCCGTATAGAGTGTTAAGCAATCATAGCTACATCTCTGTCTTCAATGTAAAACTGTAATCATCAACCACCTGTCCTTTAGAAGTGGCCCTATTCACCTTTATAGTATCTCTGTCAACAATTTCTCTGCCTGATAAAATATGGTTTCTAGAAAAGGCAGACCCAAGTTAGGTGTAAAATCAATGCACTGCTTTAGGAAACACACCCTTTCACTTGTGAAGTTTAAGAAATCAAACACCACTTTTGTACCTCTGCCTCCAATGTTTAAATTTAATCACCAACAACTCTGTCCTTCAATATGCTGTTCATCTTTGGAAACTCTTTGCCAACAAATTCACAGTGGGAAAATACAGTGAATGAAAGGCAATCTGCTAAAATAGTGTGCTGTGAGAAAATGCCAATAATTACTCTGTTTTTTGAAGTCTTAGATGCCAACCAACACACCTTGCTCCTTGCTCAAGAAGGCTTATAGTCATTTAACAATTCTGCCCTGTATAGGTGTGCCTACTTTCCACTATTTGCATCTCAAGCAAACCACCACACATATGCTTAGAATGTCAATACACAGTATTGGAGCAAAAATGACAGAGCTTTTTAGGAGACTACAAAGCTTTTAGACAGAGGTTATATGAGTTTTCTCTTGTCCAAACAATCAATGGTCCTTCATGAACGTAGCCCTCTGGTGATATTATGAAAACCTTTGCTTGAATGGATGGCAACTTTGTCAATAAGTTTTGAACAATACAAGGCAGCCAACTAATAATCATTGAATACTGTATTTTTATGAATAAGGTGAACAAGCTTCCTCCAGAGCTTCAATCTATACTTCTGCTTGACCCAGAACCCTTTTTCCCATTAAAATTTACTGTTCTTTGTGTATGCTATTTCACTTAAACAAAAACATGCTCTTTTTTAGAGTTAACCTTGTTGTGGATATACAGTCAAAATCATGTTTCAGAGCGGAGGCAACAGGGTTTTAAAAGCTCCAAAGTTTGAGCAGAGGCTGCAAGGGTTTCTCTTTTCCAAAATGGTCAAGGCCTTTTCAACAATGCATAGTTTCAAACCACGGCACACAGAGTTTAACTTTGGTTTTCGAGATTTTCGAGGTAGGAGTCGAAATACCTTTTGAATTTTGAGGAGAAATCCTTTGGAGGGAAGCTTGAGTAGCACCTGAACCCTCCAAAACTTGCGCGGCACTCTTTTGCAGCCAGCACGTCGCGCAAAAAAAACCTTGGGTGGCCTGTCGGGTCGACCTGTCGGGCGGTCGGGCGGCCTGTACAGGCGCGTCGCGCCAATGTACAGGCGCGTCGCGCCAACAAAGGAGACTGTGTAAAATTCGCGCCAGGCGCGTCGCGCAAAAACCCAGGCGCGTCGCTCGGCTTCAAACGGTGCTATAATCTGCAAACTGACCGAAAAAACGTGCTTTGGTGCTGGGGAGGCACGGGTTTTGACTTTAGTTTTTGAAAATGAAATTGCCACTCTCACACTTCAACCTTAAGTCATTTCACATCTAATCTTCAACGGTTTGAACTTTGCCAGAGTGCGTTGGTTTTCAAATCATTTTGTTTTCAAAGTTTGTGGCCTTGTCATTGAACATGTATATAAACTTTGAATAATGACTCTGTTTAGGGCCGATCCTTTCGGGTCCCTTTTTTAAAAATGTGACCTTTGCTTTACATAATATATCAAAGAGTCTATAGAGTGCTTTTGCCACTTGGTGAGAAGATAGATTTAAGCTCTTTGATTTTCGAAATTCAAAATGTCTTTTCCAGCTGCTACAAAGTGACAAGGATTTTCCTTGAAAATGACTTAAAAGCCGAGTGTCTTTCAAATCTGTTTTCTGACTCTTTCACTCAAAATTCACTGATATGGCACTCCTTCCTTTTATGATGAACATGCCTAAACTTGTCTTAAAATCTTTTTCAGAAACTGAAAATAGGCCAGATCATACCTGTACTTGATGAACCTGTAGACTGACTTGGAAGGACCCCTGTGGCAAAATGCCTTGATTGTTCCCCTGCTTTGCAGAAATGCCTCCTGCTACTTGTGGAGTATTCCTTTTCTCTTATGCTTGCCAAGCTTTAGATGATGACTTGGGATAAAATGACCTGACTGCTCCTTGCTTTGCAGAAATGCCTCCTGCTACTTCTGCTTGGTTTGGGAGAGCCCTGTAGATGTCTTTTGATTGAATTTGCAATAGTGAAGTGCTTCATGGGTTTTGAGTGCTGCCCAGACCTAATAAAACTCATTTTCAGAAAACCTGTCCTAATCTGCTGATGGCTATATGATGAGCAGGCTTTGGCAAAAGCTCTTTTTGTTCATGGTGTCAATCCCTGCTTCCAGGTGATTTACAAGCTTCTCCCTGGACTGTAGCGCCTTCTTTAGGTTGCATGCTTTCACACTATACTTCACTGTTTACTCAAAGGAGCTCCTTTAGACTTCTGGGCAAGGGATAGTGGAGTATTGTTTAACCATTGCCTTTAAAGAAACTGCTCCTTGTGGTATCAATGCATGCATATATTCAATATTGTCTCCTTTCTACTATAGGTACAGTCTGACAGACAGCTCTTTGAATAGGGAAACCAATACCTTTGCATCATAAACACTATCATTTACCTGTGCAATGACTTCTATTTAATTTCTTTGTATCCTTCCACTGCATTCTTATATCAATCAGTTTCAGCAACCTGCAATGGCTTTGGCCATCTGCTCATATATGGAGGAGGCTCTTCATCAGGTAAGGTATCTGAAGGTGTTTTGACAACTCTGTTTGACACAGCTTTTCTCAGGATGTGATGGTAAGTAAACCACTTGAAAAACATCAATCTTAGCATCTTTACTTGCAAGCATCACTGTATTTCAGAAGAAACCCTAGCCACAGTGACACTGTTCCTCTGTATTGCTCTAAGGGTGACTAAAATATCATCATGTGTTTTGGTCATCTCATGACAAACCATTTGAAGGATAATCTCTGTAATTATGGAGGTCAGTGTCTTTTGAGAAAACAAGAACTTTCCTTCTGCCTGTGTAATGGCATTGGTTAACAGCATCTATTCCATTTGATCCTGGACAAAACAGGCTTCTTATGATTGGGATGTTTACTGATGACAAGCCTTTCTAAAGTTCAACAATTTACATGATTTGAAAGCTTCAGATGAATTTCTTTATCAAACCAGACTCTCCTTTCCTTTGAGCTAGCATATTTCAACTATATTCCTGTTATGATCATCAGTCACATTCATAAAACCTGGAGTCCCTGTTTCATTTGTTTCAGTTCAAGTCAAACCTGGACTTTTGCAATCTTCTAAGTCAATACTAGCCCGCGCCCTCTGCTTATGGATGAAGGAGGCGCCCTAACCCTCTGCTGGTAAATGAAGGAGGTTCTGGGCCTTGACAATTTACCAGTTTGCTGAGACAGTGGTGACCCTTTCTTACTGTGATTTTCATGCTGGAAAGAGCTGTAAGGTCCTGATGAGTGACTTTTGTTTTGCAGCTTCATCTCATGCTCATAATACATTTAGAAGCAGTTTTTCCTCTAACTGTAGATCAAGCATTTCCTCCTGAGATGAAGTTATATTTCCTGCCTTTGTAGAAACCATAGAACAATGTGAAAAACCTAATAGTCAGCTTGAGATTGGGCTTAGTGCTGAGATCTAGGGGATGTGAGTGGCGCGACTTAGGGCTGTTTGTCAATTTCATTTGCAAAGTAAGAGGTCAGTCATGGTAGGTCTGTTGCAGATGGAGGCTTTTTGGCTTTTTGATGATTGCCAAGGGTGAAATGTCTTAAAGCGCCACTTCCTAACATAGGGGATACTTTTGAAACAGATGTGGATTTTCCTTTTAAAGCTGATGGGCAGACCAATAAGGCTGAAGCTAGATAGGATTGTGATAATGAGGTTTTGATTTCGACATGGGCGAATTGAAAAGGTAGAAGGGCGAAAAAAGTTTTAGGAGGGTTTTCTGGATGACATATTGACATGAGGAAATCGGTTTCTAGAAAACTCAGCTGTAGATATAGTCATCACTAACATGTAAAAAAAAATACTGATGGCTAACAGTGGCTCCATTTGGGGAGGGCAGCTCCTCGTCAGGAGGTGTCCAGAATTCAGATCTTTGGCTTATGAAGACCAGTGCCTTATCCATTGGGGCAAAATTTACCCTTCTCTTGATGTTATTTCTGAAAAGTGACAGCATGGTTAACATCAATGATACTTCTACCTACCCCACTATCTTTCCTAACATTTTTTCTTCTCTTTGGAGCATTTGAACTAGCAGCCTTTTGACAATGCATATTTTTTCTTTTTGCAAAATGAACCTATCTATTTCTACTCTTATATATGCCGGGAGTTCAGATTAAGCTGATGAACTCCTTCATTTCTCTACCTAAAACTAGATCGACTGTCAAGATTAAGCAGTTTGACAGGATTTCATTCTCTAATCTACAACATGAAATTAAAAAATGATCAAATCAGGATTAGGCAGTCTGATTTGTCATGCATTTGCGGCATAAAAGACAAGCTGCACACAAATGTTATTCTGCAACAAAAGGAAACTAGACAAGCGGGGCTAAGATGTACAATGTGTTTTTCATCCTTCGCTTCTCTCTTTGGTTCTGTTTTAGGCATGTGGAACGAGAATCTCTCCCTAATCTAAGCTCTGTGATAAGTCAATCTTACACAATGTTGACTATCTTGGCACTCACTAACTTATCAGCAAATAAATTTAAACATGCTCAGCTATGATTAGGCTAGATAAATGAACAAGACATTGAAGAACTAGTAGCGGCATTTAGACTTGCTTGCTTTCCGAAAGACTATTTTTTGGAACATGGGGCTTTTGTTCTATCTTCACTTGCCCTCTTTTCTGCTTTTTACTGTTTTTGACTTTCCTATCTTTTACTGTTTTTTACCCTTTTTTATTTTTTCAACCTTTCAAACAATGGTATGTATAATGACTGAAAGTGTTTCAAACTCAAAAATCTTGGAAATGACGGAATTTCAGCATCTTATACTCGTAAGGATCTCCTCTCACCCTTGGCCCACTCAACTCCTGAAAAGAAAAATTTGGGAAATTTTCTCTCTCTAACATAACATAGGGATTCATGCAAGAATCTCTAAACAGTCCGGTATCCTCCCTTTGTACCTCTCTGAATATCTGATTTCCACTCCTTTCCTTACTGTATGCTTTCTTTAGGTAATGTATGTACTCTTGGTAATTCTTGAAATAGATAGTGACATCATCAAGGTATGCAAAAACACAGAAATTTAAAACTGGAAACATGGCCTTTACGAACAGATTTTTGATATTGGGTGGTTTTGCAATTTTGAACTTGAAATCAGATCTACCTCCCGCAAACTGGAAAAAATCTTTAAGTTGTCTACTTTGCAAAGGAATCTTATGATTATGACCTGAAACATGATCTTGCAAGAATATATGATTAAAAGCACTTTTAATTGGTGAATCATGATCTTGGGTAGAAAAAACATGATTTTTGTTATATGGAGATGCAGTATTATTTCTAAAATCAAAGCAGATTCTATGGCCACTAGTTTTCTCCTTGATCATTTCATTTTGTCTCAGTTTGTTGTGTTTGCTTTTGTTAAAGTTGTTTTTTGAGGGAAAGGTAGTGATACAATGTTTTCCCTTGTTTTTTCTATAGAAATTAGTATTTTGCATGAGATTCCTGATTTTAGCATTTCTAAGTTCTTCATGAAAAGACAAAATATGAGCCAATTTCAGTAGCTCAGGTATGCTGGGATTATAACTGTCATCCTTGCTCATAAGAAGTTCATCTGGCATTTTCTCAAGATGTTGAGCTACTGAGGTTATGGTCAAAGTTTTATTTGCAGTGGGAGGGTCACATGATGGTAAATCTTTGAGGTATGGTAGAAACATTAAACTCCCTTTCTCCCGGGTTCCAAATAGGTTTATGATGTGTAGGTCTTCTAAAGCTTTTACCCGGAAAAAATTTCCACAAGTTACTGCTGGTGTTTGACTAAAGCTAGAGCAATTTTCTTGATAGTACATGAGGGTTTGTGCTTCTTGCTCTAATCCTACTTTGGAGAGGGGAAACTTACTTTCCTCAAGACACAGCTGTTCATGATCATGGTAGTTTTGAGTGTCCAGTTCATCATAAGGCATCAGGGACAATTGATGTGGTGGATCCAAGTCTATAATGGTTTCTTCTGACTCTTCCTCCATGTTTACATCTATATGCATAATGAAAGAGTTTAAGTCGGAACGCAAAGAGCACATTGGAATATTATCTGGCCTATCTTGACTGCTAATCATGTATTTCATGTGTGATTCGCGGTAGAGTATCCTGGTCTGACCAAACACAGGAATGGTGGCATATGACATGTCTAGTTGGATATTCCCTTGAAGTTTGGCTCCCCAAGATCTGGATAGAAGCATCCCGTACTTGGGAGGAATGTCCGCCACTACTATATCCATGATTAGATGTTTCGCGGGTATTTGGGCCAGACTAAAACAAAGGTCTTTGATCAAACCCAGGCATTGGACTCTACTTGAATCAAATGAATACAAGTCTTTGTATGGTCTTGTGATTTCCAAGCGTAATCTTTCCATTACTACTTTCGGCATAAGATTATGCGAGGCGCCGGAGTCTAGCATGGCATTGTGGAGGATTTGGTCGTGGATGTTTAGGCTAATGTAAAATGGAAGAGTAGCTCCCTCTTGGAATTTTCCCTCTACCTTTGGACCAAACAATACTTCGGGAATGTCATCAGTGAGATTAACAGTGTTTGCATCATTCCCTAGATTTAAGACTTTTAGTACTTGGGATTTATAAGAGTTTTGGGCAATGAGTTCAGTAAGAGGCATGGTGATTTTGATCTTAGCGATTTCGCCTTCAAAGCTAAAAGGCATTTGAAGTTTGGATATGTTTGTTTCTTCTTTTTCAGCTAAGACCTTGTCTGTGTTCTGAGTTTGTTGACCTTGTTTAGGGATTTTGTTTGCCATAGTTGTTTTGGTGACCTTTGCAGGAGTATCTGAGAGAGGACTAGTTTGGATAACTTTAGCTTGGCTTTGGTCAGTCTTCTCAACCTTGATTTTGTCATTGTCTACTGCTTTCTTGAGGATAGTATTAGGGACTTTAGCAGTATCTGAGTTACCTTTCTTGACATTATCTTGGTTTCTTTTACTTCTAAGGTCATATTGCCTGTGAGCTTCTATAATGGCATTCTGAAAATCTATGGCAGGGTCGTCAAGATCTTCATAGTTAGTCTCATCTTGATCAGGCAAAAAGAAGGCTTGTTCTTCTTCTGTGAGGTACACCTCACTTTCACTATCAGATCCTATGAGGTTTAGATGACTTTCATCAAGAGGTTTTGTATCCCTATCATCCTCTTCCACATAGTTTTCATTGAATGGTGGCCTAATCTGTTGGTCATTTTCCCTTGGTCTGTTTTGGGGCTGTTCCCTCCTAAAGTTTTGGTTTCGGTTTCTGATTGGAGGGTTTGGCTGGTTTTCCCTAAGAGGAGCTTTTTCATTTATCTTTTCCCACATTTTAGCCATGGATTTGACTAGGTCATCTATTCTAGGATCTAGGGAAGGTGATGAGGTCGAGACTTCGTCTCTATAGGTGACCTTCCTTTCTGATCTAGTCCTAGCCCTCTTTTCTGCTAAGTTAGCATCTGCTTTTATGGCTATTTGTTGCATTTCCTCCAAGGTAGGGGGATCCTTATCTCTTAGATGATATGTCATGTCCGGGTCGAAACCTTCGGGAAATTTTGCCAAGGCTAGACCAAGTGGAGGTTTGAAATGAGGTGGTAGGGAGTTATATACACTGTTGAACCTAGTACAGTAAGCTTGGACACTTTCCCCATTTTCCCGTTTTAGATTGTTATATTCTGACAGGATTTGAATGGGGTTTCTTTGGATTTCCCACCTATTTCTGAAGATTTGATGCAGTTCTGGGATATCATGGATATTGTTTGGAGCTAAGCTTTTGAACCATGCTTTGGGTTCACCACCAAGACTTTGGGAAAATATTCTCATTCTGACAGTCTCGTCTTGTACCTCTAGGTATTCATAAGCATCAGTCATTCTACTTATATGTTGTTGAGGTGTGGTGGTGTCTTCTCCAGTAAAGTGTGGGATTTTGTCTTGATATTTGTTTGGGAGAGGAGCTAAAGGCGGTGGCAACACCAAAGGTGCGTACCAGGCTGCCATGACTGGAGCTAATGGATGATGTACAAGATGAGGATTAGTGGGCTGAAATGAAGTGGTTTGAACAGTGGTGGTTTGACCAGGTGTGGCGGATGAACTTGGACTAGTGATCTGGTTTTGAGCAGATCTGGGATGATAGGAGCCAAATTGATAAAGAAGCTGGAAATCAGGAGGAGTGGTAGGTGAAGCTTCTCTACTAGGACTCTGTGGGATGTCTAGGGGTTCAAGATCGTCAAAGTCTATCCTACTATATGATTTGCTTCTGGGAAGATTTTGTGATGACTCTAGTTCCAAAGGTGAATCTAGTAGGCTAGTGCGATGTTTAGGTACAGATCTTGTTCTACGGGTGAATCTACCAGAAGTTAGATGATCAGTTTCGGAAGCTTGCCACAGAATCTTCTCTGGGTCATCTACTATGATAGGGGGATTTGTGTCTGGATGAGATCTGGTATTGATTCTTCGTGAAGCCAGATTTTAGATCCAGAGTTTAGAGAGAATGGTATTGGTGAATGTTCTGGATGAATGGTTTTTCTAAAGTTTTACTAAGGTGAAGGATGGTCAAAGTAACAGGATGGATTAGTGGAGTCGCCAGGTGGAACTGGGTTGTTTTTGTGAAGATAGCTATGGTCCACCACCAAGACTAATCTGAGAATGTTTTTTGGATTTTCTGAGTTTTATGTGCAACCTATGGTTTGTTAAAGTATCCTAGACTTGTTTCAACACTTTGCTAGGGTGATGAGAACAAAAAGAGTTTACTCTAAATGGATCTATGGACTGCTTGCTTGTTTATGGTACCTAAAGGACCAAAGAGTCTATAAGAGTTTGCTGGACTATTATGTACTCAGTGTCTTACCATCTCCCGCTATGTTAGTGAGTGATGGGAAAGGTCTATCGGATAGTAGCCTAGAGTTTGGTAAAATAGTAAGGCTTACTAGAAGTTAGTGGAGTCGCCAGGTGGAAAATCAGTTGTTTTGAGATATACTTGTATGGTCCACCACCAGTAATGTCAAAAGCCAATCTAAGGGAGTGTTTTGGGGTTTTTTGAGTTTTATGTGCCTACAAGGTTTGGAAGAGTTTTCTATAACTGACTCATCATTTTGCTAAGATGGTGAAAGAGCTATTTTATACTCCTCAAACAATCTCTAAGTTTACTAAGCTTGATTGAGACTTCGGGAGTTACTAAGTTGTACTTAGATTGCCACTAACTCGGAAGGTCCTACTGTGAGTGTCACTATGTTAGTGAGTAGTGGGATAAGTCAATCAGATAGTATTCTTTAAGGTCTCTTAAGGTCTAGGGAATCTAAGCTTTTAATCACTCAGAGTCCCACCGTGATCGCCATTATGTTAGGGTCCCATGATTTGGCCGATTGGCGAGCCAAATGACGATGTAACATCAAACCAAGCTTTGGAGTCCGAGGACCTAGCCTTCCTGGACTCAGAGAGGGCTCTCTCTATATGTGTAAAAGATGTCGGTGTGTTTACTTGCGGTGTTCTGATATTAGGCTAGTTATGAAGTGTGTTTTTGGTTTTTTTTAGTTTTTAAGTTTGTGAGGGATAAAACTGATCAAATACATAAACTGGATAACAAGATGTAGATAATTTGGGCTATGGGGTCAAACAGGTCAAGGAAGCTATGAGGTGATGATGTAAAGCTGCTGTAGGGCCGATTTGATTCACGGTAGAAGGGATCTTTGGGCAAAATGGATTAAATGGACAACAAGTTGGTGAAAAACAAGGGATTTCAAGGACTGAGATTTTGAGAGTTCCTAAGGGATACCTAGGATGTTTTGACTCAAAGTCCCACCGTGATCGCCATTATGTTAGTGTGGCGATGAGGTGGCTAAATCGGATGGAATTCTAAAATTTAGCAAGGTAGTAAGGCCTATTGGAGGCTAGTGGAGTCGCCAGGTGGATTTTTAGTTGTTTTGAGGTATATGTGTATGGTCCACCACCAGTACTGACAAAAACCAATCTAAGGGAGTTTTTTGGGGTTTTTTGAGTTTTTATGTAATCCTAAGGTTTGGAAGAGTGTCCTACAGCTAAGTCATCATTTTGCTAGGATGGTAAGACAACTAGATTCTACTCTTCTAAGTTTGACTGAGATCTAAGAGTTCCTAAGGGATACCTAGGATGTTTTGACTCAAAGTCCCACCGTGATCGCCATTATGTTAGGGTCTCGTGATTTGGCCGATTGGCTAGCCAAATGACAATGTAACATCAAAACAAGCTTTGGAGCCCAAGGACCTAGCCTTCCTGGACTCAGAGAGGGCTCTCTCTATATGTGTAAAAGATGTCGGTGTATTTTACTTGCGGTTTTCTGATATTAGGCTAGTTATGAAGTATGTTTTTAGTTTTTTGGTTTTTTTTAAGTTTGTGAGGGATGAAACTGATCAAATACATAAACTGGATAACAAGATGTAGATAAATTGGGCTATGGGGTCAAACAGGTCAAGGAAGCTATGAGGTGATGATGTAAGGCTGCTGTAGGGCCGATTTGATTCACGGTAGAAGGGATCTTTGGGCAAAATGGATTAAATGGACAACAAGTTGGTGAAAGACAAGGGATTTCAAGTGTAACTAGTTTATAGCAGACATAAACATGTTATAGCAAGCCATTAATCATGCTAAGTGTAACTATGAGCTAATTAATACACAGAAATCAAACATTCCAGCCATACATAGAGGTATAAGACCCTCTAACTTCGGGAAATGGCTATCAGACTTTGGGGAAAACATATAAGACAAACTAACAACTTATAAACTACGCCGGAACGCCTAAACATAGTCTCTAAGTCATTGGGCACTTTGACAAACAAGATTTCATAGTTTTAGGCAAAGGGCTAGATCGGGACTAGGCCTCCTTGGTTCAACAAGATGATCAACAAATCGGTCAAAGAGAAAGTTTTATGGACAGAACTATGGGCAGCTTGTAGGTAGGTAGGGAAAACCATACATCCTACTTAACATACATAGAACTGATGAATAAAACTTAGCAACAATACCTTAGGTTACTAATAAATAGGCTTGAGGGAGGAAAACCTCATGGAGCAACTAGCTATCCCATTGGCCAAGTCAAAATATCTAAACTTGTCCTTGAGGCTTTGCAAAGCCCAAGGCACAAAATATCCCATAAAATATCTAAAAAGCTGCTAAAAACGGAAATTATATTGACTTTACATGATTTCCCAATGATAAAAATAGCTTAACGCACATTTGGGAAAAGCAGATTTTTGGAGTTCAAAAATTACAAAAATACTTCATATTTATGCCTGAAAAAGGTCCCCTGACTTGCTGAAGGCAAATGGGAGCCTTCCCGGTGTCGAAATGAGGCTCATGATGGCTCGTTGGAAAGCTCTCTGTGTCTGATTTCCGGCGCAAGTGAAATTACCTCAATCTGATCTCGGGAAGTACCTCAAAACTGTACCTGTGTGCAAAAACCCAGAAAATAGCAGACTGCTGATATGGCGGGCAGAATGTGCAAAATGAGGGTGTTTTTCGCCAATTTGAGGGGGCGAATGATCTTCAAATGCCCTGAAAATCGCTGGAGACCTGCTCATGGAATTATTGCATCCATCGGTATCACTCTCTTCCCTTGACGACTCATCAAACTGAAATGGCGAATTTATGAGTTTTTTGGCCAAAAACCCAAAAATGCCAAAAAACAAAAAGTTGCCGAAACAGGCCCAAAATTGGCATGCATGACCCTCAAGGGTCCATAGAAACATGCTCCGAAGTTGAAGCCAAAATATCAAGGGCTGATATGCTTTTTGCTTCCTTCCGTGCTAGGCGCTTCTCCTTTGACCTCTTCAGCTTTTCTTGTGCTGCCTTTAGTTTGCGCCGGGCAAACTGATTTAGCTTTTGGAAGTGGTGTGTCCTCTTCCTCTGCTTGTTCACCCAAGCGCCAACTCTTGCTGATCTTCAAACTCTGGTACTGCTGCTGTTAATATCTGGCTAGCTGGTTTGTCTCTCTTCATGCATAGCTGTTGTTCATCAATATCTAGGCTACTGCTGCTGTCTCTCTTCACATGCACTGCTTTGTTGTTCCTTGACCTCTACCTGCTTCTTGTTCATTGCCTTCTGAGCTGCTTTGTTGTTCACTTTGCCTTCTTTGTCTCCCTCTAGAATTGGCTGCCCGGTGGTCATTTTGAGTTTTTTAGGTGTAGGCCTACTAGACAAAGGCACTGGGCGATGGACAGGCTGAGTAGGAGACACATGAATAGGAGGGACAGTGGCGAAATCTGCATGGCTAATGAATGAATCCCATGGAACCCCTTTCTTCTCCAGCTGGTGTAAGAAGACAATCTTGATCAAGGAATGATGAAAGAGAGAAGGGATTTGCTGAGGTGGAGCCTTCTTTTGGACAGTAGCTGCCATTTTCTCTATGCTTTTGGACAAAAAGTACGGAAGGTTTAGTTGCATGCTTCTGGTAAAATGCATCAACAAGCGGACATGGTAGGCATAAATTTGATTAAACCTCCCTTCACAAGTGAAATATCTCATTATGGCTTTCATCAGCGGAGCATAACTGTCAAGAAGATAGGAGAAAGGGAAAATAGCAGTGATGGTTTCCCTATGTTCAGGCTTGATGAAAGGTTTATAATCCTCTAGATCAAGATGCGCTTGTTTAAACCACTTTTCACCATGATACGGGATCTTTGTAGCCTTGGATACATACCTTGGGGAGATTTTGAAATCAAGACCCGCTAACTGGAAGTGTTTGTCCTTGAATCTCAAAGCGCACAAATGTGTAAGTGGCGAAAAACTCTTGACTTCTTCTATCCTCTGGCAGAAATCAAGACAGCCTACTTCATGGAAATTGAAAAGCACCGATGGGTGAGCATTGATTTCTTCTATGGAGATAGGCTCATATCTCTTATGTGGACCGCTCCTGTGATCTTGCTTTGGAGGCATTCTGACTTGAACAAGCTTTGGAAGAGGCAAACTGCCTTTACTGTATGAAAAATGCTCTGCTGGATTGAAACTGGTCACTAGACTGTTTGGACAGATTAGACAATGTGGTTTGGATGAAATGCAACAATTTTTCTTTGAATAAACCACCTCTGCACTCCTTAAAAAACAGCCCTTCACCTCTGGATGCACTTCAGCCAGGCAAACTTTCTAATATGGTACCCTGTGTGAAGATGGGACAAACTCCTGTGTCAATTTCCTGTATAGAGTGTTAAGCAATCATAGCTACATCTCTGTCTTCAATGTAAAACTGCAATCATGAACCACCTGTCCTTTAGAAGTGGCCCTATTCACCTTTAGAGTATCTCTGTCAACAATTTCTCTGCCTGATAAAATATGGTTTCTAGAAAAGGCAGACCCAAGTTAGGTGTAAAATCAATGCACAGTGCTTTAGGAAACACACCCTTTCACTTGTGAAGTTTAAATCAAACACCACTTTTGTACCTCTGCCTCCAAAGTTAAATTCCCATCAACGAACTCTGCCCTTCAGTGTACTGTTCATCCTTAGAATCTCTTTGTCAATCAACTTTTCAAAATGATACAATATGGTGAAAAAGAGGGCAGACCTAGGTTAGATGAAAAATCAATACACAGTGCTTTATGAAGGACACTTTTTCTTGTGAAGTTAAAAGATCAACCATCACCTGCGTACCTCTGCCTCCAATGTTTAAATTTAATCACCAACAACTCTGTCCTTCAATATGCTGTTCACCTTTGGAAACTCTTTGCCAACAAATTCACAGTGGGAAAATACAGTGAATGAAAGGCAATCTGCTAAAATAGTGTGCTGTGAGAAAATGCCAATAATTACTCTATTTTTTGAAGTCTTAGATGCCAACCAACACACCTCGCTCCTTGCTCAAGAAGGCTTATAGTCATTTAACAATTCTGCCCTGTATAGGTGTGCCTACTTTCCACTATTTTCATCTCAAGCAAACCACCACACATATGCTTAGAATGTCAATACACAGTATTGGAGCAAAAATGACAGAGCTTTTTAGGAGACTACAAAACTTTTAGACAGAGGTTATATGAGTTTTCTCTTGTCCAAACAATCAATGGTCCTTCATGAACGTAGCCCTCTGGTGATATTATGAAAACCTTTGCTTGAATGGATGGCAACTTTGTCAATAAGTTTTGAACAATACAAGGCAGCCAACTAATAATCATTGAATACTGTATTTTTATGAATAAGGTGAACAAGCTTCCTCCGGAGCTTCAATCTATACTTCTGCTTGACCCAGAACCCTTTTTCCTATTAAAATTTACTTTTCTCTGTGTATGCTATTTCACTTAAACAAAAACATGCTCATTTTTAGAGTTAACCTTGTTGTGGATATACAGTCAAAATCATGTTTCAGAGCGGAGGCAACAGGGTTTTAAAACTCCAAAGCTTGAGCGGAGGCTGCAAGGGTTTCTCTTTTCCAAAATGGTCGAGGCCTTTTCAACAATGCATAGTTTCAAACCACGGCACACAGGGTTTAAATTTTGTTTTTCGAGATTTTCGAGGTAGGAGTCGAAATACCTTTTGAATTTTTGAGGAGAAATCCTTTGGAGGAAGCTTGAGTTGCACCGGAACCCTCCAACACTTGCGCGACACTCTTTTGCAGTCAGCACGTCGCGCAAGAAAGCACTTGTCGGGTCGGCTGTCGAGTGGGCGCGCGGCACATACGAGAGGCGCGTCGCGCCAATGTACAGGCGCGTCGCGCCAACAAAGGAGACTGTGTAAAATTCGCGCCAGGCGCGTCGCGCAAAAACCCAGGCGCGTCGCTCGGCTTCAAACGGTGCTATAATCTGCAAACTGACCGAAAAAACGTGCTTTGGTGCTGGGGAGGCACGGGTTTTGACTTTAGTTTTTGAAAATGAAATTGCCACTCTCACACTTCAACCTTAAGTCATTTCACATCTAATCTTCAACGGTTTTGAACTTTGCAAATTAACGTTGGTTTTCAAATCTGTTTTGTTTTCAAACTGTGGCCTTGTCATTGAACATGTATATAAACTTTGAATAATGACTCTGTTTAGGGCCGATCCTTTCGGGTCCCTTTTTTAAAAATGTGACCTTTGCTTTACATAATATATCAAAGAGTCTATAGAGTGCTTTTGCCACTTGGTGAGAAGATAGATTTAAGCTCTTTGATTTTCGAAATTCAAAATGTCTTTTCCAGCTGCTACAAAGTGACAAGGATTTTCCTTGAAAATGACTTAAAAGCCGAGTGTCTTTCAAATCTGTTTTCTGACTCTTTCACTCAAAATGCACTGATATGGCACTCCTTCCTTTTATGATGAACATGCCTAAACTTGTCTTAAAATCTTTTTCAGAAACTGAAAATAGGCCAGATCATACCTGTACTTGATGAACCTGTAGACTGACTTGGAAGGACCCCTGTGGCAAAATGCCTTGACTGTTCCCCTGCTTTGCAGAAATGCCTCCTGCTACTTGTGGAGTCTGCCTTTCTCTTATGCTTGCCAAGCTTTAGATGATGACTTGGGATAAAATGACCTGACTGCTCCTTGCTTTGCAGAAATGCCTCCTGCTACTTGTGCTTGGTTTGGCAGAGCCCTGTAGATGTCTTTTGATTGAATTTGCAATAGTGAAGTGCTTCATGGGTTTTGAGTGTTTCCCAGACCTAATAAAACTCATTTTCAAAAAACCTGTCCTAATCTGCTGATGGCTATATGATGAGCAGGCTTTGGCAAAAGCTCTTTTTGTTCATGGTGTCAATCCCTGCTTTCAGGTGATTTACAAGCTTCTCCCTGGACTGTAGTGCCTTCTTTAGGTTGCATGCTTTCACACTATACTTTACTTTTTACTCAAAAGGAGCTCCTTCAGACTTTCTGTGCAAGGGATAGTGGAGTATTGTTTAACCATTGCCTTTAAGCTGCTCTGTGTAATGACTTTTATTCAATTTCTTTGTGTCCTTTCTCTGCACTTTTTAGACCCATCAGTTTTCAACAACCTGCAATGGCTTTGGCCATCTGCTCATATATGGAGGAGGCTCTTCATCAGGTAAGGTATCTGAAGGCTTTTTGACAACTCTGTTTGACACAGCCTTTCTCTGAATGTGATGGTGAGTAAACCACTTGAAAAACATCAATCTTAGCATCTTTACTTGCAAGAATTACTGTATTTCAGAAGAAACCCTAACCACAGTGACACTGTTTCCCTGTATTGTTCTAAGGGTGACTGAGATATTTATCATTTGGCTTGGTCATCTCATGACAGGTTACTTGACAAAAAATCTTTGTGACTATGAAGGTCAGTGCTTTTTGAAAAACCAAGGACTTTCCTTCTGCCTGTGTAATGGCATTGGTTAACGACATCTATTCCATTTGATCCTGGACAACCGGGCTTCTGATTGGGATATTTGCGATGGCAGACCTTTCTAAAGTTCAACAATTTACATGATTTGAAAGCTTCAGATGACCTTCTTTATCAAACCAGACTCTCATTTCCTTTGAGCTAGCATATTTCAACTATATTCCTGTTATGATCATCAGTCACATTCATAAAACCTGGAGTCCCTGTTTCATTTGTTTCAGTTCAAGTCAAACCTGGATTTTTGCAATCTTCTAAGTCAATGTTGGCCCGCGCCCTCTGCTTATGGATGAAGGAGGCGCCCTAACCCTCTGCTTGTAAATGAAGGAGGTTCTGGGCCTTGACAATTTACCAGTTTGCTGAGACAGTGGTGACCCTTTTCTTACTGTGATTTTCTGTCTTTGGAAAGAGGCATGGAGTCACGATGAGTGACTTTTGTTTTTTTATGACTTCATCTCGGAGCTCATAATACATTTAGAAGCGTTGTTCCTCTAAACGCTTAGATCAAGCATTTAATCTGAGATGAAGTTATATTTCTTGCCTTTGTAGAAACCACATAGAACACTGTGAAAAACCTAATGTCAGCCCCAGGAATGAGACATGGGTGTTTGGATCAGAGAGAGTGTGAGTGCTGGGCGCTGACTTGGGCCTTGTCAAGCTAATTTGCTGGAAATTAGGAGGCAGTCATGGTTGGTACATGTGAGATCGACTTTTGGCTTTTTGATGATTGCCAAGAGGGTGAAATGCCTTAAAGTGCCACTTCTTAACATAGGGGAGACTTTTTGAAACAGATTTGGATTTTTCCTTTTGGAGCTGATGGGCAGACCAGTAGGGCTGAAGCTAGGTAGTATAGTGATAATGAGGTTTTGATTTCGACATGGGTGGACTGAAAATTAGAAAGGCAAAAAAGTTTTTAGGAGGGTTTTCTAGATGACAAATTGACATAAGGAAATCAGCTTCTAGAAAACTCAGCTATAGATATAGTCATCACTAACATGTAAAAAATACGGATGGGTAACACAACTTTTTTGTGTATTTAGGGAATAATAATTAAATTATGGTTGAATTAATTATTCCATGAGGAAAATCAAACAAATATAGGTTTGTTTAATATTTCCTTTTGGGGTTTCCTGTTTGGACCATAAACAACCTAATAAATGTGGTTTATTAAGTTGTTTAACATAGTGAAGGCAATTTTACTTAGGGTAAAATTGGTCTTACATGGTGTACTTGGGTCCATCTAATGATAATAGGTTAGATGACCAAAAAATGGTGTAACACTTAATATTGTCATTATTGTTTGAACATTTACATAGTATGATATGAATGGCTCGGATGTGTATAATCTAGATGTTTATTGTGTATTGATTTAATTGATAGGATACATGTTATGTTAGAAATTACGCGAGTGCTTTGACTGATTGCAGGACTAAGATTTGGAGCCGGTGAAGAAGGACTCTTGCTTCGCTGCGCAGCGCTCTCCAAGGGACTCCAAGACTGTCAAAGAGGTAATTCTCTATTGTATTCCTTCAAGTTATTCCAAGCTAATATGAACATACTCATGCCATCTTTGTGAACAGCATAGCTAATCTTACTGTCTGCCTCGGGCACCAGAAAGCCCTGAGAGGGATATTCGAAAACCAACAACCCAAGCAGTTTACCCTATAGCGAGTTTGTGGATTCATACGAGCTCAACTCCAATGGAAATATAAGTCTTCGACAGAGAGATCAGACCCCTTCTAGTTCTTCCAATAAGGGGAAAAATCCTCTTGAAGACTCTTCCCATCATAAAGCCTCAGTGCTCACCTCCTCGAAACAGGGTCCGATCCTCCCCAAGTTGAGAAATCCTCAGCTACACCCTTGAAACTTCCCAACCCTAAAGAGTAGTTTAAATAAGTTACCACAGAAAAAGCGCTCACAACCTTTAGCCTCCAAAAAGAATTAGAAAAGGTCAAGATCCTGGTCACCATGATTGAGCTCCTAAAACAACCCTCATACAGGGCCCAATTCTCTCAATTCATGCTGCCCTAGAAGAACTGGGTTTAGCCACTCCTCCATTCTATGTAACCCTAGTTATACATGACCTGTTATTGCATAACTGCATCCTAGATTCTGAGGCTTCACATAATCTGTCTCCATTGTCTTTCATGGATCATTTGGGGTTACAGATCACCAGGCCATATAAAGATATGTATTCTTTTGATTCCAAGAGGGTGAAATGCTTGGGCATGATAAAATATCAGGTAGTAAATTTAGCCCAGATTTTGGCCAAAAGCATGGTAATGGATATTGTTGTGGTCGATATCCTTGCTCGATTTGGAATGTTGTTTTCCAGATCCCGGAGTACCAAGATTGGAGGATCCATAAATATGGACCTCACCTATGCCACTATTCTAGTGTTCAGCAGGGAGGAAACACAATTATACCGTGAGTCCGGATTCATGAAGATGGTCACCAAAGCTAATTTTTCCAAAAATTCTTCGGTATATACCAAGGAGGGCAAATTCTCTTGTCTTATGCTCAAGGAGGATGAAATATTCCTGCAAGAAATGAAGACATGTCCGCTAATCTAGGAGAATCTTATGAGAAGAGGAAAAAATGAAATATGGACTTTACAATTTTATGGAGCTAACTCATGGGAACGAAACAGGGCTGGGGTACTCTTAATATCTCCAGGAAGATGCTTGGTTCCCCTCTCCTTTAAGCTGGAATTCGAAGCCAAAAATAATGTGGCTAAGTATGAAGCGTTGCTGTTGGGGTTTCAAATAGCACAAAGCATGAACATACAAAACCTCAAGGTGTTTGGAGATTCAGAGCTTGTAGTGAGGCAAGTAAAGAGCTAATGCCAAACTAAACACCCATGGATCATAGCCTACATGAATGAGCTAGGGGATTTAATTGAGAACTTATTTTCAGCTTTAAACATTCAGTTCATGCCAAGGGAAAAGAATAGAATGGCAAACTCCCTAGTTGTGGCTGCTAGTAATTTCTGCCCCTCGCAAAATCCTTTGCTTAGATATGAGGTTGAAGTACAATACCACCCCTCCATTCTGGACAATGTTAAGTATTGGAAAGTCTTCGAAGATGAAGGGCAGGTCTAGCATTTCATGGAAATGGTAGGTAAATTTTCAAATATGGTAATTGACTCAGTCCCTGAGGATGACAGTGAAGAGCCAAAAACCAGGTGGGAAGAGACACCGGCTAGAGATTGTGTTATGCAATTAAAAGGAAACGTCATCCCCAGGGGGCTCGTGCCATTGGAGAGATTGTTTGACAAGAATGATGTCCTAGTAAACCCCATAAAAGTGGCCCTCTACGAGCCTGTTAGGGATGTAAATGTTGGGACAGAAGAAGATCTGAAGATGGTGAAGCTGTTAAAAGGAATTCCTGAAGAATACCAACGTCAGTATCTCAGTCTGTTCCAATCATATAAAGACATATTCGCCTAGTCATACCAGGATCTCAAGGCTTTTGACATAGACATTATACAACAGAAGATACCTCTAAAGGAAGATGTGAAGCATCATATGCGAAGTATAGGAAAATAAGACCTTTAACTTCTCCTTCCAGCTATCGAGAAAGAAATAAAGAAGTTTTTGCAACCAAGATCATTGTCCCCTTCAGATAATCCAAATGGGTGGCGAACTTGGTGCTCGTAAGAAAGAAGAATGGTGAAATTAGAATCTGCATGGATTTTCACAACCTGAACAGAGCCTCACTCAAGGATAAATATCCCCTCCCAAAGATGGACCACATCTTGCAAAAGGTGGTGGGATCCTCCCCCATGTCCATGATGGATGGATTCTCAGGATATAATTAGGTGGTAGTGCTCCTCGAAGACCAGAATAAGATGGAATTCACCACACCTTGGGGGACCTTCATGTATGCCTAAATGCCCTTTGGCTTGATAAATCCCAGTGCTTCATTCCAACGTGCGATGGACATTTCTTTCATAGGAGAGCGAGATAGGTTTGTGGTGATTTACTTGGACAATATCACCACCTTTTCAAAGAGTGACATTGAACACATAGAGCACCTTCGAAGAACCTTTGAAAAATTATGCAGGTATGGCCTATCTCTAAACCCTCAAAAATCCATGTTTTCCTTGGGGGAAGGAAATTTGTTGGGGCACATAGTAACTAAGGAGGGATTGAATATCGACCTGAAACGGGTAGAGGTGATACATGGAATTCCCATACCGAGAAACAAAAAGGAGGTATAGGTGTTCCTATGAAGAATAAATTTCCTCAGGAGGTTCATTCCCAACTATGCCGAGATCGTCTAAAACATCACTGGGATGTTGAAGAAGAAAAATGAAGTTAGATGGACCCCAAAATCTAGGGACTCCTTCAATAGGATCAAATAGGCCTTTGTAGAAGCTCCAGTGCTGGCTAGTCCAGATTATGGGAAGTTGTTCATGATTTTATATTTTTCCTCTCCTCACACTATAGATGCAGTACTCTTACAGAAAAATGCCGAGGGGCATGAGCAACCCATTGTGTTCTTCAGCCAAGTCCTGCGGGACACCGAGCTGAAATATGATATCTTGGAGAAGTAAGCTTATTCCCTGGTCAAATGGCTAAAGGCATTCCAGGTGTACGTGTTACAATCATCCATAACAGCCTATGTACCCACTGCAGCAGTAAAGGATATTCTGGTACATGGTGATAATGAAGGAAAGAGGAGAAAATGGATAGCTAAGATCTAGGAGTATGAGCTGAAGATAAAGACTACTAAACTCATTAAAGGCTAGGGGATGGAAAATATCATGTCTGAATCCAATTGTCAAGCTCTAGGAATAAGTCTTTCTGTGACAGGGGGAGAGGCACAGGAAGACACAGGCACACACTAAGGTGTAGAATCATTCGCCCAGAAAACACATGTCAATTACCTCCTATCTTCCTATTATAAAGATATAGTAGAATATATTTTAATGCTGAGATGTCCTCTTAACTATGATAGGGCCAAGTACTATACCTTAAGGTTGATGTCTCAAAATTATATCGTGGCAAATGGGTGAATTTATTGGAAAGACCCGGAGGGTATCCTACTATTGTGTTTAAAAGAGCAGGAAGTGAACCAAGTGATGGTTGATTTCCATGAAGGGATATGTGGCGAACATTATAGCTGGTGATCTAATGCACACAAGATCCTGAGGGCAGGTTTCTTCTGGCCTCAACTATTTGGTGATGTAAATGCTCATGTCCGGGCTTACGAGAAGTGTGAAGCATTCGTTGAAAATTAAAGGTATGCACCTATACCTTTTATCCTAGTACATGTTGAAGAACCTTTTAGGCAATGGGGAATTGATTTCATAAGAGAGATTACCCGGCCTCTAGCAATCAACATCAGTGGATCCTTACTGCTATAGATTACTTCACCAAGTGTGTAGAAGCCGTGCCCATAAGAAATGCTACAGATTTAGTGGTGATAACTCTCATGTAGGAGAACATCATAGCTAGGTTTGGATGCCCAGCTAAAATCATTACAGATAATGCCTAGGCTTTCAAGTCGACTAAATTTGTAAATTTTTGTCAGCGTTACAACATCTTGCTGGGATACTCCACTGCATACTACCCACAGGGCAATGGGCTAGCTAAATCATCTAACAAGACACTGGTGGGGATTTTGAAGAATATCATCAATGAAAATCAAAATAACTGGGATTTTCAGCTCAAGTTTTAACTCTGGGAAAATCGCATCACCACCAAAATATCCATAGGAAAGTCCCCTTATGAGCTGGTGTATGGCAGAGCTGCGATCCTCCCAATTGAACTTGCATTACCTGTGGCTCGATTCTTACAATAAAGCAAAGAGGAGCCAAATGACCTTGTCCGAATAATGAATTAGTTGGTGGAGTTGAATGAAACCCAGGAGCAGGTAAGCCTCAGACTAACAGAGTATCAAGAAAAAATGAAAGGCTTATTTGACCAAACTGCTAAAAATAGAGAAATCCAAGTTAGGGATTTGGTGCTGCAATGGGATATTAGGTGAGTAGACAAAGGGAAATATGGTAAGTTCATCCCCCTCTGGTTTGGTCCATTTAGGGTCATAGAGGAAAAAGGCAATAATACTTTCACGGTGGAGAACTTAGAAGGATACATGCTTAAGGCACCCGTAAATGTGTAGTTCCTCAAGTTTTACTTCCATTACTGATGAGGGTTGATCTGGCTCACTATATATATAATTTAACAGTACTTCCTTTGGTTTACATTCCTCCCATTTCATCTTCGATATCATATTCCATTGTTCCCATTTTGTTTCATCCATTGTTTGCATTTTCCATTTCATCTTCCATATCATCCTCCATTTCATTTTCCAGTTTGTGTCCACTTGACTGCTGGTATAAAAAATTTTCTAATCAGTGTGCATTTGCGACTCCATGTACCCAATAAAGCATAAGAATTTAGGTCTGCAGGTTCTCAATGCACTGAAGAACAACACGTTGTCCCCAAATGGAGCCAATGTTGGCATGTGAAAGGAATACAAATCCTGACTGTCAAAGAGCTTCAAAGGAACCAATCTGCTTTTCAGTTCAACAGAAAGGAGAAAGCATAGTTGATCAGATATAATGGTGAGAAAACTTCATTCCCTCCCACATTCATCTCATTTATCCTCTTTACCTTCATTTACCCACTCTTACTCTTCATTTTCACTTTTCTAAAATTCTCGTGCTACATTTCTTCATTTTTGCACCACCACTCCCTACAAGTCTTAACCTTTACATCTTAAAGTCTCACCGAAACTTATTTTTCCACTGATGCGACTTGGTGGGACCCATATAGCCTTGATACACCACCCAAATATACATGCAAACACTCAAATTCTACACTTTCCTTACCTATCGCCTTTTCGCACTTTGCAGTGACTAGCACGTCGCATATCACATAATGCACAATTTACAACTTACCTCTTAAGAATCCATAGAGTTTTTGTTTAAGCTGTTGTTAACACTGGAAAATCGTACAACAGAAGATGACATTAATTAATGTCAAGCCAAAGGATTTACAGGGCTAGAAGACATTACAAGATCCAGAAAGTATTTAAAAATCTCAAAGGTTTAAGGAAAAACAAATGTGAACTATTCTTAAATGATTATTTCACACATTATCCTTCGAGAAGAGCACCTTTTGCACTCCTTTTGGCCCGATAAGCATGCATTCCCGAGAGTGGAAAAATGTCACTATCCTAGACCACATAAAGCAAAGGAAAAGTTACTCCTTACTTGAAGCTGCCTAAGGACAGCCACCAACACCTCATTAGACACTATATGAGCACACAATGGAATATTTGGAGCACAAAAAGAAATCATACCTCTCCCTTGGGTCACCATCCACCATGTACCAAGGGAGGGAAGGAGGATTTGAAATCCCCTATATAAATCCACCATGAGATGAAGAATGGGTGATCACATTGTTATGCTGGACAAAATTTCCCAAGCAATACCAGTAGTGTGTGATTGGAGCTGCGGATAGAGGGGACTCAATTGTTGGCCACCCAACAAGCTCAATCCACACAGTAGAGAGATAGGGAGACTACACCGAGGCAATATTGGAATGACCAACATCCTTGCATCGGGACCTAGAACCATTGTCTAGGGGCCCTTTGGCAGGAGGGTTAAATATTCTTCTCTTCACTACCAGCGCTCAATAAGAGGGGCCTAGAGCCATCGTTTGCATTATTGTGTAATTGACTCATTCAGAGCTTTTGTTTATTTATTTTTAGTTTTAGTTTAGTTTGTATATTATATTTGCATGCTTCTTTTTATATGTAGTATGCTCATTTACTCCAATTCTTTCTGCATGTTACCAATAGTTTAAAGGGGTAAATCACACCCCTTAAACTGGTGTGATTTCTTACATATGTTCACCAAATCCACCACAATAGGATTGGTGACTCCACTAACATGTTATTACCAAGTTTATGTGGTTGTGCCTTCTTTTACAGGAGACCTCTATCTATGCTGTGGAGTGGAGCTGATAGTCCTCTGATCTCTCTTGCAGTCCCTAGATTAACCCCGAGTGACAGACTGAAGAAGTGCAGCTCCTAATTTTTTTTACTTGCAGGAATTTGCATGCGTTTATTCCCCACAGACGCATAAGGCACGCATTTAGTTCTGACCCGCGTGCAGAAAGCGCACCTATCTCAGCATGTTGCGTGCAATTTATGAAATGAGAAATTTATCCCTAAATTCATTCTTTTTCTGCTTGTAAGGTGCTTGGAAACCCCTAATGCATCTTCCAGCACTGGTTGTGGTACCCCGTAGCTTGTTAGAACTCAATTTTAGCTGCTTTCTGTAGCCTTAGTGTCAGTTTTACTTCAAGTTGATTTTGCAAAATATTCACATAGTTTAAGTAGGGTGAAAAGTAACCTGCATTTCGAAAAATTTATGTTTTGAAAATTTTGGTACTCACACCTAGATAACTAGTCCAAGTAAGTGGCCCAAGACCATGCATGCATAGCTAGTTTTATTTGTTCTAGTGTAAATTTTTGTTAGCTTAGGTCAATTTTTGCACTAGGAATTGCGGGACTAGGATTGAATTGTTTATAGAAGAGAAAGTAACCTCTGCTACCTTTGCACCCTCCAATGATCCTAGGTAAGCATATGAATGCTCCATATTCACAATTCACCATCTCCATATAGTTAGTCACATAGATTAACTAGAAAAATTTGAAAGTGGCCCATTATCGTACATGTTTTCCATTTGAGCCAGGAACAATACAACATAGTTTAAATAGGTATTTTGTAAAGCATAAAAGATATCCACACATTCAAACTATGTGTTTTTCCACCTTATTCTCACACACACTCACCCACTAAGTGAAGCAAAGACACCTAAAACTAACTTAACCAAACTCACTAAATTCTCCCCACAGGGGCCAGAAAAGAATTTATAGCTTAAGTTAGGATCAAGGGGGTAGGCATCCAATAAGCCACCTTAATCATACTTCATATTGAAAAATAGAAGTGTTGTATTTAGGGAGCTTCAAATTCACCTATCAGTCCATGGCAAAGAAAACTTGAGCGCGACAGAGACCCGTTTCAAAGGGGGTTAGGCTTAGGCGCAATGCGTCCAGTATCAGTTGGGGCTACCTGACCTGACTGATGCTCGGTACTGTTAGCTGACTACCAATAATCCCAAGACTCGAACACTCACATGGGATGGTGGTTATTAGTGGCCAAAAACTAGGGCAACCTTTACCCTATAAGTGACGGTGTACGCAAGCACCAGATCCTCTACCCTTACCTTGGTCGATTCTCCTCGGCTAACTGGGGCATCACCAGCTCTTACAAGACGTTGTGCTAGCATTCGTAAGAAATATTCTCAAGGCCCAGTTACTTTTGAGTGTGTGAGGAGGCATGAGTATTCTAGGATTTTGAGTATCATCTGCAACTGAACAAAAACCATTTTTTTTTATTGCTTGATCACATAGATTGATTTAAAGGGGAAATCTATTTTATTTTTCGCTTTGTTTTATGTATGCGACAAGAAGTTTTCTTTGATCATAGACTCTATCCTCTCAAATTTTTCCAAAATCTGGGAGACACCTGATAGGTCCCAACGGAACCTCATCAATCTAGGCATCTTTTGAACCTTCCCCCATTATCGAGAGGGATTCCAGGTCTTTCGCCATTCAAACATCAAAGACAGAACACTGCCATCGTCATTGGCTCGTCCTTTATCAGGGCAGCCATAGTTGGGAACCCTAGCCGGTCTCCCAACACCACACCACATACCACTCCCAGAACCCCTAGGGGGAAGAGGAGTGTGTCCCATATGGGAAGCCAACTAAATACACAGCAGGGTACACTACAGACTAACTCTCGTTCTAACCAAAACTTTGTGTCTTCACACATTGCAATGGCATCAACCTCACAGTCACCTTTCCTAGTTTTTTAGAATCTACCCAATTTAACCAGGCTAACGAATTACCCCATCACACATGATCCTACATGGCCTTTCATGCCCAAAAATCTCCCTTCAGATATACCAAATCTCGAAGGCAAGCAAGCGGAAGACCCAAGTAATCATGTCATGACTTTTCACCTGCGGTGCTCATCGAAAATTATCATTAAAAAAACTATTTGATTGATATTATTTCAATGCACTCTCATTGGAGTGGCCACAAAATGGTATGTGGAGCAACCCTCAGCACCTTTATCGCCCTTGCTACAACGTTCCTCACATATTTTCAGTTACCCATTCACCATGATTCCAGAATGGAATTACTGACTCATTTTAGATAAACCCTCGCCATCCACATCTCAAACCATCTCCATGAATGGAGGCAGCATATTAGTTTATGTAAAGCTAAATTCGACGACTGGGTTTTCTTATATTTCTTCTTGAAAACTATTACGACATATATTTCAAAGGATGTGGCGCAGCAGAATCCCACATCTGAAGAAGATGCAATCAACAAAGCCCAGAAGCTTGAGCTGATTTATACGCAGTCAGGATATATTTAGAACATAATGCCTAATGCCCCATGCCTAAAAAATTACCAAGAAGTGCTAGGCGCGTCGAACTCTGCAGACGGGCTGATTGGGTCAATGACCCTGAGTTTCTTAGGCAGCAACAGTCAAAACCTTTGATATTCCCAAATAGGGAAGTAGAAATATATGAACATAAAACTGGAAATAGAAGTGATAAATCAACACATAAAATGTAAGAAGATCATATATCCATAATTTTAATGTCATGGCAACAAATGTATACAAGGTCTTGAGGAAATAATCACTCAAGTTAGGCAACACAAGCCTCAAGAGAACATGTACATGAACTATGAAGATCACTACTACACAAATATTTCCCAAGGCTATGACAGTGTAGTTTTATTAAGTATAACTGCTGCCGGAAAGTGTCAATACATATATCTAAAACTATAGGGATCATAGAATGCTGGGAATAGAGATATAAACTCCCAAACACATTTTCAAGACAACCTAGAAAGGATTTCCTAAAATATACAAAAATACAAAACTGTCGGAATGTAGCCCTAGGGTTGAATAGTAGCTACAACTCAATAACTGGATGGATATGGATGAAGATGATACATATGATTAATAGATCCCATCCAATAGATCCTTCAAGTGAAAGGCTGATCCTAACACTGAAGATATGACCCTCCAAATCAAGCATTAAAACCCTCACTGCAAATGCTCACTGAAATAATGCAGTCAAGGAGAGATACTACACTGTAGGTGATGGGAAGTATGATGGCCTAGTGCCAAGATGTGAAATAAGCTCCAGAATCTTCCTTACTGATCTCCCAAAGATAAGAGTTCTTCCTCCTCTGAAAAACTAGCTTCGGAAGTGGGTTTCTCAACCCTCCACTGCAACACCCTGCAACACAAGACAACCCTCTGTAGAAAATGCACTGTAGTTGAAGACTGAAGCTTGGAATTAAGCCTAAGTGTGGAAAAATTAAGTGAAATTCTCCCCCAAGAGGCCTCTCAAGAAAGGAGATGGGATTCCCACTAGGGAACACTCGGTGCTAAACAACACAACAATCTCAACTAAACAGCTAAAGAATGAAAATAGTCATGCAGACCATAAAATAAATAATCAATAACATGCCTCACTATGGGTGCCTTTCCCTCCTTATAAACAAGTGTGAGCCTTCTTACCTTGGGTCCCACTCATTAGGGTTTCCATCATCATGGAATCTTCCTCCCACTATCAGTCCATTGTCTCTATTGATGATCTCCTCCATCCATACCAGTGCTATTGACTTGGTCAAACTTGACCTTTTCCACATGTATTTGCCCCTGTTCACACATGAGGGTGAAATATGCAGCTATTATTATGATCCCTTTTCACATCAAGAGGGATTTTATGCCTATTTAAGATGTGTATGGGCCTCATTCATTTATTGATCTAGCTAGGTGTTAAAAGAAAAATTAATATTCCTATTAGTTGCATGCTAATTTAGGAATATTATAGTCCCTCCTCCCAAATGTTGCTTGTCCTCGAGAAAATGAAAGGATAGAAATGATGAGCCTCCCCTCTCCTCCACATGTAGCATCCTCATATGATAAAATCCTCCAAAGAATAAGATGTCGTCCTTGATAAATCTCCAGGGTTGCCCCTCCCAAGTATGCAAGTTAGCTTTTGGTGACCATCCCAAATAGCTATCATCATGAAGAAGTAAAATACACATGGAGGAAACAATGTGCTCTATAAAGGTCCTCTTGAGGCATGGAATCTGAATTACATTGGGAACTATCACTCCCATGTGAGACCTCCATCCCCAAGCTATCATCCATACAAAATGAGTCACCTCCCAATTATAGCAACTCATGAAAAATTCCCTCCACCTGAAGCTCCTGAAAAATTGGTGGGCTGCATAGCTGAACATGATGGATCAAATTTCCCATCCCACGCTGCATCCCTCTCCACTTACGGTAAGTGTAGAGCTTCTGCTAATTTTGGGTTGTAATGATATTGCCTTCATGAAGAAAAAAGGCAGTTGGATCTTCAAAGATCCACTCTTTGGTTCTTGCCCATACCATCCCATATAAAGTGAATATGACATGACCATCATATGGGATCTAAATTAGAGAGGTACTGAAGATTATTCATGGTGCTGGAAAGTACCAACAGTCTCCTAAGTAATCATAGCACAGTTTTTCTAACTGTTGTTTCAGGAAATAACATGGCAAGTTGTTTCTTATCAAACTGCTAGTTGTGTATGCTATCACATCTACTATTGAATATCAGATGGATTTGTATATCAACTGAGCATACAGAAAATAATAAAACACTTGCCCAAGGCCATACATGAGATGGTTTTCCCCATCATAGAAGTTGGCCCAAAATTGACCATGAAGCCCAATGAGAGGCTTGTCCTCTTGTGGAGCAATGCACTGTATAGAAATGGTAAGAGGATGCAAATACCGTGTTAGATAATCAATAAATGAAAAAGAAAATTTCTTACCACGTACTAAGAGTAAGATGATAATAAGATCCATGAATAAGCCCTCCATAGTGGTATGACATACTCCCATGAAGAGCAATGAACCATATGTTACATGAAGATCTTTCTTCTTATGCTTGGAAATCCAAGTTCAAAAGATCATATCCCAGTAATATATGTCTCCATCCACTAATCCATCACTCTCACCTCTTCCTTGTCCATCAAGTGCATCATATGTGAAGTGATCCTAGGAACACTCCATAAATAATCCCAAGCTCCCAAGTGACAGTGTTGTTGGCCTTTGTAATAATTCTCTTGTCATCTCACAACTCCATTCTTTGACATGTCCAATGTCAAATTCATCTACCGCAATGCTGCTGTATATGACAGATTCATCCCAAAGTGGAAGTACCTCCTGATCTCCCAAGGCTAAGGAGTAGCCCCTTTGCACCATGATATTGCCATCACCTACTCCTGCAACATCATGCAAAGCATGGCAGAGAATAAACCCATACTCTCTCAAGAATAACTAAGATAAAAACATCTCTTGTTGCTCCCTCATATCTCCCTCATACAAGTCATGGAGTAATATCATGATGGTTGACTTATAGAATGACTCATACAACCAAATATTTTGTTGCCATAATACATGGGTGCCATGCAATGCCTCAACCCACAACATACCTTTTGACAAAGGATATGTCACATGATGGCCAAACCCTTTTAAGAGTAGCCAGTGAAGCCTTGCCTCCTGTTGCCCTATGTCATAGATCTGAAAGTGGCTCTCCAGCTTCTTTCTTATAAACATCACCCATCCAACAAATGGTGAGTGTCTATCATCATTCCTAACATGGGCATCCTCCCAATGAAGAATACCATTATAATAAGGAGAGGAAAGATGTATCTCATCAACCATCTGCCCATCCTCTACTACACATGAAAAATGGTCATTGGAATGCTCCACTAATGGTTGGGCCCCCAACTCATCCCTTCTTCTCAAGGACAATGTTGCTGATCTCCATGATGGTGCACCTATTGTTTCAAGATCATGTTTACTGCTAAACATATAGTTCTGCATTGCATTTCCTAGGAAAATGCTCATTCCATCCTCCAAAAATCTACACTCCAACCCCAAGAGTCGTGTGCAGCTCAACAATGAGTAACCAGGATGAATTTTTTTCTATTCCTTGAGTCTATCAAGGCTCCTTAGCGTAGTGATAGTGTGCTACTCCAAATCAGTAGTGTATATTTACCCCAGGTCATGCAATGGCATATTTCCGCAACTCTCCATAGGATTTGTTGAAATAACAGGAAATGGAAACTTAGGCATACCTTGGTAAAGCTTGGGAACATCTTGTATGGCTTCAAGAGTTCCTTCCTCTAGTGTGATGGTTCCCCCAACTCTTGGTTTTGTTGGCTTCTCCTCCATAGCTACATCAACACTAGTACAAGTCTCCTCAAGCGGTGTTGAGAGCTTCTCCTCCTCTGATTTCTCCTTGCCAACTTTTTTAATCACCCTTTGAGTAAATTCTACAAAAGTAGTCACTCTTGCATGACTCAAATCGCTGAACCACCAAGTGTTTGCTTCACCCTCCAAATGCAGCGCTGAAATCTATAAAGCCTCTCTTTCTACCACTGTATGTAGTAGGAAGAATGTATATAGCTTCCTCGCCCAAGCCCTTGCTGTACACGTGGATGACCCACCAAAAGTAGACAATAGAAAACTATTTCCCTTGATTATCCTATTGCTACAAGGTCTCCTTTCTTCCTCAAGCTAAATGAAATGTGGGAGATTTGGTGTCTCCTTGAAAGCTACAGGTTGAGATTTATATTTTTCAAGGTATTCCCTTAGAATCTCATGATCCAAGTGTCCTCCATCTCCATGCATTTTGTCTTCTTTTTCAAAAGAAAAGGGCATAATTCCATTGCTTCTTTCCACTCTTCTTTTCTTGACCTCCTTGGTGAGAACCTACCTAGATCTAAAAAGAGATGAGATAAAACTCATTCTCTTCATCATTTTGATCTTTTCTCTCTTTTTTCTTATTATCTCGATAGCATAATGGCTGAGATCCATAGGCTGAGCCAAGATTATGCTCTGACGCCACTGTAATATTCCCAAATGGGGAAGTAGCAATATATGAACACAAAATTGGAAATAGCAGTGATAAATCAACACATAAAATGTAAGAATATCATATAGCCATCATGCTAATGTCATAATAGCAAATTTATACAAGATCTTGAGGAAATAATCACTCAAGTTAGGCAACACAAGCCTCAAGAGAACATGTACATGAAATATGAAGATCACTGCTACACAAATATTGCCCAAGGCTATGATAGTGTAGTTTTATTAAGTATAACTGCTGCTGGAAAGTGTCAAAACACATATATAAAACTATAGGGCTCATATAATTCCGGGAACAGAGATCTAAGATCCCAAACTCATTTTCAAGACAACTCGGAAAGGATTTATTAAAATATACAAAAATACAAAAATGTGGGAATGCAACCCTAGGGCTGAATAGTAGCTGCAACTCAATAACTAGATGGAGATGGTTGAAGATGATACATATGATGAATATATCCCCTCCAATATATCCTTCAAGTGAAAGGTTGATCATAACACTGACTCATCTCACCCTCCAAATGAAGCATTGAAACCCTCACTGCAAATTCTCACTAAAATAACGCAGTCAAGGAGAGATACTACATTGTAGGTAATGGGAAGTATGATGGCCTATTGCCAATATCTGAAATAAGATCCAGAATCTTCCTTACTGATATCCCAAAGGGAAGAGTGCTTCCTCCTCTGAAAACTAGCTTCGGAAGTGGGTTTCTCAACCCTCCACTGCAACACCCTGCAACACAACACAACCCTTTGTAGAAAATGCGCTGTAGCTGAAGAATGAAGCTTGGCCTTAAGCCTGAGTGTGGAAAAATGAAGTTCAATGCTCCCCTAAGAGGCCTCTCAAGAAAGGAGATGGGATTCCCGCTCGGGAACACCCGGTGCTACACAGCACAACAATCTCAACTAAACAACTGAAGAATGAAAATATTCATGCAGACCATAAAATCAATAATCAATAACATGCTTCACTATGGTAGCCTTTCCCTCCTTATAAACAAGTGTGAGCCTTCTTATGTTGGGTCCCACTCATTAGGGTTTCCATCATCATGGAATATTCCTCCCACTATCACTACGCTGCCTCTATTGATGATCTCCTCCATCCATACTAGAGTTGTTGACTTGGTCAAACTTGACCTTGTCCACATGCATTTGCCCCTATTCTAGGGATAATTTTAAGGATGGAAAATTATCTTGAAGTTTAAAAAATTGGCGAATCTCACTAGTCGAAAAATATGCAAACTATAAAATGTTTATTGATGTATTTGTAAAAATATTCAAATTTATAATGATATTATTTATATTTTATATATAATGTTGGCGATTTTTAACGTAAAATAATTTTATATTGTAAAATTTGGGCGAATCTCTTTTATAAAAAAATGGAAATTGGCGAATCTTTTTTTGGAAAAACCATGGAAAATTAGCCCACCTGCGAATATTAGCCCCTAAAATTTTCCATGCCCTGTTCACACATGAGGGTGAAAGATCCAACTATTATTATGATCCCTTTTCACATCAAGAGGTATTTTATGCCTATTTAAGATATTTATGGGCCTCCTTACACATTTATTCATCTAGCTAGGTGTTAAAAGCAAAATTAATATTCCTATTAATTTCATGCTAATTTAGGAATATTATGGTCCTCCCCTCCCAAATGTTGCTTATCCTCAAGAAACTACAAGGATAGAACTGATGAGCCTCCTCTCCTCCTCCTGTAGCATCATCATATGATAAAATCCTCCAAGGAATAAGATGTTGTCTCATCAATAAATCTCCAAGTTGCCCCTCCCAAGTATGCAAGTTAGCTTTTGGTGACCATCCCAAATAGCTATCATCATGAAGAACTAAAATCCCCATGGAGGCAACAATCTGTTGTCTAGAGGTCCTCTTGAGGCATGTAATATGAATTATATTGGGAACTATCATTCCCATGTGAGACCTCCATCCCCAAGCTATCATCCATACAAAATGAGTCACCTCCCAATCATGGCAACTCATGAAAAATTCCCTCCACGTGAAGCTCCTGAAAAATTTGTGGGCTGCATAGCTGAACATGATGGATCAAATTACCCATCCCACACTATATCCCTCTCCACTTATGGTAAGTGTAGATCTTCTACTGAATCTATCTATAATGATGTTGCCTTCATGAAGCAAAAAGGAAGTTGGATCTTCAAAGTTCCACTCTTTGGTTCTTGCCCATACCACCCCATATAAAGTGAATATGACATGATCATCATATGGGATCCAAATGAGGGAGGTAATGAAGATTTTTCATGGTGCTAGAAAGTACCAATAGTCTCCCAAGTAATCAAAGAATAATTTTTCTAACTATTGTTTCAGGAAATAACATGGCAAGTTGATTCTTATCAAAATGCTAGTTGTGTATGTTATCACATCTACTATTGAATAGTAAATGGCTTTGTATATCAACTGAACATACAGAAAATAATAAAACACTTGCCCAAGGCCATACAGGAGATGGCTATCCCCATCATAGAATTTGGCCCAAAATTGACCATGAAGCCTAATGAGAGGCTTGCCCTCTTGTGGAGCAATGCACTGTATAGAAATGGTAAGAGGATGCAAATACTATGTTAGATAATCAATAAATGCAAAAAAAAAAATCTTACCATGTATTGAGAGTAAGATGGTAATAAGATCCATGAACAAGCCCTCCATAGTGGTATGCCATACTCCCATGAAGAGGAATGAACCATATGCTACATGAAGATCTTTCTTCTTTGTTGAGATTCAACAATGTGATGATCTTAGTGAAAAGTAAGCACCTTCACTAAGTGGGGCCCGCAGGCTATTTCTAAATGTGTCTATTTTTAGACATGGTGAGCATATTCTATAAGTTGTAGGATGCTATTTGTAGATGGTTGGTAAAATGTGGAAAATAGATGAAATTATATTTTTATAATTTTGGGCAAAGTCTATTTATATATCGTTGATCTAAAAACAGGTGCATGTCGATTATTATTAAAGCCCTTGATAATAATCCGACAATAAACATCAACTTATTCTCTTGGAGAAATTTATTTTAGTGAACAGATTTGGAAAATCAGTGGGCTAAAGGAACTACACAATTCGTAGGCTTAATGGTGGCTCATGCATGAAGTACTCAGTTAGAACTGAAATGGAAAATTTATGGCAGAGTTGGAAGAGTAGTTACAAGAGTTGTTATTTAGTTGTTGAAAGATACACTAGTGAGAGTTAAGTGAATTGATTAGTTAATTAATTCACAATTAATAACTCACTAACAAATGAGAAAATACAACAGTTAACTATAGTGCATGTTAGTTCCAGTGGAGACCCAGTGGAGAGATAGGTGAAAGGGTGAGATGGACTATCCATTGTGACTATAGTGATGCATTTAATGCATCTGACACAAATTGGAGTTTCCAATGAGGATTGCACAATCAAGGCAAGGCCAATTAGAATTCATTCAGGGGTCTTCTTCAACAAGGATTTTGCAGTGGAGGAAGGCTGTCAGGAGACAAGAAATTGGTGCATGGAGATGCAAATTTCTGCATGATAGTGTGTAATGAATCTACATTTTACTGAGAGTTTGATGCACTAAGCTTTGTATGAGATTATTACATGATTCCATTGATATACATAATATATGATATTTGGGGTTTTTATCTTTAAGCTTTCCCGTTAAAGAACTGTGTTATGTGCGATTGAATTTATTCACATGTGTTTGCAATTGAGTTTTAAATTTCCGCAATTTTAACAGTGGAAGGATTCTGTATTTATCAAGAAGATAAATATTTTTAGATCAGGATAATCCGGTAATACATTAGTATTAATAAATTTCTACATGGTATTAGATCAGTATTGATCACTAGAGATTACAATTGTGAATAAGTGTTGAGTTTTGTGCTGGTGGACAATTCGAATTTGCTGCAGAAATTTCTTAGTGCGACAGTTGAGTATTCATTGAAATGTCTTTCATTGGGTTACGATTGGAGTATGCCCTTGAGGGTAGCTCAAATTACGTAGCCTGGAAGGATATGATGGAGGTGGTGCTTGAAGATAATGGATTGAAGGAGTTCATCGATAACGATGTTCCTAAGCCTGCTTCTAGCGATGTTGCAGGACTTGATGCATGGCAAAAGAAGGTAGCAACGACAAGAAGAATTTTGTTGGAAGGTGTGAATGACCATATTGTGTCAAGCCTTCATGGGAAATCCACTCCATTTTTAATGTGGAAGGCGTTGACATATCTTTTTTAAAGCAGCAACGACCAGAGGAAGTTGGCGCTGAAAGATAAACTCAGAAAAATAAAAATGGAGAAGGGCGACAATATTCCAAAATATCTCACAAAGTTTGTCCATTGTAGGGATGAAATGGAAAGTGTGGGGATTACTGTTGATGATGACGACTTGATGAACTTGGCTCTCCTTGGGCTTCCAAATATTTGGCATAGCTATGAAGACTCTGTCAATGGATGGGAGAAACCGTCGGGTTGGGAGCAACTTTGGTCGGATCTTGTGCAGGAGGAGATAAGGTGAAGTACCAGGGATGGCTCTTCATCGAAGAATGAGGATGAAGAGAATTGTGCTTTTGCTGCCAATTTAAGGAAAGGAAAGGGGTATAAATCCCATCCAAATTCCTAGGCTAAAGGCAAGAAGCTTGATTTTTCGAAGGTGAAGTGTTTTCACTGTCACGAACATGGGCATCTCGCCATTAACTACCCACAGAAAAAGAAGAACAAGAAGGTTGTTGGAGCTGCAGCAAGTGAGCCTTAGCCTCAAAATTTGAACTTTCTTTCTCTTTGATTGCATGCTTGGTTTCAAGCTTAATGGGATCGGTGTGGTATCTTGATAGTGGTCCATCTTTCCATATGACAGGAGACAAGGAGTTTTTTAGTGACTTGGAGGAGAAGGATCTCCAAATGCATATAGAGATGGGCGTCGATGGCAGATATAGTACGACCGACATTGGAACCATTACCTTTGAAAGGGATTCAGGAAAACCATTTCTATTGAAATATGTTATGCATGTTCCAAGTCTGAAGAAGAACTTGGTATCGGTCGCAATGTTGGAAGACAGAGGTTATGACCTTGTTTTCAGTGAGGGAAAATATTTCTTGCGACATAAAACAACGGTTAAAACTAAGAGGATAGGGATTAGAGTTAAGAATATCTACAAGCTGGCGATAGATGATTGCGTTACATCTGATGGGCAAAGGAGAAGAAGTGGTGAGTCGGGATGAGGGTGAATTATGGCACGAGAAGATTGGGCCATCTTCACCATGTTGCCTTGAACATTTTTGCGGCCAAATTTCTACGCACCGGAATTCCCAAGGGTACTCTTGCACATTCAAATACGATTACAAGGGATGTACTATAAGGTAATTTTTGAAGACCACCTTTCCTTGAGAATAGGAAACCGTGCTTGATCCTGGAAGGGAATTCTATACGAGACGTGTGTGGACCATTCTCGGTTGCTTCAATAGAAAAACATAGGTATTATGTGATATTTGTTGATGATTATTCTCGTAGATGCTGGATCTTCTTCATGCAGAAGAAGAGTGAAACGTTCTCAAAGTTCGCGAAATTGTCACATTGGTGGAGAGCTTGACTTGGGAAGCAGTGAAGGCTCTCTGAGCTATCATCAATTTAATTGAATATATCTTGAACAAATTCAAATACTTTTGTAGCAAAGAAGGAATTCTAAGAGAACTCATAGCCAGTTTTTAACCACAGAATGAGGTTGTGGAGAGGAAGCATCAGACAATGTGATCTTACTTGCAGTTTATATTGCATGACTAGGGCCTATGATTTCATATGTAATGGGAGGAAGCATGCAACACTATGGTTTATGTGCAAAACCGTTGTCCTCATAGAGTACTTGGAATGAATACACCTAAAGAAGCTTTTACTGGTAAGAAGCCTGATATTTCTGATTTGAAGATTTTTGGCTCATTTGTTTACATTCATGTGACAAAGGATTCTAGGAAGAAGCTGGAGCCGGTTGCAGAAGTTGGGATATTTGTGGGGTACATAGAAACACCCCATAATTATCATGTGTATTTTCCAGACAGTCGAATGAATGTGGTGCGACAGGATATAAAATTCAATGAGGTGAAAGCCATGAATTTGTCGCTTGAGAGGGAGCTACACTTGCATGCAGAGGAGGAAATTCTTGTTCCCAAAGATGAGCCTCTAGATGTGGATCAGCCACAAGAGGAGATTCATGGAGTGGAGGAGTCCAACGATGCGAGAAGGAAACATCGAAATGGCGAGAACACGTACCCTAGAGAAAGTTTGAGAGACTAAAGCTTGATGTGGCGAGAGAATGTAGAAGTCCCTATATCATAGCACGACGGAGAACCGATCACTGTTGATTTCTTTGGATACATGGCTCTTATGAGCAAGTGTATCATGATAGAGCCATCTTCTTTTGAAGAATCAGTGCAGGAGCCCACATGGGTAGATGCCATGGTGGAGGAGTATGACTCCATTGTTAGAAACAGTGCTTGGGAGATTGTTCCAAGGCCGATGGGTAAATCAATGGTATATTCAAAATGGATCTACAAGGTAAAGGAAGTTGTTGATGGGAGCGTCAAGAACTATAAGGGAATATTTATTGCCCAAGGCTTTTCACATATCGAGGGGATTTATTATGAAGAAACCTTTGCACCTGTTGCACGGTGTTCTTCCATAAGGACCATCCTTGCTCTCTCAACGTAGATGGGTTGGCACATTCATCAAATGGATGTGAAGACTATGTTCCTTAATGGGATCATGTTGGAAATATTGAGAGGGGGTGAATCGATGTTTTCTTTCAATTAGAGCATTTGTTAATCTTCAATTATTATCGGTGTTTGTACAATGATAACAAAAAACAAGAGGAACACAAATGCACACAGTTTTTAAGGTGGAAACCCACTCCGGGACAAAAACCACCTAATGCTTTTCTAATAATTCTTTAATATTTAACTCTAATTGAAAATAAAGCTCCAACTTCCTAAAATCTAGAAAATCATTCTTCTCCGACTCCACTTGATGGACGCTCCAGCATCAATTTATTTGCCAAGTTCCTTTAGACGGATACTAAATAATGAGAAAGATAGACCACCTAGCACCCACCTAATGGATAGATAATAAAATGGACTCACGTATCAGGGAAAATGGTCCACTTTACAATGATATAGAATGATGTAGAAGAAGAAGATATACTAGACCATAACCCCAACTTTGACACAACCACCTAATGATGATCCTATACCTCCCAACACTGCCTCTTCAACCCTTGGCAGATAGATACTAGTACAATTTGTACAATAATGTATTTACAATGACTAAGTACAATGATACCTTTACAATGATTATATGCAGTGCTGCCCACTTGAAGACTTCATATGATGAACTTCTTGCTACTGTTATGCACCTTGGTTTATGCTCTTGTCATGCTACCATCTGTTGCACCTTGGTTTCTCTTTTCATGCTATCCTCCTGCTGCACCTTGCTTTGCTTTTCTGCCCTAGAAAGTCCGGTCCTTTGCAGCCCTTGACAACACATGATCTAGCTTTTTCTTGCCTTCTATGAGCTCGATATTGAATCTAGTGTATCTTTGTTATTTCAGATCCCCAATATCTGATTTTTGGTCCTATATTATTCCTTTAAGTCGTCTTTGCAATGCCACAGGTTTGACCCAATTTGGATTCTTCAAGGGAGATTCATGCCCAATCTCTCACAATGCCCTAATTATGGTCTGTTTCAGTAGAGCGAAGTTGTATGGCATGCCACGTGTCACTTTTTCTTTATTTGTGGTTTTTGAGTGATAGAGAACAATCACTACCCTTAATATCTGTCACTTTTATGGGATTCCAATCGGATACTCGGAAGAGTTATGATGATTTCCCAAAGTTCACTTCTTTGAGATGAATTTCGGGGAACCTGTAGCTCTTGCTTCCCCGGATCATATCTCCAGAAAATATTGCGAATCTCAGAAAATATTGCGCCCCTTGATCTGAAATTTTCAGAAGCTTCTGAATTTTGGCTTTGCCTCACTTAAAAATTTCAGCTTAAAACTTCTTGAAAAGCTTGAGTTAAAGTAAAAATTCCACGATGACACATTTCGGTTGGTAAGTCACCCACATGAAAGGATATGAGGATCACAATTTATATAAATGCTTAGGTTGAGAGAGAATTCAACAAGTGAACGTGGGAAGATTTGGGAGGTTAAAATATTAATTATGACTTTCAATGACCCGTGCCCATGACCCTTGGAGTTTTTAGCCCACTAACTAGGGGTTACAAACTTCAAACATGAATATCTTTCAAACCGTGAAGAATTACGTGGCGTGCCATATATCAACGGAAACATCTCAATAAGTAGAAACCATAAAAATCATTATTGACCCAGAATATATTAATTTGGCAAGTCAGAATTCCCATGTAATATTGGGGTAGCCCCTGGTGCTGCTTGGGTTGACATTAATGACAATCGTTGATCAACAATCTCCCCTTTTGGCATTGATGGCAACACAAGTACTCCCCCTGCGATCATGACACCTCTTCCTACAACATTCTCTCCCCCTTTGACATCAATGGCAAAGGCCACTCCCCCTGACATACAACCATCCTGTGGACCTGTACACACTTCCACTCCCCCTTTATATTCTGAATAAGGAAAATCTAATGAGAACTTGGGAGAATCCCAAGATTCTGGCAAAGATATTCCAATGCTTGACGATTACTCTCATGATCATCAACACTTCCTACCCAATCTTCATCTATAAAGGAATGAATAATGAGATTGTTACCCTTGGGATACCACAAGACATATTTTGTTGTTCCCTTTAGATATTGAATAATTCTTTTGATGGCAATAATATGTGATTCTTTTGGTGCTTCTTGGAATCTTGCTACTTAATCAGCCTTGCCTGTATATATGATTTGGGAGAAGGTATTCACCCATAAAGGAGAAATACTAGTCATAGTCCTTGCAACCTCTGATCCACATCCTTAGATGAGTCGTCTATGCTCAATTTGCAACCTGTTACCATTGGAGTAAGGATGGGTTTACAATCTTCCATTTTGAATTTCTTGAGCATTTCCTTGATGTACTTGGCTTGACATATAAATATTCCTTTCTCTTGCTGAGATATTTGAAGCCCTAAGAAGTATGTCAGCTCACCAAGTAAAGACATCTCGAAATCACTTTGCACCTTTGTAGCAAACTTCTTACTTAGTCGATCATCATTGCTACCAATTATTATATCATCCTCTTTAGCTATTAGACATGCTTTAGTTGCTTCATCCAGAACATATATGTCATTTGGAGCTCGACTTGCTGTAGCCACAATTTCACCATACACGCCTTTCCTGATTTCACATTTTGTGGAGTTGAATAGTATTATGTGTCCTTGATCACACATTTTTCCAACACTGAGCAGATTGTGATTCATGTTTTCAACCAATAGAACATTCTTGGCTAGAACATCTTTGCTTCCGAGAGTGACAGTACCTGATCCTATAACATTTGAAGATCCATCATTTCCAAAGGACAAGGTTCCATCCTTCTTCTCTTTCAGAGATACAAATTTATTTCTATCTCCAGTCATATGCGTTGAGCAACCGCTATCAACATACCACACATCTTTGTTCTTTTGAGCCTTGAGAGCGAGAGCACAATTATCATTCTTATTCTTCTTCCATGTTCATTCATTCTGTGGCTTCGAAGATTCTTCTGGAGGATTTTCAAGTCTGCAGTCTTTGGCTATGTGTCCAAAGTTTTGACATCTGTAACATTCAATATTATTTCTTAAATGTTCAAATCTATTGATATTTCGCTGAGCCCTGGGAGGTTCATATTTGACAGATCTCCTGGAATTATATTTGTTCCTAGGGTACATGCGACATTATACAGATTTATGACCAAATTTTCCACATGAATAACAGTAGCCGTAAAAAATATGTTTGTACTTGGATGGAAATTTTCATCGAGGAATTGTCTTCCAAGGTTGTTCTTGCGAATCTTGTCCAATGAAGTCTTCATGCATGTCAGATCTCATAGGTTCATTGTATTTTGTGTTAGAAGATCCTGCTTCTTCTTCTTTGTAACCGATGCCAGTTTTGTCATTGTAAGATCGTTGATTGTTGATGAGTTCTTCCAATGCCCTTGAGCTATTGGCATAGTTTTGGATAGTTTTTCCTTTCTTCACTTCCTCACGCAGTGAGACTACTTCAGCTTCTAATTCTTCCCTTTCTTGGTTGCTTTCTTCCAACTTCTTTTGAAGTGACTCTTAAATGCATTTGTGTTCTTCAACTTCAATTTTGAGACCTTGAACTTGTTCTTCAAGAGTTTTGGAACGGATCTTCTCCGCCTTGAGATCTTTTATAAGCTTGATTGCTTCCTCATAAAATTCGTCTATGGTCCATCCTTATTCTTCATTGTTTGATACCTCTTGCTTATTGTGCTTGGCCATAAACAATACTCTCTCATTGGCTTCTTCTTCACTATCATTGTCTTCATCGGATGATGAGCTATCTTCTTTAGAGAGAAAGTTCCTTTTGGATCCTTGCTTGCTGAATTTCTTAAAGCCTTTCTTTCTCTTTGAGTTGCCATTACTTTTGTTTGGACATTTTGCTGCAAAATGCCCAACCTCATTACAGCTAAAACATATCAATGGAATTTTTACCTTTGAATTGTCCTCATCAATCTTTTAGTTTTCTCCGCAGTAAGCATATTCTTTCATCCGAAAGACCTTCTCCATCATCTCCCTTTTCTTTACACTTGCGTGCATGTCATTTCAATTGAAGGTTGTTTGTCCTTTTTTGGTTTTTCTTTAGATGCAACGAATGTAGTCTCTAGATTTGAAATACTTTTCTTCATCAAGTCCTCATTTCATATGCTATGAGAACTCCATGTAATTCTTCCTTGCTGAGTTTGGTCCAGATTTTCACTATATTCTCTAAGGCAGATACATTGGGTTGAATCTCTCTCTCGCGGTAATGTTCTAAGAATCTTCCGTATAATAGTCTTCTCGTCAACCTGGCTCTCCCGATCCTTCCGCAGTAGTGGTTATTTCATTAATGTATTGGAGAGTATGCGGCATAATGTTGCAATATTCCCAACTCTCATTCTTCGTTGCTCAAATTTTGCTCTGTATATTTGAAGCTTTGCTTCTTTCGACATTTGAGTCACCTCGTATATATTCCCAAGCTTGTCCCATGTTGCATTTTCGACAGCTTTGGTTAAAGCTCCAACACCTTATGATGGTAAGCAGACTCAATAAGAATCCACCGATAATAATATTCTTTGCTTTTGCATCATTTACCAAATTCTTCTTACCTTGTTCATCCCGCGAGCTGATGCAAATCCATCTTTAGCAGTTGTCCCATATTTCGTAACCTTGCGCTAAGAGATAGACCTCCATTCTTCCTTTCTAGAGCGTAGAGTTATTTTCATTGATTAGAGGCACTGCATTCTTGGTATGCTACATGACCTCCCTTCCGCCTATTAAAGCGCGCAATATTAAAGGAACCAAGCTTCCGATACCAATTGTTAGGACACTTGTGGGTGAATTAGTATTCCTTTCAATTAGAGCATTAGTTAATTTTATTTATTATCGTTGTTTGTACAATGATAGCGGCCAAGCCGGGAGGAACACAAATTCACACAGACTTTTGAGGTGGAAACCCACTCTAGGACAAAAACCACCTAATGCTTTTCTAATAATTCTCTTAATATTCAACTCCAATTAAAAACGAAAGCTCCAACTTCCTAGAATCTAGAAAAGCATTCTTCTCCATCTCCAAGCGATGGACGCTCCAATAGCCCGGTAGTCTTCGCTAGCTCAGATCGAAAGGATGCCCCAACACAATGAGCTAAAACTCGCTAGCACCACCTCCTACCACCCTAGAGTAATAAAAAGAAGAATGGACTCTTCGTACTTCTGTGAAAAATGGTCCACTTTGCAGTCACAGTTTAATGATGTAAGAAGAAGAATATATAATAGACCATAACCCAAACTTTGACACTAACCACCTAATGATGATCCTAGATCCTCCCAAAACTCACTCTCTTCAACCCTTGGTAGATAGATACTAGTACAATTTGTACAATAATGTATTTGCAGTGGCTAAGTACAATGACCACCTTTACAATGATTGTATGCAAGAAGCCTTGCCCACTCGAAGACTTCATATGATGAACTTCATCGTCTTGTTATGCACCTTGGTTGTTGCTCTTGTCATGATACCCTTTGTTTCACCTTGCTTTTCTTTTACACGCCTATAGAAAGTATGGTCCTTTGCAACCCTTGACAACACATGGTCTAGCTTTTTCTTTGCCTTCTAGGAGCTCGGAAGACATCGAATCCGGTGTACTTCCCTCAGCCTTACAAATCCCTCAATATCTAATTTTTCAATCTTGCGTAGTCCTCTAAGTCATCTTTCCAATTATATAGGTCTGGCTAATTTTGATTCTTCAAGAGAGAGTTATACACAATCTCTCACAATGCCCTAATTATGGAGCACGTTTCAATAGAGAAAACTTGTGCGGTCGTGCCATGTGTCATTTTTGCTTCATTTGGCTTTGAAATTGATAGAAGAAAAACTACGGACTCGTTCACTATCTCGGGCCACTTTTTACAAAATTCCAATCCGATACTCAAAGAGAGAGTTATGACGATTTTACCAAGGTCACTACTTTGAGATGAATTTGCGGGGAGCTCGCAAAAACTCTCACTTCCATAGATCATATCTCCAAGTGCTCACCTTGATCTGAAATTTTTCACAACAAAGTCTTTCCTCGTGGATCTTTTCTTCATCTCATAAAAATTTCAGCTTTTGAATCTATGTGAGAAAAAAATTTAGAGTGAAAATTCCACAATGACCTCGTTTTAGATGGCGAAATCCCTCGCCTAAGTAGGAAATGAAGATCACAATTTATATAAATTCTTAAGTTGAGAGGGGCTTCAACAAGTGAATGTGGGAGGGATTTTAGGATCTTAAAAATATTAATTATAACTTTTCGGTAAGACCCATGCCCCAACCCCATGGGGTTTTATCCCTGCTAATCGGGAGTACAAACTTCAAACATGAATATCTCTCAAACCGTGAAGAATTACATGGCGTGCCGCTATATCAACGGAAACATCTCGACAAGTAGAAACCATTAAAAGAAATATTGACCCATAATATATTAATTTGCAGGATATGGACAAAAATCCCATGCAATATTGGGTTAGCCTCCAGTACCTGCTTGTGTTGACATCAATGACAACCAGGTCGATCAACACAAGTGATGAGCAATTGATACACTCATGCGAGGCAAATCTTGCAAAGGAGTTTGGAGATGAAGTATTTGTGAAGCCTCCTTCATTAAGCTGGATTGGAAATATGGCAACGGGAAGGTGAACTATTTGTGTCTCAAGGCAAGTATGCCCGGGAGATACTGTAGAAGTTTCACATGCAAAGGTACACTTGAAAGCCTATCGACACTCCTCTTCTAGGAAATTGGAAGAAAATGAATGCTACATCGGCGAAGTAGTGGATGCCACTGCTTTATCGATAGTTTCAGTGGGTTCGCTCATTATTTAGTTTCAATAAGCAAGACCGGACATATGCTATACGGTGAACCGGCTTTTCTAGCAAGTGATGGTTAAGCCTGACCAAGCTCTTTGGAAGGCGGGAAAGCATGTCTGAGATATCTCACAGGGCACATCCGAGTATGGTTTATGGAAACACGGACGTACGCGATTAGGTGAAGTTGCATGGCTTCACGACGCATTGCGCAGAAGCCCAACGGACAAAAAGAGCGCATCAAGAGGGTTTTTTAGTATCGGATCTACGACGGCGCTTCTTGGTACCAGGCGAAGAAACAAAGATCCGTGGCACTCGGGCGATGGAAGCGAGACGCGTGGCAGCAAGTCAAGTCTGCATGTGAGGCTATCTAGATGAGGGAAGATCCGGTTGGTTTGTTCGATTCATTTACGCATCCCACGATTGATACATTGTGATTACCGCAGTTGCATTAAACTCTCGGCTAATCTTGTGTTTCATGAAAGATCTAAACATATTGATATTTGGTATCATCATATCGCAGGTGTGTGTGCGTGCGAGAGATCATGTTGCTTCGAGTACATTCCTATGGAGGATCGGAATGCGGATATTCGACGAAAGGTGCTCACGGAGCAAATTGGCGAGAGACGCGTAGAGAGCGAGTGATTGGGAGTGAAGGATAATCCCTATCTTGTTGAGAGGGAGTGTTGAGATTCAACAAGATGATGAGCTTGAGTGAAGGTGACTCTTTGGCAAAGTCTATTTATAGATCGTCAATTCACAGACGCATGTCTCCTGTTATTATTAGCTCTTAGTAATAATCATACTCTAAACAACAACTGTCTCTCGGGAGAACTTAGTTTCGCGTGCCGTGTGTGGCACATCGGTGGAGTGAGGGAATTACGCAATTCCCAAGGGTGCTTGGAGCTCATGCATGGAGGACTCAGATTAAAACTCAAGTGGCGAGTTATGACGAGTTGGAAGACTAGTTTATGGAGTTGTATTCGAGTTTAACTTAGTTAGACTCGATTGAGCTAGTTGTATCTAGTCTAACCGAATGATACACTAGTGAGAGTGGAGTGAATTAAATAGTTAATTAATTCACAAATAATAACTCATTAATCAATTGAACAATACAACGGTTAACTACGGTGCATGACAGTTCCGGTGGAGACCCGGTAGGAGAGATAGGTGAAAGGGGAAAGATGGACTATCTGTTGTGACTATAGTGATGCATTGATTGCATCACACACACATTGGAGTTTCCAATAAAGATTGTGTAGTCAAGGCAAGGGTAAATCGAATTCATTCGTAGCTATTCTTCAACGATTGTGCGATGGAGGCAAGCTAGCAAGGGGTAAGGTCGGTGCATGGATTTGCGGATTTTTCCCCGATTAGTGTGTGACGATTGTATCGTACTAAGAGCTTGATGTACTAAGCTTTGTATGAGGATTGTTACATGATCTCCATGATACATAATATATGATAGTTGGGGTTTTCGACTTCGGGCTTTCCTAGTTAAACAAGCTGTGTTATGTGCAAGTTTTTTTATTTATGCTTTACATGTGTGTGCAATTAATTTTCCGTCAAAAGATTAATAGTGGAATGATTTTGTATTTTTGCAAGAAGTTAAATATTGTGAGATCAGGGGAATCTAGATGTATGCATGATTAATGTATACTAATTTCTGCGGATATTATCCGGGAAAAGTATGCGCAGGAGAAGATGGTGGATTTAGCCACCATGGGTTGGAGCATGCACAAGAAAACAATCTAACATATGGAAGGGCTTCGAAGATATTTGGACTGTTTTTAAAGAAAATCGAACTAGTTTTTTGAAGATGGGCGAGAAGATTCTTATCGGGAAGTATTTATATGTTGGGATATGATGATTAGAAACCTATAAATGGGGACCTAGTACTGGCTCTAAATCAAGAGGCATATTTTATATTAATCGCATGTATTGATGGATGGGAAAGTGAGATTTTGATTTGGAAAAATTTCAAGGATATAGGGATGAATATAAGGTTGAAAGGGGCATGGATTAAGTCTAGCTACCGCCTTTAGACATACGGGACTCGTGTAGAAATATGGAGGGCGATAGACTTATTTTGAGGGATAAAGCGCAAAGAATGGGCCGAAGGTAAAGAAATTTATTTGGCACTCATTGACTCAAAAGCTTAACCATGGAGTGATAGGCTGGTTTAAGGTAATTTGGAAGGAAAATGTACAAATTAAAATGGTTATTTTTCTTTAGTTTTTTTTGGAGAGATAAGAGATCTAACAATGAGAAACTTACAAAGGAAAGGATGGGAGGGTCCGGTTCTTGTATTTTATGTGGCATAGAAAATGAAGATAATCAACATCTCTTTTATCATTGTTGTTTTGCTAAGAAAAATTCTAGAAATGTTGTGTTCAATTTGGGATTTTGTGTACCAGGACCTTTCGAATACTATGGAATGTATTGGATCATGGTTCGGAAAAGACAAAATTTTTAGAGCTATTCTATTGCTGCTTTCATTGGTTTATATGGTGCAACGGAAAACATAAAGCCTTTTTTGAGGGAAGACCTTGCTCTACGAAAAGGAAGGTTCAACGAGATCTTTATTTATTGGGAGAGAAATAAGTCTTATCGAAGTCTCCCCTAGATTTATCCGGGAGGCGAGACCACATGAATTTCATTTCCCGGTGGGATATTTTGATGGGCTTCTCATAAAATCAATTTGCGGGTGTGGGGGTATGGCTTATGCTCTTGTCACCTTCATGTCATTATAAATTCTATTGGAATGGAGGGAATGGTTCAAATATGAGAAAGGTGCATAGCTTTATGGGGACTTTTATGGGTGGCAAATCATCTATATGTGGATAGATTATGGGTTTTGGGGGATTCTAAGATCCTTATTGATCATATGAACAAAAAATCCAATCTAAATCTGGTTTGGTCACTCATCGGATCGAGTGCATCCATGTTTTGAAGAATAATTTCACTTTCATCTCTTTTTTCCATATCTACGAGGGAGAAAAATGAGGAAGCTGATCATTTATCAAAAAGAGGATTGGAGGGCACCTTTGGTTATATGAATTATGAACTCATTCATGCTCATGGAATAGGTCTTGAGGGCATGATCAAATTAGCGTAATTGCTAGTGTATTTCTAAATGTTTCCCTATTTTTGTTTAACTTAATGTCGGGATCGAAAGGGTGGTAGTCGCTTTGGCTACGTTTTCTTTCAAAACTTTTTGCACCATCTCATTTTTGTTAATGATCTTTTTAATACAAGATCTCTCGATGGAGCTGTTTTATGTTATGATTTTTTGTTTTTAAGACGGTTGGAGAACTATTATGTAGTCTTCATTACGCTTTTTATGCGCTAGCTATTTTGAAGCTGTCCGTAAAGAAACTTGGTATTGTTTAACTTTTGTTTCGAAGAACTTTTTTTTCCCATGTGTAATGATTGTAAGAGGCTTTGCTCAAACTTTGTCTATGGATAGAAGATGTCTCATATGATGTTTTTTCCATATAGTTTTTCTTTGGTATTTGATAATATAAACCGAAGTATTTTCATGCTTGAAAAAATATCATCTGGAAAACAAGAATTTATCAACAACCCGTGGATAAAAAGTTCGATGCACAACCACAGTTATTTAGTGCAAAGCGAGAACTCCAAATGCGATGAAGAAGTTCACATTGAAAATGGATGTAGAGGTCACTCTTCAACTACGCTTTATCTCGACACCATCCAGACGGCTTTTTCAAAGTCATACGTTGTTATTCAAGAGCTCTACACCAATATTTTACATGAGATGGACATGTGTCGAGGACTATCGGGATGGTTCCCAACCCAACATTTATATATCGTTGTTTCATCGTGGCCTAGTCCTAGGATTAATCGACATTTCCCTTGGATTTAAGGTTTGAACGCCGATTTTTTAATTCTAGGGTTTTTCAGCCCTTGGATTTATGGTTTGAACGTCAATTTATTCAAAGATAAAGGATGGTTTCCTAATTGAAACGCCTATTCTTTTCTAGTTTTTTAAAAATGTCCGGTCTTCTTACGAGGTTGATTCTTATTTGTTATAGTATTAACGCATTTTCACTCTATGTAGTCCCATATGTTCATACGCATAGACTGATTTGATTCAATGGAAGTTATATTATTAATATTGTGCAACCTAGCTGCGAGATATCTGAAATTTTTAATCGTTCCGCTTTTTAGAAGATAGAAGCCATCTTTGATGAACAATAAGAGAGAAATGAGCTCTAACAATATATTCCGCTCCATCTTAAGTGAGATGGTATTTTTTCTTATGCTTGAAGAAGATTGTCTTCCTATCATATAAGTATGGGCTTCCCAAAAACTATGCACAAATGTCAAGTGGACATATAAAATTGACCTCATCTATCAACTTTGAAGCAAGAACAAATCGGACCCTACACTTGCTTGGTGACATTGAGTTTTGCATTGTCGCACATGAACCAAGAGGGTAAGGTTTTGGATGAGGCATTGTTTCCAAAACCAACTTCTTTACAATTGTTTCTAATGTCAAATTAAATTCAAAACCCAAATAAAAATGAGTATCGATTTTTTGTGTTCTTAGATACAACTCTTATATGAAATTGTTACCTATTTTTCTTTCATCATCATGGGATTTATTTTTCGAAATTTAACTAGCATGAAAGGAATTTTTACCTTGTACCCCAATGACTATGATTTGCATCTCATCACCTAAATTGTAAGGTAGGTCTTGTTGCACTATAGAAATAGTAATTCTAATTCTCTTTTTCCATAATATTTATTAGGCTTTACCTCGGGATGTAGTTTCCAATAGTGCACATTATCATTCTCATATTTCTTGCATTGAGTACAAGAGGGATTTACTTCCTCTTTCATTATTGTCATTGTCTTCATTGTCTTCTTATCCTTTCCTTTTCCTTTGAGCTTGTTGTTCTAGAACTTGGAGGAAGTCTTATTTTTGTGCTCTTATTATTCATGCTTTCCCCTATTTTCAATATGAATTGATTTCACACATGCTTCATTTAGACTAGTGGGATAAAACAATAACAATTAGTGACAAATATTCTTGTGTAAAGTGCCAATATATTTTATCGGCATTTATGTTGAGTCTAAGATAACATTTAATGCCAATGATTGCTTCCTCAACTATTTTGTAAAACTTTGAACATTTTTACCTTTAACCTCTCTCAAAATTTGCCACTCCATTGAGTTTTTTCTCCTGTAGCAATTGGTAAAATTTCCCTCTTCATGCGAGATTTAAACTTAGACCATGATGAAAGGAGTTTACCATTATTATTACTACCTTTATAAAGTTTTATATCCCACCATACTAGGGTTGTGCCTCCTAGATGAAGAGATGTTAATTGTATCTTCACCTCATCCTCTTCAATAGGTTATACACGAGAGTAAACTTTAATATGTCGAATCCAATTTAAATTTACGCATTAGTTTCTCCATTAAATATGGGAAAATCAAATTTTACATCTAATTTTAACAATGGATTTTTTCGAAACATTTTTCCGATGACCATTTGAAGGATGAGAATGAGAGGGAAGAGGAAGAAGAAGAAATTAAGCTTGAACTTGAAGATGGAGATGGAGGCTCACGATGGTTTCCTCCGATTCCATGGTTTAGTGAAGCATTCTTCTCTGCTTTGGAATTATTCTTTTCATTATTTTCCAATCTCTTCGATAATTTGCAAAAGAAAAATTCTACTTCGATTTGTCATCTTGTATAAAGTTTTGTGGAATGCCTTATCATTCTTTGTGAAAAAAATTATTATTCTCCATTTTATTTCTTCAAGTTGCACACACGAAAATATCGACGTTAAAAAGACTTAAGTTTTTTCTACACCCTCTTTGAGCTTGGCCACTGGTAAGTAAGTATCTACACTCACAATTCACATCCAAGAAGAGCGTGTTGATCCCAACATGATCCATGACCTTTACATTGGTGATGTTAAAATGAATTTGATAAATATAATGAAATATCCATAAGTGAAACACATACAAAGAAGCAACACATAAAGAGATAATAATAAGACAATGCACCAAAATTTGATAACGAAGTTCACCTGCAATGTATAAGCTACATCTGCAGGCCCATCTTCGAGTGGAAAGACCTCTTTATTATCTCAACAAAATAATGGAAAAATACATGGCAATACTTCATAGTGAGGATCACCCAAAAAAATCTTCTCGGATCCCAATTCTAACACGTTATTTAGTGGATCCCTTTGTGAAATTTTGAGAAAAAATTAGTATAAACTTCATAGGGTTCTTTGCTTGTCACCTCTAGGCACGGATGAGATTTCCTCCTTGAATCTTGTGCCACAACAAATCAAGATACAACAAGAATATTCCCTAGAATGTGCCTGCAATCTACCTTATAATTTGTGCCTAGCTAGGCGAGTCCCCTCTACGGCTTATGTGATGAGTTACGGTTCCACGACCCTCTTGGCCCCAACCTCCATTGTGCCTCCTCCATTTCTCGGTCCTCGTGGTCAATTTTTTGGTTGATATATCTAGTCATGTGAGTGAAATTTATAAAACAAGTTGTTGGATCGAAAACATATGATGCATATTAAGGTTGTGGTTGGGCATTGGTCTAGGAGTCAAGCTCATGGGCCTTCCCCCCTTTAGCATATGTTACAACAAATTTTCATTTTAAATTGTTCATTTAATAACATATGGATAACCCAAAACATATTACATATATTAACATATATGTTTAATACGTTATAAGAAACCATTGAACCACAAAGACTAATCATGTGTTCAAACCTTTGACTAGCCATATTGACCAACTACAAGCAAGAGTTTGTGTGGGGCTTATGGTACCATGTGACTCCATATGATTCGACCATGTGACAACCATTCATTGGTCAATGCTATGTCATGCCAAGTGGAGTGTCTAGAGGGTGCCACATGGTGCCTCTGGATGGTGCCATGTGTGTAATTTGCTGGGATGGTGCCATGTGGCCTCCTTTGAGGTGCCATATGGCACTATCGGCTCACATTTTATTGTTTCCATAAAACTTCATATGAGCACAATTTTGTCATATGAACTTGGTTTGAGGTATCGTTCATTTCGTTGGAATATTATCGACGATATCTACAACTTGGTGCCAATTTTGTTGAGATTTGAGGAATCCAAATTTTGAGCCTTTTGGGATCCTCTTGGATCAACCTTGGAGGGTTAAGTAATGTTCCATTTTATTGACCCATCTTGATGGGTTGGAACCAGCGAACTTGTTCAAATTTAGCTTATGACATTGGTGTCATATGTTATTATCCATTGGTCTACTAATGTGTAAACTTCGAATAGGAGTTGTGGGTGGCTACATAGTTCGAGATAGAAGTTTCTTTTGGTGTGGCTCAATGTGTTGTATAGTCTAGTGTTTTTTTGTAGTATGCCTTTAGCTAGCATACTTGACAAATTCTTGGTTAACATCATGTCCAAGTTCCTAGTCAATGTTAGTCAATATTTTTGTTGTTCTACTCTTTGTGCTATTAGATAGTATCATCTAGATTCTTATTAAAAATTCTCCTCCAACTTCTTATATTGGTTTTCTAGGTTTTTCAACCTCTTTGAAGTAGAGTTCTTTTTTTTCATGTTTATCTAGGGAAGTATGAGGTGGTTTACGGATATTATTTTCATGGGTGAGCTCACTAGAAAATGTTAATCAATAACAAGGACACATAAATTTTTTGCACTATAACTCTCTAATATATGTTTTGGGTCCAAAAATATTTTTTAGCCAAATATTTCAAGGCACTAACTACCTAAGGGATTTACTATACCTAAAATTATGTGGAAGTAAAGTTTTGTATATAACATCGTTTGATGTAGTACTACTCATTGGGATACTAATAGGGGTTACAAAGGTTTCCAATAATGCGATGCCACTTGTATTTCATGTGTGCATTCTACCCCTACCGAGTTTTATCCACCAAAAAATATATCGATGTGTTATTGAAAATTGTTGGAACATGTCTCATAGAAAATAATATTTAAATAATGAGCTTGTTAACCCAAGAATACCTCTTATAATTACGAAAAAATATCTTGTGTAAGGTAGATTTTGAGGCCAAAAATGCAAAATGTCACAACTTTTGCTATATATCCCAAGTGGGCTATTATGACCCAAATTATGAAATGGCACACCTTTTATGGATCCTCTGGCACAAGTTTGACTAAAATATGTGCTCTTTATTAGAAGATACCACATTCGTAAAATTTGCAACCATCACTAGAAAAACCTTAAAAAATGTCAATTTTAAATTGCATATAAGTTCAGCTTATTGACTTCATTTTAAATGATTTTATTTTCTGAATTGAGAACAATTCAATGCTCGGACTACATTCTCAAATTATGCACATAAAGTTTGAAATATAAAAATGAATGTTGTCACTCTTTTTTGTTTCATTACTCTCACTTTTTTCCCAAATGTTCTCCCACTTCGTGCACAAGAAAGAGCTGCGATACCATTTGTAGTGTAATTTACATAAAAAATAGCGTATAACCTAAGAACACAAGAAAAATAGAGATACACCATAAAAAATATCTCTTTGATAATAAAAAATAGAGAGTTATGTTCACTTATCTCTTCAAGGAGGTAAACTCTATGTTCACTTGCCTCTTCAAGAAGTAAACTCCAAGACAGCGTGCTCCAAATACGTAATAATTCATAACCTTCTACTCAATATATTGCTATCTATAAAAAAACCTAAACTAGTTATGGACCCACTAATAATGAGAGGTTAGTAACTAATGCCGGCCTTATTAATAAAGAAGACACTTTTACAATGAATCATTGTTAACTAACTATTTAATGGTCTTATTCAATGAGGGGGGCTCATTATTTAACAAAGCATCTAAATGAAGGGTTAGGGTAAGACCCTTGTTAGAAAAATAAAAGGTAAAATACTTTTTCTCACTTGGTAATTACTTGTGAGACTTAATTTTATTTCTTTTGTTATTTATTGTTCTTTCGTCATCGAAAATTACACAAGTTACTCTTCCAAGATAAAGAAAGTAAGAGAGCACATAATTTAGGCTCTTAAGCTAGGGAAAAAACCCCTCAAAAAGAGGAAAAATCAACAATCTTTTTCTTATTTAATCAAGTAAAAAATGAGATATCCAATCTATGATTAAATAATTCCTTACTTGTTCCAAGTCAACCCTCTCTCCAAGTCACAAAGTAAATGGTAGTCAATTGTATACAAATCACATCTTCGACCTAGTTGCAAATGTCAAGGATCTTGGCTCACACAACTTCAATATTGATGCAAACTTCGGTAACTTGAAAGTCTAGGCTCTATCATAAACTAAAGATCACTTTAAATATTTCAGCTCCATCACGCGAACTACAACTCCCTCTTGTAGACCTTTAACCCTATCACAAAACTTTAGAAGAGCTACGAGGTTCGATCTTGTTATAAATGGTAATCGTCTTAAACTTCAACCCTTGATTGCACACTTTAGATAATTGCGGACTTCAGGTACAAGTAGTCCCTTTATCTCATCTTCTTGGGATAATTTAAAAGCTTTTTTATCGTAAGTGATAAGAGTTTTAGAAAGAGTTTGGTAACTTTTCTAGAATTCTTCAATACTTCGATCTCTTTCCAATTGCAAAGATCAAATTCATTTTTGTGACTTGTTTCTTGTGTCTTCAAAGTGCTCAAATGGGAGCCTTTATATAGTTTTTTGTAGTAGGGTGCCCAAGAGCCATGCATTCGACTCTTCACGAGAGAGAGGGCAAACTTGGAATTCGAGCAGACCTTTCATAAATTAAATAATAAGTATATTTTTTTTCTTTTCAAATGTAAAATTAAACAACTCAAATACATATTTCCTTGACTCTTTTGACTTCTACAAATTCGGTTGCTATTAGTATTCAAAAAAGAGGAGACAAGGCTTTCCGAGATTACAAGATGTAGATCATAAGTTATGGAGAAGGGTGTGACAATAGGAGACTGCTATAGCCCTTTTTCTTCTAACTTCCCTAAGAAATTGAAATCTGAAGGTGCATAGATTCGGAAAAAGCTAAAATAGTAATAAGATGAATTTACAAGACATGCTTAATCTATATTAATATGGTTGATCCGTCGTGTAGTGGAGTCTTCAAGGTTGGAATCTATGCCCGGGTTCCCCTGAGATTTGTAGAGTCGGAGCTAGGAGCATTGTTCTTTTCCACCATGTACTTCAGAATTTGGATTGATTCCTCGGCATGAGCACATTTGTTGGAAAGCTCATTGAATTGTTCCCGAAGAGAAGAAACCCTCCCGGAGAAAAATTTGAGATCAGCTTCATGTTTCTCATCGGCCATCTTAGCTTGGTATTTGAGTTTGTCATCTAGGATCTTTCCGGGTGGGCTTGAATTTGTTCCAATTCCACTTGGAGGTTGGCACAATGAAAACAACGCCGCTCCTCGCCATCCACGGGCTCTGTTTGAGATCAATCGTGCGAGAATCATGGTAGGAGGAGATGGGATTCGACATCGTCACGGAGAGGCACCCAGATGTTTTACATTGCGAGGCCTGTTGGCCCGAAGGTCTACCTCCTTGTTAAGGTTGAAGGATATGATAGAAGGTGATACCTCGCATCTTAGGCTGTAAGAGTTTGACATCCGCTGGTGATTTGTTGCAACACCACATTAGAAGCCATGCGATTGTGAATCATTGTGCTGAGTATAACCAAATCCCCAAAGATCATTGAATTATTTATACCAAGTTTTTGTAGTGAGAAATACCTGGAACAAGGCCAGGACCTTCGGCTCGTTATTGGAGAGTGAACCCAATCCCCATTCAAAGGAGGAAAGAATGGTGCATCTTCATTGTAAATGATACCACACGCACTTGACCACACTTGGATTGGACTTAAATGCTCCATCGAAGAATAGGGAGGGCCTCTTACAGCCTTTTTAACCATGTGAAAAAATCCTCCTCACTCGGTCGAATTTTCCGGCTATCATTGGGGATATGCCATTGATTGAGGATGACACTATTGCGCTTGATGCCATTGTTTTTGTCCAGGGAGGTAGCCTATGAAATTGCACTCTTCGACACAAAGGTATTTGTAGTCAATAAGGTTTGATTGATTCTTGGTTGAAACAACTTCAAGAGTAAGGCTTCGAGCCTTACTACAAAGCTTTCGACATTGGTGTCTTTGTCTTTGAAGAATTTCCGTTCGGGCTCAACCATATATTCCAAAGAACAATATGTGGAGGGTATCCCAAAATATTTTGGCAATACTGCATTCTTTTTGTGTTTCAAAGGTAGCTTTTCTTCTATAAGTTCGGTGCTTCAGCTATGGGTACGTGTGAGCTCCAAGGAAGGTGGGTAATGGGAAAGAGATCTTTCCAACAAGACATGAAAAGGGCGATCAATAAAAAGCGTCTTTGAATGGATTCTTCGAGCGGCATGGTACATTTGGGCATCGAGAAGGTCCAATCACACCTCGCTTTTTTAGATTAGTCCGAGGTCAAAATTTTCCCTTTAAAGTAAAGTCCATATGAAAAATTTGATCTTGGGGAGGGCTTCGAATCTCCAAGCTACCTTCAGATTGACCATATAGGTGTGGGATATTCCTTGTTACAAAGATGTTGGTATGCGGCTTTGATAGTATAGAAATCGTTCCGGGATCCCATCGAAAATCATCTGTTGTCTCATTGAATAGGAGCAATTCCATGGAGATGGGAATGGAGGATAGTGAGACTTGCCAATAAATAGCAGCGAACTATGGGGAATTTCCACCCAATCCATAGCAAGATTGATCATCCTAGTTGCTAATCACGATTTAATTTATGCGCACTTTGTTGATGAGATAAGTTAGAATTGATGAGTACCCGACATTGTTGATGGGAGGTTGCCCCCATGATTCTATCCACTAATGTTGATAGTATTACCACCTGGGAACTTTGGATATATTTTGAGCTAAAAAGGGATAGCTTTTTCGCATAGCCCCCAAATTTCGGAACGAGATTTATTGGGGATAGCTTGGTCAAAGAGTTGTCTGCCTAGTAGTATTGAGGTATTTAGCTTCCCGAACACTCTTACACCAAGTAGGATTTCCACGATAAGTCTCCAAACAATCTTCCCACCAAAGCCGCTTAAGGAGCTTTGGAGAACGAACTCCCAATCCACCATGCTCTGACCTCTTGACACGGCTGCTCCGGTTTATAAGGTTGTATTTTATTTTTTCAATTTCCCCCTCTTCTTTGGAGAAAGTGTCAAATGCTAGCCTCCACTTTGTGATGAAAGATAGTGGGAGCTTGGAGAAAAGTAAATTGATATAAGGGCAAGGAAGAGAGACCAGGTTTTGAGGAGAATGAGGGCGGCTGTGGGATTGAGCGAGAAGAGCTAATGATGCACATTTTGTTTCATTTTCTATCTATGATGATGTCCATACTTCAGCCTTGGGAGGACTGTGCTCTATCGGCATACCCCGGATAAGAGAAATGTCCCCAATCTAACTTGTAGGGACTCGAATATATTGGAATGTTGTGAAGAGGCGAACAAGGGGTATTCAACCATAGATACAACTCTTAAGGTGATTAATCACGCATCTGAGTAGCTCATGAATTTTTTCCAAGAGGGTTTTTGGAAGCGTTGAGCAATGATGTTAGAAGCACCTCCCATTAACAAAGTATCATATGTGAATTGAAAATGGTTCATATTTTTGACACCATTGCCAAACTTAATGCCCGTGATGAGCCAGACATGACGCTTGTGGTCCAAAGCCTTGCTAAAGGATTTGGCCATCAAAATGAAAAGATAAGGAGAAAGGGGACAACCTTGTCTTAGACCACAAGATGATTGGAAAGAAGGGCCAAGCCTACCATTGATGAGGGGAGAAATCCACGGACCGCGAGATGCAAGATTTAACAAGGTCAAGAAAGGAGTGGTCGAATCCCATTTTTTTAAGAGCGCAAGGAGGAATGAGTGATTAACCCGATCGAAGGCATTGGCCGGATCGAAGCTTGAGGATGAAGCCTTTTTCATTGCAAGAAAGACTAGAGTGTATAGCCTCTTGGAAATGGAGGATGGTATCAAAAATTTATCCGTTGGACATTGTTGCACGGTAATTTGTCACCCAGTCCCTACAATCCACTGTCCCACACATTGGAGGGCTCATTTCGTGACTCGTGAGCGGTGACATGGCTTGAGAAACCATTTTCATGACATCCCCTCACGGACAAGAGCTTTCATTTCCCGAAGACATCTCCTTGTGAAAAACCCTAAAAATGGCCCTTTTTGCATTGGCGTGAGCGACGATTCGGTACACTGTGCCAATGGGGAAAATCCTTCAAAGAGGTTGCGCCAATTGGCACTTTCTGTCCTAGAGTCGCACTCGCGCTCGACCAATTTAAGGAGTGTTTTTTAAAAATAAATGGCGGAAGTTTCATCCTAAGCTGATCGAGGAACCGATATCTATCTTGAGTTGGGAGGTTTGGCTATGGGTTTCCATTGAGAGGAATTGGTTTGCCACCTCTCATGGAAGCTTCGTTGAGGATAGGGCCAATCCCATGATTATAGGGATCCCAACTCCCCTTCCTCCATCTATAAAGCTTGCCCATCTCCATTGCAAGCTAGTCTTCAAGTTCCAAAATTTCCAAGAGCCTTATCTTCGTAAGAGCCTCCATAATTCCCTTAAGGCCAATTTCAAGCAAGGAGACTATACGTCAAGATCCGAAGAGAGAGGTTTGTCCCATCCTTGACGAGGATTTTTCGAGGCGTATCGCGTCTGCGCAGAAGGAGGATTCGGCGTCGAACTATGGTTGTAATTTTCCTTTGATTGATTATTAATGAACGACTATTGGTTATGGTTCCACTCTTGTTGTTATTTATGATGACGAGTTATGTCCTTTTACGGCGACATATAGTTGCATCTACTTGGATTTTACGCTTGCGTTTGTTTGTTCTCGCGTGTGCGGGTGTGTCCTATCATGGAGATCGTGGGAATCATGATGCACGCGAGAGCTAAGGAACGGGAGCGCCACCTCTCCTACAAGCAACAACATTGGATTCCGAGGTAAGCCTTCATCGCTAGTCGGTTTATTTGCAATTGGGAACCCGCACTATAGTTCACTGAATGATTGTTGCTGAGACCCATTGCTGGGCTGGTAGGGATTGCCTGCGTCATGGCAGGGGATTTACCTCCACAACAAATTGGCGACTCAGCTAGGGGATCGTTAGCTTGTTGTCGTTCATTTTATAAGCTATGAGACGAGCCTGAAGTCGGCCGGATAGCCTTGCGAAACGCTTTTTCTCTGCAGTGCGAAGTAGATCAAAGCTGCTTGATCCAAAAATCTCGGTTTAGTTTGTAAATGAACCCTTTGAGCATTATCTTGTGTTTCGGTTGATTCTTGATCCTCCTTGCTTGATCGGCTCTTTTGGGGCTGGTTCTTTACGTGAATTTGGGTCTTTGATAGCTTGATCATCACAGTGCGCTTGTTGGATTGCTTTTTTTTAATTTTTTGAGCGGGAAACTCGCGGGCGCACTTTTTTAGCTTGACAGTCATGCCTATTGGTGCGGAGTTTCTTGTGTATTACCGGCGCCAATTGCTTCCCGGCGCTAGTTACTGACCTCACGATCGCACTAATCTTATGAGGTGCTAGGGTTTGCTCGAGTTTGAAGCTTCCTAAACGATCTCGTGTGTTTGGTCTTGATTTTTCCCATACGTTTGAGTGTTTTGGAGCCTTGACTGGTAGCTGATCGTTACCTTCGTCCTTTGGTTGTTTGCCCATTTCCATCGATTTTTGCGTTCTAGCCCTAGGTCATCTAGGTGCTATTATGTTTCGAGCCTTCCTTGGGAGTTTTCGGTTCCTATCGGTTCAGCCAACCTTGTGATTGCTTCTTTGCATTCGTTTGGTGTTTTTCTATTGTCTCATCGCGTTGTTTCGGTGATCGTTCTCTTTTCCATTCAAATTCGCCTTGTTTACGTTTGGGCCTAGATTACACGGCTCATTTGGAGTCTTTGGGATCCTTTTTCGTTTTGAGGGACTTTTGGTCTATTTGAGGTCCGATTGTGATTTCTATTGAGTGAAATTTGTTTGTTTTTCTCTCTTATCATCATTTCTCGAATCGCTCTTGCGTTAGTTTTCATTTTTTTAGCGCACTTTGCTCCGAAATATTGAAAATACAAAAAAAATCTCTTTTGCTTTTCATTAGTTAATGAGAATTAGATCTTTTCGGTGTTAGTAGTGATTGTGTAACTTTGAACGAAAAGCTTTTTAGTTTTCGTTAGGTCTGCATTAGAGACATCATTGGTTGTTTTTTATGTTCATTTCGTTATTGTGTGAAAAGCTCTCAACTCTCTCATAAATAGCTTTCATCGAATGAAATGATATACCTTGTGGCATATAGAGTGCATTTAGGAGATTTTGAGACATTACATTCGCTAGGGCCTCGAAAAGCTGAAACGTAATTGAAGATAAACTTTTAAAATTTACTCAATTTACACTAAGGCGACATTGAAACATTAATGAAATATTTAGAGGTCTAGGCTAGAGACGTGTTCCGGCGTCTTTAAACCTAGTAGGCGTCGTTCAGCCTCTTGGCTTTAGACAGAGCGCTAGCACGGACTTTTGCTCCCCGTACGAGTCGAGTATATAAAGGGAGACCCCACTAGGTTTCTATCCTTTATCCATAGGAAAGTCGAGTGTGCCACCCTATACCCGTGATACACCGACGACACGGCATTCGGGGATATTTCTGCACGTACGTTAAGTCCTTGGTTGATTTCTCTTTCATTTTGAAACCAAGGTGTATATTGCAGCTCACGGTTATTTGGTACACCCATTGCCTAGTATTCTTGAGTAGTCATTTTGATCTTATCTGACTCAAATTTGAAAAAGATCACCAAGCGCTTGTCCTTTCACGCTTGTTTCAAAGCTGAAAGAGATAGAGTCACCTTTCATACGTTTCTCGACTCTTAAAACATGAAACGGTGGAGTTTCTAAGTTTCAATGTGGTAAAATAAATCACCCACGATCACACACCCTTTTAGAGTTTGCTTGTTGGCCGTTTGATTGTGTGCCTTGGTTTTTGCCTAGTGTGCGGTTTTGAGTTATTGAGGGCGACTTTTCCGGAGTTCACCAACCAAGGAATCCCCTCCGATGGGAATCTGGTCATTTTCCTCCTTTTGGAAATGTTGGCGCTCCTTATATGGCAACGTTATCCCTTCTCGGGTTAGCTTGTTGGGTTACTTTGCTTTGGTTGTTTTTCAACCTCTGCGTGGTCCCGAATGTCTCGGCCTCTTTTGTTCGATCGGTTCCTGCTGCACCGAACAACATCATGTTGATTCTAAGGTGGACCCTCTCCACTTCTTCGCCTATTTACGCATCCTCCTCTTCTACTTCGCTGGTGAAAGTCTGGATTTGAGAAACGAGGTGGCTAGAAGAAGAACAAGAAGACAAAGAAGAAGAAGTCGATAAGAGAGAGGCTAAGGCTGCGACTACTACTTCCGAATCATCTCCTTTTGATAAACCTCCCAACCCTCCACGGAAAGTGAAGTTCCCTTGCATGTTGTGCACGGGAGACCATCTTCTTCGGGATTGCCACGGCATCCCCAAGGTGCTCGAAGTATGGTCCAATGGCTCGTCGCCATTGCCTTTCTGGCTTCCAAGAGTCGAGGTTGGGGGCACGTCTTCAGCTAGTGCTTGGTAAGGCCCCTAAGAAAGCGAGGGTAAGATTACCAATCCTTTGTAAGTTGTGTGAAGGGCACCATGCCATTCACCTTTGTCCATACATGGATGAAGCCAAAAAGAGTCTTGGACAACTCAATTGTTTCTACACCATGCCTCCACATTTGGTTATAAATGGCTTTCTTTGAGTCCTCACGCGGTGATCCTATGGTTGGTCGAGAGTCATCCTTGGTCGATCCCGCTCCCTCGGAAATTCATGTCCCTGAATCCGTTCTCGACCAACCATTGGTCGTGGGATCGGTTGAGTGGCACCGTCTGCGATGCACCGGGTCTTATCCATTAAGAGTGGACCTCACACCCTCGGGTTCTTCTTGTTTCTTCGGATGCCTTGGATTTGGAGAAAGATTCTCCTATCCGTATCTCAATAATTTGCTCCTCCACCTCCTGTGATGGAGGTCTCGGGAGGATACTCCTCCGCCTTCGAGATGGAGGTCGTGGAGGATGCTCCTTCTTCTTCCGTAACCCCGGGGGAAGACCTTCTCGGTTCGATGGTAGCCCCTCCGAGTAGTTTGTTCGCTTCGTTTGATTGGAATCGATTTCACGGGATACCACCTTGTCTTATGTGCCTTTCGAGATCACGAGTGCGGGCTTTTGGTCACAGTCGCACTCGACACCATTATAGACGAAGGTGCATGCGTTAGTATTTTATCCTCGACTACCCGGCAAGCTTTTGGTTCGCCGCGCTTGCACATCAGTTTACCCTGCGAATATGTTGCCATTTAACGAAGAACGAGTCAACCGTTAGGGATCCTTCCAAGGTTACTTGTTACTTTGGGAGGTAAAAGCCGTCCATATGGACATGATGGTTGTTCCGAGGCCCCTTGGATTTCAATCGCTCTTGGGGCTCGATTACACCTATGCTATGGGAGGGCTTGTCTCCTCCCTCTTTCACGTGATTTGTTTTCCACATGAAGGACGGATCATGACCATTGATCAACTTTTGTTCTTTGGTCATCGATGTAGCGGTAGCCCTTCGACATTCCTTCGGGTTTTATCCACTGTTGTATGCGCCCACCGTGAGTAGGCTATGTGGCTACCTACCTGTGCCCTGTGCTCGAGTGATGATGCCATCGTGCATCGGAGTGCTCGGGGGCATTGGGTCTGACTTCTAGGATGTTTTTCCTTCCATTGGGAGTGGAACTCTTGGAAGAGATGACTTCTTGTTCATTATGATGAAGTTGGCGGGAGCATGGTTCTTTTCTTGTGTCAAGCTCATTAAAAAATGAAACAAGGTCGTCGGAGCGAGTTCTTTGTCTTGTGTCAAGCTCGTTAAAAAATGAAACAAGGTGTTTGGAGAAAAGTTCCTTTTCTTGTGTCAAGCTCCTTAAAAAAATGAAAACAAGGGCGTCGAAGCAAAGTTCCTTGTCTTGTGTCAAGCTCCTCAAAAATGAAACAAGGTTGTTGGAGCAAAGTTCCTTGTATTGTGTCAAGCTCCTTAAAAAATGAAACAAGGTTGTTTGAGGATAGTTCTTTTAATGTGTCAACCTCGTTAAAACAATGAAACACGTTCCCATTCAATTCAAGTCTTTGTTAAGATCTCATAAAATCCTAGTCGAGGTTCTGTCTCTTGATCTCGTAAATTGAACCTTCAATCCATCTCGCCTTACATATGGATTGAAGCTTGGGGGCATGTACCTCGAATTGAGTCACCATCTTTGGGGGAATGCTTACTCTTTTCAAGCATAGTTTGTTTTTCATTTCAAGCTTGTGTAAAAATGAAACCGGTTTCAAGCATAGTTTATCTTTGTTTCAAGCTTGTGCAAAAATGAAACCAACTTCAAGCGAGTTTTTGATTTCAAGCTTGTGTAAAAATGAAACATTTCCCATTTTATCCCTTGTGATTGCCATTTTATTAGCCCGTTGTTGCCGAGATGAGCCTTGGTTTTCTCACTCCATCGTCACTATCTGCTTGGTCGATCATATGCCTTCACTGGTTGTTTTACCCATTCTCGAGAACCAATCGTGATGAGTGGTATTTTTAGCCAACCTCTTAACCTTTATTTTGTTTCCGGCAGTGCCTCCATTCATTACGGAACCGGTTTGCTACCCTTAATACCACTCTTCCTTCGGGAGGAGTCAACTTTCAACTCTTTTCGACTCTCTAAATATGAAAGTATTGCCGAGGCCCTTGTCGTTTCGATCTCATTAAAGTGGACACAAAACGACATCTACCCAGATATACGTTTATCCCTTTTTCAAAGTCGGGATAGATTATTTACTGAAAAAGGAATACCCTAGCCTATTGTGACTAGAAGGTTTTCTCGGATATTGTTTTCTACCTTTTCGAATATGGGGAACTATTTACGAAAAGGGACCATTGAGAGTTTACTTTTCAACTATCTTTTCAAACTCTCTAAACATGAAAAGACGCCGGAGTTCTTCCTTTGTCGGACTCGTTAAACCCCGATGACATCGGATTCGGTCGTAATGACTGGTACTAGAGTCTCTCCTTCCTAGGGCTCGATTAAATGTACTAGGATGGACTTATATCACAAGCATATGCTATCCCTCCTTCGAGCTTGTTATCAAAAATAATTGGGGTGCTCGCGAGAAATGGCGGGGAAAAAATGGAACCGACATCATTGTCATGTCGGCGAGTATGTCGCTCTTGAACATGGCACTTGTCACGCATTCGTGTCGGGTTGGGGATATCTCATCTCATTTTTCACTTGCCTTCGTGGGTTTGGGAAATCCCTTTTGACCTCTCATCTGCTCTTTGCCTTGTCACTATGACCTCTCGATCTTTTGATGTCAAATATACGCCAAGTCCACCGTCGTCTTTGTTCATTTGTTCGAGAATTTGACCTCTACAAATATCAACCTTCCTCGATTCTCATCGATTGTGATTCACAAAAACATTATGTTCCTACTGTCTCGTGTCGATGATGTGGGAAACATTATGGCCCACCTTCGATCAAGGTCACTTCCTTTCGACTTCAACTCATTATCCGGGAAGATGATCTAGAGACTCCCTTTTGGTGCCTTAGAGCCCTCGCATGCCTCAATGGCGAGGTTCTTCGCATTCGACGTGAGGTGTTCATTATTGGCCTCCAATCGAGTGATTCTACAGAGTGTTCGACGCCGACTCATTGATTCACATGCCGTAGATTCTTGATCCAGGTGGATATTGGTGGTCACCCGCCTATTCCACTTGGGGCCCCACCATTGTCTATTTCAGTTTTCAGTTGGGCACGCTTTACTATTTTTAGCGGTTTTTCGGGTCCTAGACTTCGGGAGCCGTTTGAGGCCCTAAACGACGTTTTTTGGGGAAAAACGGAGGGCAACATGGGTCCATGGACCGATGTTGCCCGTTCCAAAATTTGTAGTCCTCGGATAGATCTTTCTAACGAGGTATGGTGCACGCGTCAAACGGAGATCGTATGCCAAAGTTACGCCCACGGGAAGTTGAAACACCAACTTTACCCAAACGGGGCCCATAGTTTTGGCGCTCTCATCTCCTAGGGTTAGGGTTTTGTCGTTTAGGATTTCCCATTGTTTCTAAATGATAAATAGGCCCTCGAGCCCTCATTGCAACACGGTTCGGAGGCTCGTAGCCGCCACATCTCTTCTCGAGAGTGGCTACCGAGCGCCCTAGCTAGTTTTATTTCCATTTGTGCACGTAAGCAAATTTCGGTTCTTTGATATTAATGAAATGAAGTGTTATTTCCGTCGCATCTACGTATTTATGGTTATATGTTTATTACATTTGCGTTCTCGCATAAATCCGGATCGGTGGTATCGGAGCGGTCTGCTTTTTCTTGATCCTTCTTTGCATGTCCCCCAACGAGGTCGGGGTATAAGGAGCTAGGGCTTGATGCGGGTGGAACCTTTGCAAGATCGGCCTCGCAAACCTCGACGGACGCCCATGGGGGACGAAAAGAAAGATGAGGGAGCAGAGATCCTATCAAAATATTGCTCGAGGAGGCCCTCGAAAAACAAAGGAACGTGATGATGGATAACTTTGTTCGGATCCTTCAACGGCTACCCACCGGCGGCGCATTCGCATCCAACGGCCACTCACTGGAGGCGCGACTCCTTTTAAGGTACAAGTAAATTTTGACATTCCCATATTTGAGGGTCAAATAGAGCGTGAATCTTTCGTAGATAAATGGTTGAATCACGTTAGAAGGATATTTCTCGGTTCATGACTTTTCGAGACCGGGAGAAGATTATTTTTGCACTCCTCAAAGCTACCCCCCATGTTAAGGGACTGGTGGGAAACCCTACCGTGAGAACAAAGACCCAGTACGAGACCCTCTCGTTCTCGGCCGTACCAACTTGGAATTCTTTTCCCGAGGGACGCCGTCAAGGAACGATACTATCCCGTGGGGAGCTATGAGGACAAGTACATACAATGGACCACGACTGCGACAACAAAGGGATCAAGATGTGCATGAGTCGACGAATCTGTTCCATACCTCTACGCACAAAGTTGGGTATCAAAGATTCGGAGAAACATCTCAGTGCTAAAGTATCGCACTGCATGCGCAAATACATTCAGGAGGAAATGGAGTTCCTTGACATCTCCTCGCTTGGTACAGCATACCGGTATCTTTGTCAAGATTGAGCAGAAATTCAAACGGAAGAAGCGAGACTTTGGATACGCGAATCAAAAGCAAGGAAAGGTGCTTCCAAACCGCGAGAACAAAGGACCGAGCCAAGGCATGGTGGCTAAAGACAACTCATCGAAGCCACAAGAAAAGAACAGCACCGCAAAGCCAAAGAAGGACACGGGAAAGTGGTGTGAGTTCCATAAGAGCTCCACTCACAACACAAGTGAGTGTCGGGCCAAGCGATCGCTAGTGGCCGAGATGAGGGCTTCCGAGTCGGATGCATGCTCGACTCCGAATCGAGGCTCGAAAAGGTGAATGAAAAAAGGGAAACAGACTATTGATGCGGAGCCCAACGCCACTGTTGCCACTGCAAAGATCCAAAAGGAGGAACCGGAAGATCCGAGGAGGAGGAGGAACGTCTCTTCCACTCCCGGATGTGGGTCAAGGGCTCCCCGTGACAGTTCATCGTCGACAATGGGAGCCAAAAGAACCTCATTTCAGCGGAGCGCCGTGAAGCGGTTGGGCTTGCCGACCACACGACTCACCCACATCCATACACCATCGGGTGGCTTCACCAGGGACGAGATCTCCGCGTCGGCGGCGATGTACGCCTTCCCTATAGCATCAAGCCCTTCACGGATGAGGTACTATGTGACGTTGCTCCTATTGATGTTTCGATGTATTATTAGGACAACCATACTTGTGGAAGCGTCATGCGTGTGTATGAGTCTCGACCTCGTCGCTCGTTATTGTTACTTTGGGAAATAAGTTGTACGAGATACCGAGGTACCACCTCCTGCTGCTATCTCTTTGGTTACTCGCAAAACAATGCGATAAGCTCATTTCCCAAACCGGGAAATTTGTTTTCCTGATGATCCGCCCCAGTGGCAAGAAGAAGACTGTGGCCACATCCTCCGACAGGGGCTCTCCGCACAACAACAACAAATGGATAAGGTTGTGGAGGAGTACGAAGACATATTCACCTCACCCACGGGGTTCCTCCGCCTTGTCGGGTCAAGCACCCGATTGATTCGACCCCGAGTGCGCCGCTACCCAATGGACCGATCTATCGGCGTCTGCATTCGGAGAATGATGAAATCAAGAGACAGATTCAAGAGGCACGTTGCGTAAAAGGTCACATCGTGACCAAGTTCATCGCCCTGTGGGAGCCCGATCGTGTTGGTGCGAGAAGAAGGATGGGACATGGAGACTTCAGTATTGACTATCGGGCGTCGAACAAGATCATCTGTCGGAATAGGTACCCAATCCCACGGATTGATGACACTTCGGACCAACTCAAAAGGTGCAAAATATTTCAGCAAGATCGACACAGAAGTCCGGGTATCACCGGTACCGATTGAACCCTCCCGATGTGTGGAAGAGCGCGCTTCAAAGCTAAGGAAGGCCTTTTCGAATGGCTGGTCATGCCTTTCGGGTTGACGAATGCTCCCGCCACCTTCATGAGGATGATGGATGACATCTTGCGGCCATTCACCAACTCATTTGTAGTGGTGTACTTGGATGACATTACGATCTTCAGACCCGGACTTGGGAAGAACACCTTCACCACATCAACAAGTCCTCCAAACATTGCGGCAACACAAGTTGTGTGCCAATTTGGAGAAGTGCACTTTGGCATGACCCGGGTTCAATATCCGGGATACATTATTGATGAAAGGGGGGGTGCATGTGGATCCGCCCAAGATCCAAGTCATTCGGGATTGGCCGGCCCCAACCACTATAACAGAGCTTCACGAGTCTTTCTACGGGTCTTGCTAATTTCTATCGGAGGTTCGTGTTGGGATTCTCTCATATCACTTGGCCCTTGAGTCAAGTCACCAAGGGAGGAGCGAGAGCAAAATTTTTTGGTCGGAACCTCAACGAAATGCGTTCACGTAACTGAAAAACCGCCTCGTTCTCGCCCGCCGCTGCTCGCTTTACCGGACTTGCAACGAGCCATTTGAGATCGAGACGGATGCCTCGACTATGCTATTGGGGCAGCTTCTTACTCAACGGGGACATCCAGGTGGCATTTCACAGTGAGACATTGTCGACACGGTTCGCAAGTACCCCACATATGACAAAGAAATGTACTCCATTGTGCAAGCTTGTCGACAATGGAAGCATTACATTTTGGGGAAGGAAACAATCATCCATACGGACCGACGGTGCCCAGCAGCTTCATACGGACACAGGGAAGTTGCGTGAATGATCGCCATCGAAGTGGTCTACATATCCGCAATCGGTTTCATTTGAACATCAAGTATAAGAAGGGTAGCACCAATCATGTTGCGTATTGCCTCGAGCCGACCACCGCTCGTGGCGCTCACCCACCGTACTCAACGCTTGTGGGCATGAGACTTCGATTGGCCGCTTCTCTATGAGAGTGACCCGAGACTCGGCCAAACTTAAAAGGCACTCCCTGGGGAGTACGCAAGTTCCAAATTTTCACCTCCAAGATGCACTTTTATGTCACATGGGACACCTTTGTGTTCCTTCAAGCGAGCGGGCCAAGATGATATGGGAAGCACACTACGATCAGTCGTCGGGCATTTCGGGGTCGAAAACAAAGTAGCAATCCCGTGTAAGTATTTCTATTGGCCGAACCTTCGAAAGGATGTCGAGAAGCACATCGGATCTGCGTATCGCTTGTGCCATTGCCAAACCGACCATCAAGAAGCAAGGCCTATATACTCCTCTACCTACCCCCTAGTCGACCTTGGGAATCCATCTCCATGGATTACATGTCGAGCCCGCCTTCTACTAAGCAGGGAAATGGCTGTGTTTTTGTGGTCGTCGACGATTCTCGAAGATGGCCATTATGGCGGCTCGCAAGAAGAATATCACGGCGACAGCCAACTGCTAAACTCTTCTTTGAACGAGTGTGGGTGCACTTTGGGATCCCACGATCATCATATCGAGATCGGGATAGCGGGTTCCTCGGCACATTTTGGTCCGGCCCTTTGGTCGATGTTGGATACCAAGCTCACCAAGTCCACGGCTTTCCATCCCCAAACGGATGGCCGCACGGAGGTCGTCAACGGAATGATTGTACACATTCGCGCATGTACAATTCAAAGCATCCACGCACATGGGACGAGAGCCTCCCTTATGTACAACATAGTTATAATCGGGCTCTCCACGCTCAATCGGCCATAGCCCATTTCGTGTGGGCTTGGGATTCCAGCCCACTATGCCCCATTGACGTAGCCATGCCATTTGCGACTACTCGGGCCAATTCGGCTCATTCCCGGTCACGAAGTTGACAAAGCCGTAGCTTCATCGAGCGCATTCAACACATCCGCCAACGGAGTTCATGATATATTGGACAAAGCCAATGCCAAGTACAAGCAACGCCATGATCAACACCGGTGCCACACAACTTCCGGGTGGGTGACAAAGTATGGCTACATTTGCAGGAAGGAGCGCCTCACCGGACCCCACCGCAAGCTTCGCCCGCTCCGATACGGGCCGTACACCATCACCAAGGCTGTAGGGAACAATGCATTCGAGCTCGGTATTCCACCATTCCTTGGTACGCACCCGACCTTCAATGTGGATCGCCTTTCGTCCTTACTTCCCACCTCTATTGGACACCCTCGGACATTGCAGAACAACTCACACCAAGCCGAGTTAAATCAGATCGCATGGAACAGAGCCACCGCGCATTGCATCATGGACATGCAAATCAAGAACACTCAGCCGCAGCAGCATCCAACTATATCGGGCTGTCAAAGTCGGCCAACTCTGCACCAAGGAAAGTGGTTCACCGGGGACCAAGTTCAAAGCAGAAATTTCCTCATCTCATGGAGGAACTTAACGCAATGGGGACCATTGCTTCCTAAGGGGAGGAATGATCCGAGTGGATATTGGTGGTCACCCGCCTATTCCACTTGGGGCCCCACCATTGTCTATTTCAGCTTTTTTCGCTTTCGGCACGATTTACTATTTTTAGCAGATTTTTCGGGTCCTAAACTTCCGAGCCGTTTTGAGGCTCCTAAACGACGTTTTTTGGGAAAAACGGAGGGCAACATGGGTCCATGGACCGATGTTGCCCGTTCCAAATTTGTAGTCCTCGGATAGATCTTTCTAACGAGGTATGGTACGCGTCAAACGGAGATCGTATGCCAAAGTTACGCCCTCGAGAAGTTGAAACACCAATTTACCCAAACGGGGCCCATAGTTTTGGCGCTTCATCTCCTAGGGTTAGGGTTTTGGTACTGTTTAGGATTTCCCATTGTTTCTAAATGATAAATAGGCCCTCGAGCCTCATTGTAACACGGTCTCGGAGGCACAGTAGCCGCCACATCTCTTCTCGGAGATAGCTACCAGCGCCTAGCTAGTTTTATTTCCATTTGTACGTAAGCAAATTTCGGTTCTTTGATATTAATGAAATGAAGTGTTATTTCCGCTGCATCTCTCGTATTTATGGTTATATGTTTATTCTCGTTGCGTTCCTCGCATAAATCCGGATCAATTGTACCTGTAGTACCTTGAGGGCCATCGTCATTATTGGTGGTACCTCGTCTCCCGTTAATGCTACTTTCATCATTGGATGGTAATCGAGACGATGTTCTTGCATGTTCGACTTCGCTCATTTATTCGTATGCTTGAACTTGTACTTTTTCCGTCGAGATGGAGCGCAAGACCCCGGATTATGTCTCGTTGTAATACGAGCCGTGATTTTGTGGATTATTGTGATTGGTTACATGACTCACTTCATTTGGATGGTTGTGACCATACTTGAGTCTATTTATCGATCCTCACTGGATGGCCGCATCCATGCCTTGGATCCGGATTATTGTATACTCGTTATGGATGGTTGCGCCCATACCGCATATATATCATGTATCCGAGATATCGGTTGTATTTCTCCACGCGGGTTTTCCGACGGCGGAGTTTTAAGTTGGACACGTTCTCGTAAAGCATTTCACCCCTCTCTCTCTCTCGGGCCTCATGCTTTAGGGGGCATCCGTTACAGCGCAATTTGTCACCGTCCCGCAATCCCCGTCCCGCACATTGGAAGGCTCATTTCGTGACCACGTGAGCAAGTGACATGGCTTGAAACCATTTTCATGACATCCCTCCGGACAAGAGATTTCATTGCCTTGAAGACATCTCCTTGTGAAAAACCCTAAAAATGGCCCTTTTTTGCATTGGTGCGAGTAGGGCGTTCAGATACCGTGCCAATGGGGAAAATCCTTCAAAGAGGTCGTGCCAATTGGCGCTCCCGTCCCTGCAGTCGCACTCACGCTAGCCAATTTAAGGAGTGTTTTTTAAAAATAAATGGCGGAAGTTTCGTCTCTAACCGATCCAGGAACTGATATCTATCTTGAGTTGGGAGGTTTGGCTACGGGTTTCCATAAAGAGGAAGTGGTTTGCTACCTCTCATGGAAGCTTCCTTGAGGATAGGGCTAATCCCATGATTATAGGGATCCCAACTCCCCTTCCTCCATCTATAAAAGCTTGCCCATCTCCATTGCAAGCTAATCTTCAAGTTCTTAAATTTCCAAGAGCCTTATGCTCTGCAAGAGCCTCCATAATTCCCTTAAGGCCAATTTCAAGCAAGGAGACTATCGTCAAGATCCGAAGAGAGAGGTTTGTCCCATCCTTGACGAGATTTTCGAGACGTGTTCGTGGCGACCCGCCGAAGGAGAATTCAGCGTCGAACTATGTTTGTAATTTTCCTTTGATTGATTATTAATGAACGACTATTGGTTATGGTTCCACTCTTGTTGTTATTTATGATGACGAGTTATGTCCTTTCTAACTAACATATAGCTTGCATCTCATGGATTTTACACTTGCATTTGTTTTTTCCTCACGTGTGCAAGTGTCCTATCATGGAGATCGTGGGGATCGTGATCTGCCAAGAGCTAAGGAACCGGGGAGCGCCACCTCTCCTACAAGCAACATCGTTGGATTCCGGGTAAGCCTTCATCGCTAGTCGGTTTATTTGCAATTAGGAACCTACACTATAGTGTGAATGATTGTTGCTAGACCCTGTGCTCGGGCAAGTAGGGATCGCCTCCGTCACGCGGAGAGGATTTACGTCCACAACAGGACATGAAGCCTCCTTGGTTTTTAGAAACGAGAGAGTGAATATGGGGCTTAAGGCGCAAAGCAAGAATTTTGGTTAGAATTTTATAAGATGAGTTACAAAGAGAAATAGGCTGAAATCTCGGAGAAGGAAGAAGGCCGATTTCCTTTGGGAATGAGGGCGAGGTGGGTAGAATTGGTGTATCCACCAATTTTTCTCTTGCTCTAGGCTCATTGTATCATTTTTGACCAAATATTTCTTCATTATTCCCCAGTATGTCCCTGTAAAAGCTAATGGAAAAGCCATCGTGGGCCGTGAGCTTTTTCTCGTTTCGTAGGGTCCATATTTCCCTTTGAATCTCTACTTCTTCAATTTTTTCTGTTGAGCAGATTGTTAGTTTCCTCATTAGATCGAGGTGGGAAGGTATTAGAGGAAGTCGGGAGTAATCCTCCTCACCTCTCGTCTCGGTGAGAAGATCTCGGAAGTATTTTGATGCGGCATTTTTTTATTGCTTCTTGATCATGGTGGAGATAGCATTTAGCATAAGTTATGGAGTTAATATTATTTTGAATTTTCCTAACAATGGCTGCATTTATGGAAAAAGGTAGAGTTATTGTCACCTCCTTGCAGCCATAGCTTTCTAGATTTGATGCACCATTTTTGCTCCTCCGCTCTCGTTGGTGTGGTAAAGATGGTAGTATAGGTTATTTTCCAGCTCACGATGCTCGTGAGTGAGCCCTCGCATTTTCAACTTGGTCGTGGACGCTTTCCAATTTGCTCTTTATATCCGACTCGTAGCTTTTTTCGGTTCTTTATAATGGAGCTTCGCCCATTCCTTAAGAGTGATTTTGGTCATCTTTAGCTTTCTTTCCCAAATCAACTCGGGAGATCCTTCTATATGGTGGTACCCAGTGTGTTTTGAACAATTTGGTTGGCTTCGGGGATATTGTTCCATAGTGGGCACGTATTTGAAGGGGATAGGTCCTAAAATACATTGCTCTTCTAGAATGAGTGTGGTTGGATAATGATCCGAAGCAAAAAAAGGGAAGAACAAAGGATGAAGCCAAGGAGTAGGATGAGAGGAAGAAAATATCCATTAGAATTATGTCTAGTCTCTCCATGATATTATCCTTCCCAATTCTTCAATTACTCCATGTAAATCTGCGATTTTTGGGGACAACGTCCACCAATTCATGCTCTCGCATGATGCCTTCGAGCTGAGCTCCGAAAGGATTTTGAGTGAAGCATCCTCCTCTCTTTTCATTGGAGTGAAGAAAGAGGTTAAGGTATCCTCCAATTAATATATTATTGTTTTCTTCTTCGTCGATATCTTCCTTGATGGAATGCCAACTCGCTCTTTATCTCGTAGTGATTAGGGGCATAAACATTGTATATGACAATTTTTTTATTGTCTCCGGAGTTCTCTAATATGACTTTAATCCAATTCTCGATTGATTGTGCTATTTTGGAGTGTCCAAACACTATGGTCCCAAAGGGTAACTAAACCCCCCGTAATCCCTCTCGATTTAGAGAGAAGGCCATCATACTCGCTTAAGCTTATCAATTATTACTTTCATGTCGAGTCCGCCTTGCTTGGTTTCTTGCAAGAGGAGGATTCTCAGGTTTCTCCTAGTTTATCGGATATTTGAGGGCAGCAATTTTGGAGGGGTTCCTAATCCCCTCGCTATTCTAAGAAAGAACTTTCATCATTGAGTGCAAGTGGTACGAAGGGTTTCTCGCCCTCCTTGTTCCTTATGTACCGCCTCCTTACTACTTTGGCCCAAGATGTAGGTTTCTATGGGGTTTTGGGTACCCATTGCAATATCTTTTTGCGCATGTTCATCCCTTTGCTTCTTATGAGATCTTCCTCTTGGCCCTTGCTTTTTGGGTGGTTCGAGGTTTGCACCATGTTCTTTTGAAGAGTTCCTAGTTGCTCGAGAAGTAGGGGATCAAGAACAAAGTGATAATCTTGGAGGGTAGGGGGGAGAGCGAGGGGCATCAGATTGAGAGAGAGGGATGGAGAGGGGAGGGTCATCATCGGGGAGGGGAAATGGCGTGAAAAAGGGATTAGAGGATTCCAAGGCGGTCTTGGGAGGGGAGGAAGGCAATACAAGGGAAGTTGAAGGTTGGAGGAGGGGATCCTTGGAAGAAGGGGAGGAGGAGGAGGCTAAGGGATTGGAAATAGGAGGGGCGAGAGGTTGGATTAGCCTTAGGGTTTGAGACAATCTTCTTTTTTTTCACCGTTTCCTATTGAGCATCTTGATTAGGATTTTCAACATCGATTATTTTTTTAACAACGATTTGCAAAGTGACCATATTCATGACATACCTTACATTTGAATGGCATCTCGTTCGTAGTCCAACCGCCGAATATGGGTCCAATCATCCACTTTGAGCTTGATGGCCTCTCGGAGACCTTTGCTCGAGGTCTAATTCAACATAGATTCGGCACAATCTTGCATATTATCCTTTGGTTCGCTGCGATCTATGAATTTTCCCACGGGCGTTCCCTATAGCACGGATTGAATCGTCACCCCAACGGTGGAGAGGAAGTTGAGGGAGACGCACCCAAACTAGGACTTCACTAGGCACATCCAACTTAGGATCAAAATCCAGGGTCCATTTGTTGAGATACAAACCTCCTGGAATCCATAAAATAAGATACTGTTCCCTGAAGATTAGATCCTTGTCTTCTTTGGACTCGAAGTGAAAGGTAAAATACCCTTTTCCACATAAATGAATGGAGATTTTACCATTGATTTTATCGACTCCCAGTTTCACTCAACCCGTTGGGGTTCCCATGTTTTGGCCAAATTGTCAAGATCAAAAGATGAGACAACATCATAACCACTTTGGGGGCCCTAGGATCTATCCCTCCACGGACACCGAGAGGGATCTCTCCAATAAAACGAGAGAATGATATATCTTTGAAGCTCAAAACGAGGTATTAGGCTAGGTTTGAAGCACAATGGGGGTTTAAAATGATTTGGTTGGTTAGTTACTTGGGATGAGTCATGAGATAATAGACCGAGAAAGTAATGGAAGAAAAGGAGAAAAATAGCGAGGATATTTCAACAAAAGAGGATAGGTTAAGAAAGTGCCCTCCATTGGGCTATGGAGTCATGAAAGGGGATTTCTTGCAAGCAAATCGACCAAGAATTTCAGAGGGCAAGTCATCTATACTAAAGGATCTTCTTAGATAGATGGTGGAATGGAACAATAAGGAAAGAAGGTGAAAGAAGGAAAGAAACCCAATTTATGCCTATAGATCAGGTCAAAGGTCATTTTAACTCCATACCTTCTTGGACATACTCAAAGGCGACTTTTCAATGAAGTCACAAGGGGGCAGCTATAGATCGAACCGCAGGTCATTTAACTCCGGAGTATAATTTAACGTGGTCCAAGGGAAAAACAGAGACAAGATTTGACACAAAGCTAGAGTCTATAGATCGGAGAAGGACTTTTAACCTTCACTACTTTGACACCGGCAAGAAAACATCCGAGTAGCAAGCTCCAGAGTTCACACATCGGCTAGCAGAAATACATCCGCTACACTCGGTTAAACCACGAGGGAGTTCGCCCTCGCATTTCACTATCGAGTAGAAAAAAATTGAAGGTAGGGAGAGAAAAAACATAGGGTACCATGCGAGGGTAAATCCTATGCCGGATTTCTGATGCGTACCGGAAGACTAATGAACAACATGAAAACGTAATAAAACAACGTGATAAGAAAAACATCACCGGTAGTAATAGAGTAGGATACTGTGAAATTTTCTTGATTAATTGATGCAAAACCAGTCACATACACCGAGCTCAATGGTGCATTACGGTCCGAACTTTCTCCTCCTAGCCTACTACATTACAAACTACTCTGCTACTCCCTCCCAAAATCTGTTCTAACGATCAAAATGAACCCCTACAACTACAACAACAACAACCGAACAACCACCTTTACGGTATGTTCTTGGGGATTCTTGTAGGAGAATGAGTGATAGCGGGAGTAGGTGTACATTTAATTTGTTTCAATAAGACAAGATGGCGGAAGCGTTCACGCCGATATCGCTTAATGGCTCTGCAGAGTCTTTGTATGTAATCTATAGCCCTGCTTCGGGAGTCTTTTTCAGAGTCGAGATTGACCTCGGATGTGTTCTTGAAGTCCTTTTTGGCTATTTGGAGCTCGCACTAGCCTTCGGAATAAATGAAGCTGGGTGGAAAATCTGCAAGGTCTCCATACTTCATAACCGGTGTCCGACGATCGTAGAAACTTCTATCGGTGTATTCATCTGTTTAAGGGCTCGAGGAGGCATGGAGAACACTGTTCGAAGGTGTATTTCTAGAGAAGAGTGTTCTACCGATGTCAAACACGAGATATGACTCGTCGGTGTGCTCTTTGGTCTTCACACGCACTTCTTCCTTTGAACTCGGGATTAAGCATTAATTACTCAATAATAAGCATTAACCCCTTGGATCTCTTCGTTGATATACTTTGTCGTCGTAACGATTTCTTCACGTGCTTTGAATCGCAATAATCTACGATTATGATAAATGGAGTGAAATACCACTTTCGGGTGAAAACCAGCACAATGAAACAAACTAATTATAAAATCCAGTGGTGGTGGTGGAAGAATGATTTTTAGTGTTAAACACTAAGGTTTAGCCTTTGGACGAAATACAAAGGAAAGGGGCCAAATGAAATGAAAATGGGGACATCGGATGGTGGGACCGGCGGGTGGAGGGCGATTGATCATGGGCCATTAGATCTCAAGAGGAGATCAACGGCGGGGATTGAATCGGTGGGGAGGAAGACTTGAGCAATGAGGGGGGTGTTGAGGAGGTAAATCCCCTCTGCGGACATAGGCGATCCCTACTAGCCCGACGAGGGTCTAGCAACAATCACGAGATGTTACGATGCAAGTTCCTAGTTACGGATGAAAAGACCAAAGATGGAAGCCTACCTGGAATCCAATGCTACGATCTGAAGAAGAAAGCGTTCCCGTTCCTCAGCCTCGGCAGATCACGATCCTCCACGATCTCCGCGGGTGGACACCTGCACATGCAAGAAACAAACAGATACAAGCATAAAATCCGGCATACGTAACTCAATATCAGTCAGAAAGGATATTACTCATATTAACATCATTGAAAACAGAGTGGAACCATAATCGTAATCATTCATTAAATAACGATCGAAAGAGATTACAACCAAAGTTCTGACGTCGTGGTCTCCTTCGGATGGGTCTCCAACCGTTCACGTCTCGCAAAGCTCGCCAGGGAAAGGGCAAACCTCTCCTGAGTCTCTCGACAATAGTCTCCTTACTTGAGTCGGCCTTAAGGGAAGGAAGAGGGCTCTTACAACACAAAGGCTCTTGGGAATTTGGAGATTCAAAGCTTAGGCACTTCAAGACTAGCTTGCCATGGAATTGAGCAGGCTTTTATAGATGGGGAAGGAGGGAGTTGGGATCCCTATTATTGTGGGATTGGCCCTATCAATAAGGAAGGTTCCATGGGAGGTGGCAAAACCACTTCCCTTCCATAGAACTCCCGCAGCCAAACCTCCCAACTCAAGATAGGCAATGGTTTCTGAGTTTGTTGAAACTCAACTTCCGCCATCTTTATTTAAAAAACACTCCTTAAATTGGCTGGCGCGACTACTGCTCTGGGACAGAGCGCCAGTTGGCGCGGCCTCTTTGCAGGATTTTCCCCATTGGCACGAGTTCTGAACTGTCTGCCCGCGCCAATGCAAAAAAGGATGTTTTTCATGATTTTTGCAAGGAGATGTCTTTAGGGAAAATGAAGCTCATGCTTAGAGGAATGCATTGATGATGTTTTCAAGGCATGACAATGTTCACAGGTCACAAAATGGGTCCTCCATTGTGCGGAACGGGGAATGGTAGGGACGGTGACAAATTACTGTGTAACAGATGCCCCCTAAAGTATGAGGCCCGAGAGAGAGAGGGGTGAAATGCTTTACGAGAACATGTCCAACTGAAGGCTCGCCGTTGGAAAACCTGCGCAGAAAATACAACTGATATCTCAAGTACATGATGTATATGTGGTATGGGCGCAGCCATCCGAAACAGAGTACACTATAATCCAGATCCAAGGTATGGGCGCAGCCATCCAGCGAGGATCAAATAAATAGACTCAGGTATGGTCGCAACCATCCAATCAGTGAGTCATATACATAATGATAATAATCCACAATCGCAGCCTGGATTACAACAGACACAATCCAGGGTCTTGCGCTCCATCTCGACCCAAACAAAGTACAAGTTCAAGCATGCGAATATGTGAGCTGAAGTCGAACATGCAAGAACATCGTCTGATTACCAACCAATGATGAAAGTTGTTAACAGACGCGAGAGGAACCACCAATAATGACAATGGCCCTCAAGGTACTACAGGTACAATCTACGGCGTGTGAATCAATGAGTTGGCATCGAACACCCGCAGAATCACTCGATCGGAGGCCAATGATGAAAACCCCACGTCGAATGCGACGAACCTGCCATTGAGGCATGCAGGCTCCAAGGTACTCCAAGGTACCATAAAGGAGTCTCTAGATCAACTTCCTGGATAATGAGCTGAAGTCGACAGGAAATGACCTTGATCGAAGGTGGGCCATAATGTTTCCCACATCATCGACACGAGACAAAGGAACATGATGTTTTTGTTGTGAATCAAGATCGTATGAGAATCAGAGGAAGGTTGATATTTGCAGAGGCCAACTTCTCTTGAACACATAAATGGCACGACAATGGACTTGGCAGTATTTGACATCAACGGATCAAAGGTCATGGCGACGAGGCAGTGAACAGATGAGAGGTCAAAAGAGATTACCCAAACCCATGGAAGCAAAGTGAAGCAGCGAGATGAGATGTCCCCAACCCGACACGAATGCATACAAGTGCCATGTTCAAGAGCGACATACTGCCGACGACAACGACGATGGTTCCATTTTTCCCCCACCATTTCTGGCGAGTACCCCAATTATTTTTGATAACAAGCTTGAAGGGGATAGCATATGCTTGTAATATAAGTCCGCCCTTCGGGCGAATCCATCCTAGTGCATTTAACGAGTCCTAGGAAGGAGGAACCCGGAGAACGTCATTTCGACTAGATCCGATGTCATCAGGGTTTAACGAGTCTGACAAAGGAAGAACTCGGCGTCTTTTCATGTTTAGAGAGTTTGAAAAGACAGCGGAAAAGAAAACTCCACAGGTCCCTTTTCGTAAATAGTTTCCCAGATCCCAAAAGGTAGAAAACAATATCCAAGAAAACCTCCTAGTCGCAATAGGCTAGGGTATTCCTTTTTCGTAATCAATCCATCCCAGCTCGAAAAATGGGTAAACGTATACTGGGTGGATGTCGATTCGTGTCCAATTTAACGAGATCGAAACGACAAGGGCCTCGGCAATCTTTTCATGTTTAGAGAGTCAGAAAAGAGCTGAAAGATGACTCCAAAGTGACTTTTTTGTGTATATATCGAGTCCGAAAAAGTATAAAGTACAACTCGTTTCCATCGCTAAAGTCGCAAAAACTTGCTGCTGCACATACCAAGCAAGTGTAAAACCCATTTTCGACATAACATATTAAAATATTTGATAAAAAATGACTTTTTACAACTGATTTTATGTCAAAAAGTTATAAATATGCCAAATTGGTAAAAATAAAATTACATTTACTATTTACCTTGGTAAAAAGCAACAGTGACCCATTTGGAGCAGAAACTTATGACGATGATTGTGACAGATCCGGTTGACCATTCAGCTTCTCATCTGCTACAGGTAAGAGGCGCTCCCTTGCTCTACATTTTCATCCATTTTTTAATAGTTTTACCCTGTAAATCAGTTCTCTAGGGCCGCTTTTGAAATTTTAGGGCCGCGCTCATTGGCGCGGGTATCGGGCACGGACCCGTGCCAATGGGCTCTTTTATACAAAGGGCTCGCGCCACGTGGCGTGACTGTTCATAAAACAGCCGCGCCAGTGGCCGAACCTAAAATTCCGCCTAAAAAATCGCTATCTAAACCAAATTACATGGAAATTGAGGCCTATCAGAGATCTAACTAAGGGTTTATGACCATATGAATGCAGGTAATCAAGCAAAATGGTGATCGAATGGAAAGATCGGGAGCATGGAGAAGAGGATGAACAGGCCATCCAAAGTGAAGCTTGCATGAATGCCCTCAGAAACTATGGGCTGAAAAAGTTCTTCCTCACACCTTGTCTACGAGCTCAGCCCGAGCTCCTCTAGTATTTGATCAGTATCTGGGATGAACATGAACAAGTGTTCAGGTTGTGAGATCAGGTATTAGAGCTGGAGGTTTCTGATGTTTATTTTATCACCGGATTGTCCCGTAGAGGTCCGATCCCTGTCTTGACTGGAAGCAGACCATCTGGGGAGAAGATGGAAGAAGTGATGGCACGAGTGTGCCGAGGAGCACAAATGGGATCAGGAAGCAAGAAGGTGGATATCCACACTATCCCTGATCTGGCATTGAGAGTTGTCCTACATACCATCATGCGGGCTGCAGGGTCGTAGGCACCGCACGAGGCCACAAAGGCCCAACTCCTACTGGCCTCAAAATGCATGAGTCCCTTACTGTTCGACTGGGCAACAGCAGTAACGATAAATATGAAAAGGCAGCTCACGAAATGCAAACAAGCTAAACTGAAACAGTTTGGCTATGGTTCCATCCTGGTATCGTTCATTCTAGAACGCTTACCAATATTCCAGGGCCAAGGGGCCTCAGTAGCAGATCCAATACCACGAGAGCCAAGAATGGCTTGTTGGGCAGCATTAATGCCCAGAGCTGGAGGCAGCCAATAGATGTACTGGAGGCCGGAGTTCTTTAGGTGGTTACGGCGCCAGCTGATTGTAGTGGAAGACTGGCCCTATGTAGGAACTGACTTCACCGGAGACCCAGATCTCCCACTGCCAGAAGGAGATGACTGGGACGAGGAGTTGGGTAAGACCTCATGTTTTTTATTTTATGTTTTATGTTTTTTTTTTTTGATACACATTCGTCCTAACACATTTTATATATGTATGCAGATGTGGGACCTGAGAGGCCAGCTGGGATGTCTCCAATCTCACGGAGGACACAACTCGCCCCTGATCCTGAGGGAGAGGGCACCAGAGGAGAGGAGTTGATCCAGAATCTTGAGGGCATTGCCCGAGGGATTCCGGACTATGCTCGGCTGGCGGACGTACCGATGGCATACCAGCACCACACGGTGGGAGTTCCAAGTCAGATCCACCGAATCCTGAGACGCTTAGTGCGTGCAGTCACATGCTATCATGAGCACCATGCGGATTAGCTCTTAGGATTTATACCACACCTATTTTTTGAGAGACGTATCGTCTCCGGATGTACTTAAGACGATTATGTATATTTTGACTTTATGTGACACACTCTATGTAAACATTTCGATATATATATATGCATATCTATTTCTGGATGGATATTTCTTTACATGTGATGATGATTTATAAATTGCGCAAATGTTTGTCTAATACCAAATTTGCTACTGCATCTGGTAATGTATTCAAATGCTTGGAATATGATGATATGTAATGTAGTCAAAATTCCTTTCTAGTAATTGAATACGCAGATACAGACGTAAGATGGACGGGTTCCTTACCGAATAGTGTCTGTTCAGTTGTAACACCACAAGTTGTGAATCTAGATACACGAGCAATTCACGGATACCAAGGTTTACTGCCTCGGTTAATAATTCTAACACAGCACTATATTCCGCGATGTTGTTCATGGTACGTCCTAGACACACTCCTTGCAAGTCAATCAACTCACCAGCAGGATCATAGATTACCCAGGCTGCTGAAGACAGATTCCTGGTACTACGGGAGGCACCATCCACGAAACCAACAAATGGATGAATAGACATCTGCACAACCAGGAAGACCCGATCAGCAGAAAGATGTTTACAAAGCACACCACACTATACATGCACACAAATGAAAATCACACACTTATGTACACACAACGGGCATGCCCCCCAGCATGGTGTCCCAATTCGAGGAGCATGCCCCCCCAAGCTTTAGTCCATAGGAAATTGAGTGAAGGTTGAAAAACAAAAGAGATTTGAACTAAATCTATCAAAACTCGAATTGAATATGCTCATGTTTCATTGTTTTAACGAGGTTGACACACTTAAAAGAACTATCCTCGTGGCATCTTGTTTCATTATTCGAAGAGCTTGACACAAGAGAAAGAACTGTGCTCTAACGAGCTCCCAAGAGGAGGCTTAGGAGGTGGTGCGGGGAAAACACCCATGAGGACTGGGTCTTTGAAGAGACCAGGTCCTACACTGTCTGGGGGATTCAGAATTTGATCCACATATGGCACGTTGTTCTCAGAGTTAGAGGTGAAAAATGATAACTGATCCACCGTGACAATCTTGCCCTCGTGAGGGAACTTAATGAATCGAAAGATGGTGGACGGCACGCAAAGCATGGCATGGGTCCAGCTGCGGCCAAGAATTATATTGTAGTTGAGTTTAGCGTCAACCACTTCCACTTCTACGTTGACAGTTTTTCCCTGTAATGTGATCGCGAGACTCTTGAGAATGCCCAGGGGTTTAGATTCCCGACCATCAAATGCCTCAAGGGCATTGGGAGATGACGACAAGACTGGAGAGATGATGGCCTTCCAGCAAGCGGAGGACATAACGTAGGTAGATGCACCTTCATCCACAACGGCCCTATGAATGTTCAGACCGTTAATCCCGACTTGAATAACCAGAGCGATTTGATGTGGAAGCCGGGGAGTGAAATTCTCCAAATCGAAGGTGAGAAGACTCGAGTCGGCGGGATCAATGCCCCCAATCGCAGACAGTAAAGCCTTCCTTTGTGAAGGATAGCTTTGAAGAACCTCAAGTGCAGACATAGCACATGGCGCCTGTGCTAGATCCTCAACAATACTGTAATGTTGAGCGGCACGAGTGTTTGGATTATAAGAAGATCTTCGAAGGACACCTTTGGGAGGTGGCTTCACAACGGGTTCGAGAGTAGGCTTCTCGATTTCCAATGGACCAGAGACAGGTGGGGGAGGCGGCCCATCTGCAAGTGCCTTCCCGGGTGCCTGCCGCAGTTCATTGTAATCCTTCGACCGCGTAGCGACAGAGATAGGTGCAACACTCTTCACCATGAAAACCTGAGACCCAAACGGTACAGATGGTGACGGTTGTTCGACCATCTGGGTCTGCTGAGATGGAAATGGCTCTTTCAAAATAGCCGGAGTCCCTTTAGGGCCTTTGAGAAGTTGACTAACCTCGGATCGTCGTGGACAATCCTTAGTATAATGGTCCCCTTCATAGATGAGGCAAGGGTACTTCGGTTTATGCTGGGAGCCATCCTCAGTACGAGATTTAGATTCTGGTTTCGGGGCATCAGATTTAGATTTTCCTTTGCCCTTCTTCTTCCCCTTGGAGGATTTTTCCGCAGGATTGGCCTGAACGGCATTCACCTCCGCGGTTTTACCAGAATCGGATGAGGCGGGATTAGCAGAGGTATTGTTGGAAGAATTAGCCTTCTGCTTCCCATTCGAAGATTTCTTCGAATTTTGAGAGACAGAACCAATGACACCATCCACCGCAGGGGTAGGCGGAGCCTTAGTGGTTCCGAGCCGTGGAGCATCAGTCAAGATGTCATAAAGCGTGCCAGACTGAGAATAGACAAGATCCAGGTACTGGGCACGCGCGATGGCTTGTTCCTCTGTCACGCACGCTCCCATCACGATATCCTGAGTGATTTTATTCACAAAGGAGGTGGTGAACCAGTGAGTCAATATCTGATCAGGTATGTGAAACTTGATCAGTCTACGATGGCGCCGCCACTCATGAATGTGATCCGAGATGTGAGTGGCTTTATCCTGCTTCAGGGAAGTCAGGAGGTGCGTCCCGGCCTCATAACGAACTGGTAACTGAAAATGCATGAGGAAAGCCATGGCTAAAGAGTTGAAATCTTGAAAAATGCCACGGGATAATTCTATGTACCACTTAGCAGCAGCTCCAGTTAAAGTACGCCAGAAGAGGCGCAAGCGAATCGATTCTTCGATCCAAGAGTTAGACAAACACCAAAGATGATACGTCATCACATGCGCCTAGAGGTCCTCTCCAGCTTTTCCCTCAAACTTGGGGCAATCACCTGGTATCTTGGTGGGAACCGGAGGCCAATACGGATTATGTAAAATCGGATCATTGGTCAAATTTGAAACATCTGGCAGTTCCAAGGTAGCCAAGAACGGCAATGGAGGATTAACTACCATGCCAGGCCCAGGATGAGGTCCGGTACCCATACTCCACGATGGTTGTGAATATCCTTGCCCCCACAGGTTCTGTCCCGCAGGATTCTGATCGTAGGGGGTGTAGGTCGCATAACCAGACTAATTTGGATGTTGGTAACCATAGTGCGGGGCTTGGTAACCAGTGTATGGACCCTGATTATGTGTCGGCCCCGTATAAGCAGCGTTTGGTTTCGGCTGTTGAGCGTAGGTAAAACTGGGTGGAGGAGGATAATACTGAGAGCCTCTAGGGTGGTTATAGTTCGGTTGAGACTGACCATGAGAATAATAACCACCCTGAGGATGAGTAGGCTGCTGAAAATTGGAACCCTGCGGAGCCTGATAAGTAGGGTGCAGCTGTTGATTTGGTTGCGGCATTGAATGAACCAGCTGCTGTGCAGGGTTAACGGAATGAGCGGGCTGCCCTGAATGAACAGGTTGACCCGACTGAGAGGGTTGACCTGAGTGACCAGGTTGACCCGGATAGACAGGCAGCGCCAGTTGCGCAGGTTGACCTGGCTGTAAGTGAGCCCCAGGTTGTACCGGATGGGCCGGTTGGCCTGGAGGCGGGACACCGGGTTGTACCAGATGAGCTGGTTGGCCCGGTGGTGGAACAGAAGCAGGTGCTTGCTGAAAACCGGTTTGACCTGAAGCAGAACCATATGATGGTCCTGGCTGATATGCAACATTAGAAACAACAGGATACTGCGGTTGCATCGGTAAAGAAGGCTGGATTTTCCCCCCAGGACCATAAACCGGTCCCGGTTGATACCCCGGCTGAGGCTGAACAGGTTGACCAGAAGGGCTATAATATGGCCCTCGCGGACCGTATGATGGCCCTTGTTGGCTGACAAGATAGCCTTGAATGGGCTGCCCCTGTGGATCATAAAGATAGCCAGGTTGGCCCGCAGGTTGGCCTTAGAAAGGCTGCCCTTGCGGGTTATGAGCCTGGTTATAAGGTAAACCTTGAGCATAGATATAAGCCTCAGGAGCGGGTAGACGCAAAATCTCCCCGTGCTCGTCATACTGACCTGGGAAAGCATACACGGGAGTACCATCTTGTGCATAGTGCGAAAAGTAAGATCGGTAGGGATATTGGGAGGACAGTCCAACCTCGGCGTTCGGCTGTTGCAAAGACAACCGATACTCCTCCGGAGAGATGTTCTCCGATATAGCAGTGGCTAGATAAACATCTTTAGGAGTTGGCCCAGCCCTAGTAGCAGATGCTGAGACAACAGGAGAAGAGGCGGCCACACAGACAGTGGGTCGGACGGGAACAGAAGTGACGGGCGTCTGAGGAGACACCCCGAGTGTAGTAGCAGTTGGCCTCGAAGCAGGGGATGATATTCCCATAGAGGCTGCAGTAGAAATAATCTGACCCAGAGATTTGTATCCCTGTGGTAAAGAAGGACTGGCTGTTGACATAGTAGCCAGCTCAGAGTTGTCTCCCTCAAATAGTCTTCGAGGAAAGAGCTGATAGTCTTCACCAGACGTTGGGATTTCCTCACCAGAATCACTCATGGTTGATCCTGCCGTTAAATCACGCAAGAGACGGCGAGGACTAGGAGGAAAAACAGTAGCAACAAAAGGCAAACCCGAGGTAAGAGAAAGGAAATCAGCTCCTAATCTCAATTCAGACACAGGGTCTGAAAAGGGCCAATTGAACTCAACTGGTCCTCCGAAGGGTTTCTCAGCGAGAACTGGTCTCCCGTCAGGAAACTCGGAAACAACAGGCTGCTGTGGTTCGACAGAGGATTGGGAAGCCTCTGAAGAATCGTCCGTGTAAGGACTACCAGTAGATGAAACCGAGGGTTCCGCCACTGTGGCAAAAGACCAGAGAAAAAGAAACAAACACACACACGGGCTGAAAACGAGTTAAGACACACGATCAAACGGTCAACAAGCAATATCTAAACGGGTGTGTAATCATGGGCGATTAATTTTTACCACATTGAAAAGTAAGAAACTTTACCGTTTCATGTTTTAAGAGTCGAGAAACGATAAAAGATGACTCTATCTCTTTCAGATTTGACACAAGCGTGAAAGGACAAGTGCTTGACAGTCTTTTCAAGTTTAGGGAGTTAGAAAAGACCAAATGATTGCTCAGGAAATACTAGGCACAAAGGGTGTACCAAGTATCCGTGAACTGCAATATACACCTTGGTTTCAATAATGAAACATAAATCGACCAAGGACTTTCCGTACATGCAGGCAATCTCCCTGAATGTTGTGTTCGGTGTATCACGGGTATAGGGCGGCAGACTCGGCTTCCTACGGATAAAGGATTGAAAAGTTAGAGGGGTCTCCCTTTATATACGCGACGGTACGGGGAGCACAAGTCCGTACTAGCGCTGTCTAAAGCCAAAAGGCGAGCGACAGCTGCTAGGTTTAAAGATGCCGAAACACGTCTCTAGCCTAGACCACTAAATATGTTTCGTTAGATTTCAATGCTGCCTTAGGTTAATTGAATAAATTTTATAGTTGATATTCAATTAAGTTTCAATTTTCAGGCCCTATCGTATGTAATGTCTTAAAAGACTCTTAAATGCAAAGCTACATGCCACAGTCCAACATTTCGTTCGATGAAAACTAGTTATAGAAGAGTTGAGAGCTTTTACACAAACGAAATGATCGGAAGACAAACAATGAGATCTCTAATGCAACTAATGAAATTGAAAACTTTTCATTCAAATCACTAATCACTAGCAAAATCGAAAAGATTACAATTTGCACTAATTAACCAAAAGCAAAAGAGATTTTTTATTTTTGTAATTTTCAATGTTTGATAGTTAAATGCACTAAACAAACTGAAAACAAATGGAACAACTTGAGAAACGATATTGAGAGAGAAAAATGAACAAATTTCACTCAATGACACAAGCAATCAGATCCCAAATCAACCAAAGTCTCTCAAAACCAAGAAAAAGACTCAAAGGCTCCAATGGACCGTGTGATCTAGGCCCAAAGCAAGACCAAACGAAATTTGAATGAAAAACGAGCAATCACCCAAAAATCGCAACAAAACAGTGAACAACTACTAAGAGGATGCGGAGGAGCAATCAGAAAGTCGACTGGACAAACGAAACACCAAAACTCCCAAGGAGGGCTCGATACACAAAGCCACTAGATGCCCTAGGGCTTAAAACGTGAAATCGATAGATAAAATCAAACAACCAAAGGACGGAGGCAAATTCCCAGTCAAACAGGACTCCAACACACTCAGGTAGTCGGAAAATCAAGAAGAAAAGCACTGACCAGACCCAGAGAGCTCAAAACTGAGCAAACTCAAAAACCTTACAGGAGTGGCGCGACTGTAAGGCTGCAACTGGCGCCAGAAAGCAATTGGCGCGGGCTAAACAAAAGCAACATGCGCCAATTGGCGCGACTGTCGGGCTAAAAAGCGCGCCAGTCGAGTTTCTCAGCCAAAATTAAAAAAGAACTACTCCAGAAGCAGATCAATGTAAACTAAGCAAACCAAGAAGCAAAAAATAGCAAAAGAACCCAGCCCAGAAGGCTAACCAAGCAAGGAAAATCATAAAACAATCAAACGAGACAATCCAAACGAGATAGTGAAGTCTAGACGATCCCCAGCGGAGTCGCCAAATTGTTGAGGAGGTAAATCCCCTCTGCGGACAGAGGTGATCCCTACTAGCCCAGCAGGGGTCTAGCAACAATCACGAGATGTTACGATGCAAGTTCCTAGTTACGAATGAAAAGACCAAAGATGGAAGCCTACCTGGAATCCAATGCTACGATCCGAAGAAGAGAGCGTTCCCGTTCCTCAGCCTCGGCAGATCACGATCCTCCACGATCTCCACGGATGGACACCTGCACATGCAAGAAAAAAACAGATACAAGCATAAAATCCAGCATACGCAACTAAATATCAGTCAGAAAGGATACTACTCATATTAACATAATCGAAAACAGAGTGGAACCATAATTGTAATCATTCATTAAATAACAATCGAAAGAGATTACAACCAATGTTCTGACGTCGTGGTCTCCTTCGGATGGGTCTCCAGTCGTTCACGTCTCGCAAAGCTCACCAGGGAAAGGGAAAACCTCTCCAGAGTCTCTCGACGATAGTCTCCTTACTTGAGTCGGCCTTAAGGGAAGAAAGAGGGCTCTTACAGCACAAAGGCTCTTGGGAATTTGGAGATTCAAAGCTTAGGCACTTCAAGACTAGCTTGCCATGAAATTGAGCAGGCTTTTATATATGGGGAAGGAGGGAGTTGGGATCCCTATTATTGTGGGATTGGCCCTATCAACAAGGAAGGTTCCATGGGAGGTGGCAAAACCACTTCCCTTCATAGAAATCCCGCAGCCAAACCTCCCAACTCAAGATAGGCAATGGTTTCTGAGTTTGTTGAAACACAACTTCCGCCATCTTTATTTAAAAAACACTCCTTAAATTGGCTGGCGCGACTACTGCTCTGGGACAGAGCGCCAGTTGGCGCGGCCTCTTTGTAGGATTTTCCCCATTGGCGCGAGTGCTGAATTTTCTTCCCGCGCTAATGCAAAAGGAGATGTTTTTCATGATTTTTGCAAGGAGATGTCTTTAGGGCAATTGAAACTCATGCTTAGAGGGATGCATTGATGATGTTTTCAAGGCATGAAAATGTTCACAGGTCACAAAATGGGTTCTCCATTGTGCGGGACGGGGAATGGTAGGGACGGTGACAAATTACTGTGTAACAGTGGGGAAGCAATGAGTTCTGGGCCATCGGATCCCAAGAGATCAACAGTTGCGATCAGATCAGAGGATCGCAATCAGGGAACACAGTGGGGGATGCATTAAGAATTTCCAATCGGTGATTGGCGCTTGACCGTTGGATTAAAACGTGAATCAATGTCGAAGACTGTGATCGGAGGGGTAACAAAGGGGAGAAGCGATGGGCGTGATGCGATTAGCACTGGGCCGTCAGATCTGTATAGATCGATGGCGGGTATTGCGCCTGCGCTCCATAGAAAAAAAAACAATCACATCAGAGATTTCCAGAGTAGCAAAGAAATGCGATCGCCACGAGACCTCTGATTGCAATAAGCGCCTGCAGGCTTAGCGCCTGGTCTTGGCACTCGGTTGCATGGAGGGGAAGTGGTTAAGGGGCTGGGCCGAAAGGGGCTAAGCCTTCTTATAAAGTAAAAAGTGGGTTTTTGGCCTATTTTAATGCTTTTTAAGGCCAAAAGAGGGAAACGGTAGGGGAAAAGGGGCTATTAAACTAGTCAAAGGGCATTTGAAAGGCTTAAAAGGGGAGTTAGGATGATTTGAAAGGTAAGTGGGAAATTAAAAGGGGAGAAAAGGTGATGAAAAAAGAGGTTTAGGGGGAATGAAACAAGAGGAGAAAGGCCTTTTGGGCATTCTTCTTCACAACAGAGAGGCTTTTAAACTGGAAACAACAGTAGGAATTCTCAAAGGAAAGAGGCACAAGGAGGCTTCAAGGATGATTTGTTTTAAGGGGAAATGCATTCCTTGAAGGCTCAAAAAACATTTTAGCCCTCTGTTTGCTTGTCAAAAAATTCATAGGGGACTAACAGTGGCTCCACATGGGGATGGCTTCTTCTTGAAGGAGTCAAGAATTTAGAGAATGATCTTTGGAGTAGGCCAGATGCCTAACCTTGAACCACCCTTTTCCTTCTTAGATCAGTTGCCACAAATCATGAAGACATTATATCAGCAGAAATATTCTCCCAAACACCACCTACCCATACTATAGTCCTAACATTTTTTCTTCTGGGTGCATTTGGACTAGCAGACCCTTTACATCATCAATTTTTTACAATCAGGAAAATAAACCTATTCTACTGCTACCCTTATTACTCCATGAGACCAAATTAAACTGTTGGTCTCATAGTTCCTCTACCTAAACTACACCCGCTAGGATTAAACTTTCTAGCAGACTTCTTCTCTACATTCTAAGACAGAAATTGAAAAACAGTCAAACCAGGATTAGACTGTCTGGCTTGCTGGACTCTGCAGAGATTAAAAACAACTAACTACATGCTCATGGACTGAGCTTTATTGATATTTTTCCTACCTACCCTATTCTAACTGGAATATTTGCGAGTCTAGCTTACAAACATTATCTTCCAAAGTAACCAGTCCATCAAGTGATCCCAAGACTGGTCTTTCTTGCTCAACTCCTTGAGCATGCTGGATGGGCAGGGCTGCTCCCACTCTTTTTGTTCCACAATAGTAGCTTTAAAAAAATTTCTTTCTGTCTGCAACATGCTGCTCAAAAAGACCCTTGATCCTTCTTCAGTTGTTTGCAAGAAATGGACATAAGGATCATGAAATGATAACTGGTTATGGATATCTGGCAGGTAGGCTTCAACCAAGATTTCTTCTTCTTCCACTGGATCAAGAACAAGACTCTCCTGAGAAAGAGAATCTCCCTCATCTTCTTCATCATCTGAACTAGAGGACTCATCATACCTTACAGTGTTGTCCTCTTGGAGCTTCGAGATGTTCTGATCAGGTAGGCTGAGCTCTGTGAAGGGATCCATGTATTCTTGAGCAGGGGTTTGGTCTATTGCTTCCTCTGTTTCAAGAGAAGGCCCCTTGTTTTCAGTCTGCTCAAAAATCTCTTCCTTGTTTTCCTCTTCATCTTCTGAGATGAAAGGCTGCTGACCTCTAATCACGTGAAAACCATTACTGATGAGTTGTAATGGAGTGAAGCAAAGATCTAGAGATCCTTCACCCTCTTCTGCACTCTTAAAGCTTTCCTCATCAGTATCATAAATAGCCTGCATTGGCTCATTACTCTTTGGAAGTAAAGTGAACTGATCCACCTCCCATAAATCTACTAATGATGACCCTGCAAGATCATCTTCTGTTTGGAGAACATCATCATTAGATAGATCAAAAATAGGAAAATCATGAATATAAGTAATGCTGCCAACCGAATGTACTGGATTATCAGCAGATTTTTCTTCACTCTAATTTACATGTGAGCTTTCCAACTTTGTACAACAAAGCTCACTGGATGAATGGGCAAGAATGTCTGTTGTGCAAAAAATTTTAGAGGCTAGCTGTCCATTGATGATCTGATCTATTTTTTCTTCTTTCAAAGGAGAAGATGGTCTCGCGTTCCTTTGCACAGAAGTACAGAAGCTCTTCGTTTCCTTTGAAGACTGGATGTGATGCAGAATGTCATCTTGAGCCTCAATTACAAGGGATGATGAACCAACATTTGAGTTTTCAGTAATATCTTGAGGAATGTCTATGGTCTCTTGACTATTTTCTTCCTTAGCTGATTCATCCATGTTCTTGTGATAGCTAGGATGCCTATGAAATTCTTGAATGGATATTAACAGATCTTTAGGGTGCATATTAACCAAATCCTCATCAATATCTAACAGGTACTGTATGATATTCTGAGATTGCTCACAACAATCCCATGATAAGGATGGAGAGTTTCCTTTATAATTCTTGTAAAATACTTGGTGCAAGTCCCTTAAAGAAAACAAACTCTGAGGTTCTAACCATTCATACCAGACCCTAGCTTTTCCTTCTAAAGTTGCCATGAACATTTTCATTAGGCAGTCTTGATGCCTTTCAACTTTAAATTTCCACACATGTATATGAAACTTGATGAGATGTAGCATGGGGTCATCAACATTTTCACCCTGAAAGGTAGGTAGGTTTTCCAACCAGTCCACTTCAGGCATTTTGTGTGGGCATCCAGGGATATGCTCCCTACTCATTGGGGCATATATTCTCTATATGCATGGAAGCATGTTTGTAAATCAGAAAGAGGTCACTGTATCTTCTCAACCAGTTCAGAGTCTTCTACCAGTGGAGTCATTTGGTCTTCTAGGAGTTATGGAGTGTGGAGTCGCCAGGTGGATGAATTTGACTGTTTGGAGCAGGATGCTGTCCACCATCAGCAATTTAAAGCCAATCTAAGCTAAGTGGTCTTTTTTCCCCAACAGAGTCACCATTATGTTGGGGTTCCCATGTTTTGGCCAGATTGGCAAGACCAAAAGATGAGACAACATCATAACCACTTTGGGGCCCTAAGATCTAGCCTTCCTGGACCCGGAGAGGGATCTCTCCAATAAAACAGAGAATGATATATCTTTGAAGCTCAAAATGAGGTATTAGGCTAGGTATGAAGCATAATGGGGGTTTAAAATGATTTGGTTGGTTGGTTACTGGGCTGAGTCATGAGATCATAGACTGAGAAAGTAATGGAAGGAAAGGAGAAAAATAGCAGGATGTTTCGGCAAAAGAGGATAGGTTAAGAATGTGCCCTCCATTGGGCTATGGAGTCATGAAAGGGGATTACTTGCAAGCAAGTGACCAAGACTTTCAGAGGGCAAGTCATCTATACTAAAGGATCTTCTTAGATAGATGGTGGAATGGAACAATAAGGAAAGAAGGTGAAAGAAGGAAAGAAACCCAATTTTTGCCTATAGATCAGGTCATAGGTCATTTAACTCCAGACTTGCTTGGACATACTCAAAGGCAGCTTTCAATGAAGTCACAAGGGGGCAACTTATAAATCGGACCAGGGGTCATTTAACTCTAGGTCTGCTTTAGCATGCTCCAAGGGAAAAACAGAGACAAGATTTGACACAAAGCTAGAGTCTATAGATCAGAGAAGGACTTTTAACCTTCTCTGCTTTGACACCCGCAAGAAAACATTCGAGCAGCAAGCTCCGAGTTCACACATCAGCTAGCAGAAAATACATCTGCTACACTGGTTAAACCACGGGAGTTTGCCCTCAGATTTCACTATTAGCAGAAAACATTGAAGGTAGGGAGAGCAGAAACATAGGGTACCATGCGAGGGTAAATCCTATGCCAGATTTCTGATGCGTACCAGAAGACCAATGAACAGCATGAAAACATAATAAAACAACGTGATAAGAAAAACATCACCAATAGTATTAGACCAGGATCCTGTGAAATTTGCTTGATTAATTGATGCAAAACCAGTCACATACACTGAGCTCAATGGCTGTTACAGTCCGAACTTTCTCCTCCCAGCCTACTACATTACAAACTACTCTGCTACTCTCTCCCAAAATTGTTCTAACAGTCAAAATGAATCCCTCCAACTACAACAGCAACAACCGAACAACCACCTTTACAGTATGTTCTTGGGGATTCTTGTAGGAGAATGAGTGATAGAGGGAGTAGGTGTACATTTAATTTGTTTCATTAAGATAGGATGGCGGAAGCGTTCACGCCCATACTGCTTAATGGCTCTGCAGTGCTGTATGTAATATGTAGCCTGCTTCGGGAGTTTTTGTCAGGTCGATATTGACCTCAGATGTGTTCTTGAAGTCCTTTCTGGCTGTTTGGAGCTCTGCGCTAGCCTTATGGAATAAATTAACTGGGTGGAAAATCTGCAAGGTCTCCATGCTTCATAACTGCTGTATGACAGTCATAGAAACTTCTGTCAGTGTATTCATCTATTTAAGGGCTCGAGGAGGCATGGAGAACACTGTCCGAAGGTGTCTTTCTAGAGAAGAGTATTCTGCTGATGTCAAACACAGATATGACTAGTCAGTGTGCTCTTTGGTCTTCACACTACGCTTCTTCCTTTGAACGCGAGATTAAGCGTTAATCACTCAATAATAAGCATTAACTCCTTGGATCTCTTCTGTTGATATACTTTGCTGCTGTAACAGCTTCTCTATGCTTTGAATCGTAGTAACTGCGATTATGATAAACGGACTGAAATACCACTCTGGTGAAAACCCTGCACAATGAAACAAATTAATTATAAAATCTAGGGTGGTGGCGGAAGAATTCTTTTTAGTGTTAAACACTAAGGTTTAGCCTTTAGCCGAAATACAAAGGAAAGGGGCCAAATGAAATGAAAATGGGGACCTCGGATGGTGGGACCCGGCGGGTGGAGGGTGATTGACTGTGGGCCGTTAGATCTCAGGAGGAGATCAACGGCAGGGATTGAATCGGTGGGGAGGAAGACTGGAGCGATGAGGGGGGAGGCGATGAGTTCTGGGCCGTCGGATCTTGAGAGATCAACGACTAGGATTGGATCGGAGGATCGCGATCAGGGAATGTAGAGGGGGATGCATTAAGAATTTCTGATCGGCGATTGGCACTCGACCGTTGGATTAAAACGTGAATCAATGGTGGAGACTGTGATCGGAGGGGTAACAAAGAAGAGAAGCGATGGGCGCGATGCGATTAGCGTCGGGCCGTCGGATCTGTATAGATCGATGGCGGGTATTGCACCCATGCTCCATAGAACAACGAACAATCACATCTGAGATTTCCGGAGTAACAAAGAAATGCGCTTGCCGCGAGACCTCCGATTGCGATAAGCGCCTGCAGGCTCAGCGCCTAGTCTTGGCGCCCAGTTGCATGTAGGGGAAGTGGTTAAGGGGCTTGGCCGAAAGGGGCTAAGCCTACTTATAAAGTAAAAAGTGGGTTTTTGGCCTATTTTAATGGTTTTTAAGGCCAAAATAGGGAAACAATAGGGGAAAAGGGGTTATTAAACCAGTCAAAGGGCATTTGAAAGGCTTAAAAGGGGAGTTAGGATGATTTGAAAGGTGAGTGGGGAATTAAAAGTGGAGAAAAGGTGATGAAAACAGAGGTTTAGGGGGAATGAAACAAGAGGAGAAAGGTCTTTTGGGCATTCTTCTTCACAACAGAGAGGCTTTTAAACTGGAAACAGCAGTGAGGAATTCTCAAAGGACAGAGGCACAAGGAGGCTTCAAGGATGATGTGTTTTCAGGGGAAATGCAGTCCTTAAAGGCTCAAAAAACATTTTAGCCCCCTGTTTGCTTGTCAAAAAATTCATAGGTGGCTAACACAACCCAACACTGCACCGTCTTCGGAGAGGGCCAAAACCCAGTAAATTGACCAATAAGTCCTTTTCAGCCAGAGAAAGCACGGTTATGCGAGGGAGGGATGGAGGAAGAGTGACTTCCTGTAGGTCATCAAGTTTCTTCACAAATTTTATAATCTCTAGGCGAGGTCGCTGAGGCGGCAGAGATTTAAACAGGGTAGAGAAGGCCTTTTGAGCAGCGCCCACCTCCGGGGTGGATTCCGGAGGGGCCATGATAGCTGAGAGGGGGATCAAGGGGCGCTGACAGAGCCAACGCAGCCACGGCAACCGCTCGTCCTAGGTCATCCTAGAACGCGAAGTGTAGTCCAGCAATCGTTCTAAACCCAACAAAAAAAAATCTGACTCTTTTGACTTCTAAAGTATGAAGATCATGCTTGATAATATATATATATATATATATATATATATATATATATATATATATATATATATATATATATATATATTTTTCATCATGAAGACCCATATTAGTTACATTTTCCAACAATCTTAACAATTAGTTAATAAAAGTAGGATCCATCTCTTTCTAACAAATTTGTGTCTAATTAACAAAGAAGAGCATTTTACAACATATCACTATTAACTAACTATTTAATGGGTCATACTCATTGAAAGGACCCTCGTACTTCAATAAATCATCTAAATAAAAGGGTTAGGGTGACACCTTAACAATCACTTAATTAAAGTAGGATCTACCTCATTTTAGGCAATGCTAGAAATGTTTCTTCCTAATGTCTAAATGAACAACCCTACTTTGGAAAAACCTATGATCTCTTATGTAGAAAGAATTTGCAAGACATTATATCACTAAAAATCCTTTTCTACCTTATTTGGTTGATCAATAGTTTGGCCAATAAAGGGAAGCCTCCTAATCTACATAGGTGTAGGTGTTATGTGTGATTTGGTGCATGTTGTGAATTTAACCATGAACTCTGGGAGTGTTAAATCATTTAATTTTATAGTGCACATAAGTGTTATGTGTGCCTCAATTCATGTTGTGAATTTAATCATGAAATTAGGCAATGTTAAATCATTTAGTTTTATTTCTAGTGCATGGATAAGTTGTATAACAACAAGGCTAGAGGCCATTAACTAGAAGGTAAAAAGTGTATTAGTCGATTGCAAAGACATACATTTTAAAACTTAGTAGAGACCATATCTTTCCGGATTTTAGTGCGTGTAGCATCTCTTCTAAATAGATAGACATAGTTTATTCTAAATCTATAACTGATTACCTTTTACCTAAATTTCCTAATTCCACAAAAAATAAGAATAACAATAATTTTTCTCAACAATCTAAACTAAACCCAACTAACTTATAATACTTAAAACTAGTATTACATTACTTCATAATACAACATTTAAAATAGATATATTAAGAGTCTATGTTTCGGTTTGTTGGCGATACTTTTTATAATGAATTTTATTTTGTTAAAAAATTAACAAAATTATTATTTTGAGTGATTGATTTGAACAATCAGTTTCTTTTTATACCAAAAATACAATTCAAATAACTAAACATTAAAATCTTCAACGAAAATGGCCAAAATTCTAGCCCCCATAAGTCTATAACCTCGTTAAACAGCGCCGCCCCAAAAATCTATAACCTCGTTAAACAGCGCCGCGCAGTTACCGTTTTATGAAACATTTAATGAGACCATACATTGACACTGCTCATTTATATAAATACCATGGCCTCTGATTGGTAGATAACTGTAGTTGAAACCCTTGCTTGGTCGTCTTTAGGGTTTAGGGTTTTTTCTTCGATACAAGGTAAAATAAAATATGATGCAGAAGCTCAAGAAAGGCGGCCGTGGACTAGTGTTCACAGCAGCACATTTCTCTTCTCCTCCATGCAAACTGTATTTCGATGGAGCCTGCCAAGGAAACCCTGGAACTGCAGGCATTGGCTTTTTGCTGATAGATAGTAATGACGAAGTGATTGAGGAATTCTACCGTCTTCTGGGCTACAAATTGACGAATAACGTAGCCGAATACAAGGCCCTCATTGCTGGACTGCAGCACGCTCTCGACCATGGTATCACCAACATTAAAGCGTACGGAGATAGTGACCTCGTTCGCAAACAGGTAATTAGTCTTCTTCTCATCTTCATTACTTTTTCGCCCATCGGGTTGCAGGTGAATGGGGAGTACAGTGTTAAGAAACAAAGACTCGCGAGGTATTACAAGACCGTGAGGCAGCTTCTTGACAAGTTTGATGTTCACGAGGTGCTGTATGTGCCTCGCGAGGAGAATTTAGCTGCAGATGCTCTCGCCAACGAGGGAATTGATCAACAACCCGTGGATACAAGTTCTAATGCCCGACACACAGTTATTCAGCGCTGCAGAACTCCAGAGGGAGCTAAGAAGTTCATTCTTGAAAAGGGATGTGAGGGCACTCTTCAACTACGCTTTATCCTCGACACCATCCAGACAGCTTTACCAAAGTCATACGCTGCTATTCAGGAGCTCTGCACCAATATTTTACATGAGATGGACATGTGCCGGGACTGTCAGGATGGTTCCCAACCCAACATCTGTATGTGTTGCTTACTGGCACAGTCCTAGGGTTTATAAGCCCTTGGATTTACGGTTTGAACGCCGATTTTGAATTCTGGGGTTTTTCAGCCCTTGTATTTATGGTTTGAACGCCGATTTTGAATTCTGGGGTTTTTCAGCCCTTGAATTTATGGTTTGAACGCCGATTTTGAATTCTGGGGTTTTTCAGCCCTTGGATTTATGGTTGAATGCCGATTTTGAATTTTGGGGTTTTTCAGCCCTTGGATTTATGGTTTGAACGCCGATTTTGAATTCTAGGGTGTTTCAGCCCTTGGATTTATGGTTTCAACGCCGATTTCTTCAAAGCTAAAGGACGTTGTCCTGATTAAAACGCCTGTTCTGTTTTAGTTTTTAAAATGCCTGGTCTTCTTGCAGGCTGATTCCTATTTGTTATAGTATTCTGCACATTTTCACTCTATGTAGTCCTATATGTTCATCTGTATAGACCGATTTCATTGAATCGAAGTTATATTATTAATATTGTGAGACCTGGCGGTGGGATACTGAAATCCCGGAGTTAATTTTGAATCATTCCGCTTTTATAAGATAGAAGCGATCTTTGATGGCCGCTTGCGTTTTGTTGTCTTTCGAATTTGGCATGGCAAACCATCTAGGCAAAGCTTATTTTTCAGTCCATCGGCCAATTAATGCGCCGAGGGATGAAATCGCCACCGTAGGAATCTAAATAGAATGGCCATTCGCGGCACTGTAGACTGTCGCAGCAGTAATTGGTATAGCGGACGGAACTGTGGTACAGTTCCGTTTAATATAATGATTCACTAAATCGTGTAAATAGTCCTATCATGATTTAATGTTGTGTGTTTTTTCAAAATTAGTACCGTAATTTTCATTCATTGACAAATATTTCAAAGTTACATTTTGAATTTACACCTTTGAGGGTGTTCCAAGATGTTTTTGGTGTACATGATACGTTAACATGCTTTTGCTTGATATATTTTTTTGGTTTTGGTTTAAGAGGTTCAAATGTGGGAAAATTTTAACGATAGATGTTTGCTTTAGTAATTTTGGTGAATTTTTGTAATTTTTAATATTTAAATCTTAATATTTTTGATGATATATATATATATATATATATATATATATATATATATATATATTTTGGGGCAATATAAGTCCATTTGTGAATATTAGCTTTTATGGTTGTGTTAAAAAAAATTAGTAAAAAAGCTTTTTTTTCATTTTTATTTATTTATTTTAAAACTATCACATGGATTGTAGATTTTAGTATGTTGTTCTGTGACAAGATTATCAAATGATTAAATCCTTTCTGACTCGTGTTTGTTCCATGTATGTCTTGTTATAGAAGTCGTAGAAGGAATATTACATTGCTCTTGTACATGTGTTCCATGGTTAAACCTACTTTTGAGAGCATATTTTCCTCGTAGGAGGAATCTTGCAATACTCATGTATATGCTAGACCATTACTAAGGAAGCTATGGCATTGAGTGTTTTGCACAACACCACTAATCCTACTGAGTGTTATGATTGTCCAAATACTTAAGTGACCAGATGGACCACTATTGTTTTCAGTCTTTTTTAGAAAAAAACTATCATATGGATTGTAGATTTTAGTATGTTATATGGATTGTAGATTTTAGTATGCTATTCTATGTGACAGCATTATCAAATGATTAAATCCTTTTCGCTTGATGTGTTTTGTTCTATGTATGTCTCGTCATAGAACTCGTCGAAGGAATTTTACATTGCTCTTGTACATGTGTTCCATGGTTAAACCTACTTTTGAGAGCGTATTTTCTTCGTAGGAGGAATCTTGCAATACTCTTGTATATGCTTGAGACCTCGTTTCATGGTTAAACCCACTTTGAGAGCTTATCATCTAGTCCGTTTCACTCTTTTAAAATATAGGAACATGCAAAGGAAGTGTATGATTCTTTGATCCTCAACAAGTCTTCTACGATGGGGACTATACGTAAATGATTCCTATAAACTTGGATCTTAGAACAATATCTTTTTTCTTTTGCAAAAACCAACAAATTTTTACACGTCATTAATTTTGTGATTGTGTTATTGTTTTTTCTTAAACCAAATCTTATTTTTGTAAAAAAAATGTTGAAAATGGCAACAAGAAAATCCTAATTAAATTTCCCCTGGAATTAAATTAGGAGAAATTTGTAATTCCACATCACATGATAACTTGTACTAGTTAACTAAGGTAGTTTGACTTAGTTGGTTCAGTTACTTGGAGTTTAGGGTCAACCATGAGTCATGCAGAGTGGTTCCTACTTTATAATAGCCCTGGTTGAGTTTATTTTTAGTTGTAATTAATTAATTCAGTTTAATTGAGTTAAAGTCAATTAAATTAGTTTCAGTTGTTGGAGGAACTAGTAGGAGGATTAATAGTGGGGTGCATCCTCAGTGTTCAACAATTTTAATTGAGAAATCAACCATAAATAACTCATGCATGCAAGATCTACAAGTTATCCAGTTGAGATTAGAGTTCAAGGGCACTGTACTATTAGTTGCATAATCATCTAATTGTACAGGTGGTGCAGGTGTTGCATGCAGTCAGAGGAGGGCCTATGATAGATTGCACAATATTGGATGGGGATTTCCCTAATTAATATTGGGTTAATTTCTAAGGAAACAACACAAGGAAATAGGGACTTGACAAACAAAAAATTGGTTAAGTACTGGCCAAACCCTATCTCTAGGAAGTAGTGAGACAAATAGAGATAGTGTGAGGTTGCTTGGGCTTGACAAAAGCATTGTAATATTCTCATATTTTTTGACAAATGCAATATATATAGGAGAGATTTTTAGTTGTGGCTTTTACAAGGAGATCATTGTGTAATGTGTTGATCGAATTCTTTCAATTTTATCCTTCATGATTTCACGATCGTTTAAATGTTTCTGCAGTTGGTAGAGTAGATTCAAGTCTATTGTTTTAGTAAATTACAATTAGTAGTTTGAATCTACAAGGAATTTCTACAGAAAAAAATGTGTAGTGGATAGGAAAAATGCAAGCCCACCTACACTCCTTTGGCCTATGTCATTGGAGGCTCAATTAAAGAAAGCTCATGACTTTGTGTGCTCTCGATTTTCATTTACAATTATTTTGGGAGCATTGATGCCTTTTTCTTGAGGGAAGTGAGCTAGAATTGCTAGAGCTTTTATTGCAATGTTTTTTTTATTGGCGCTGACAGTTTGTCTAGAAAAATGGTCTTGTTTCGTTCCTGCCATACCTCGCAACATATTATCAATAGGAGGGCATTGTGTGCACAAGTAGTTGGATCTGAGTGTCATCCTCTCCATACTTCCTCCATGTTTTCCCCTTTCCTAATTTCAGATTAGGCCAATCGTTGGCTTACTCCCACACTTGCTTAAAGAATGGGCAGTGCTTAAACACGTGCAAAATGGTTTCCTTGCCTCCCTTGTAAAGGGATTACCAACTTGATCCAAAGGAAAAACAACTTTGAAGGACATCCCAGGTGTGTACCTTTTTCTCCATCAAGTATCCAACAAAATTTCTTTCTTTTGTTGGACATTTTTCTTTCCAAAGCACCCTCCACCACCATTTTGGCTCTTCAAGAGCCCTGTATGTGTTTAAGACTAATACTCGAGCATAGGGGTGTAAGAGCCAAAGGGGGAATAACTCCAAACTAGTTTATCATGTCTATCTATGATCCTTATGTGACTAGTTTCCAGAGCATTTAAATAACCAATCCATGCCACATGGAATGTTGCCTCTATCCTTAACAACTCTGTTGATCTCCATCCTTGCCTCTAGATGGTATTGTTGTCTTGGCTAGCAATGTGTGTTAACTTTTAAATACCTTTTTATCATAAAGAATCGATAAATGGTTTGGAGAGGATGTAGCCTATGCCACTCTCTGGCCATGGATTCGTTCCAATCCACACTTTGTCACTATTTCTTGTTTTCCAATCCAACCCATTTCCTATGAGATTAAATAAGTGTAAAATTGCCCTCTAGATACTCAAGATGTTTGCCCATGGCTTGTCACAATATATATATGTGTGTGTGCGTGTGTGTTTTAATATTTTATTTAAATTTAATTTTTATTAGAATAAATGGTCTTTAATAAAGTTTATTTTAAATTTATTTATTTATTTTTAAATTGTAATATTTAAAATACTTGTAAATTGAAAATTTTATTTTAAATTAAAAAAATGAATAAAATTTATATGATGCATAAGATTTATAAAAAACATTAAAATCCAAAATATATGTAGCAAATTTTAAATAAAGTTTCAGCCATAGAGATTTATCACCGTTAAAGTGTATCATAGAAGTATGAGATAGTTATATTTTGTCATTGGATAGAAAGTCTCAAATTGAATGGTAAAAATGATTTCATTGGATTGTTATTTTTTAAAATCCTAACTAATAACAAACTTATGTGAGTGTTAATTTTTATATTAACTGTAGTCTATAGTAATATATATTTGTTGAACATACATAAATATTAAAAATACAACAAAATTATGGTATATTTTTATTTAAAATTTATCATGGTGATATAAAATGTATAACTAATACATAAATGTGTTGACTGTTGTTAATGAGCCGTTTAACTTATCCGCTATTCTTTGAAATTGTTGTTAGTAGTGAGGTTTTCAACATTGTATTTAGTTTGCAAAATAAGTTGTTTGTAAGAGAAAGTATAGGTTTCAGAACAAGTTTCCAGTTTGAGTTTCAATTGCAGTGATTTCACGGCAAAAAGTGTTGCAGGTTTGGGATCAGCCCAATGGATCAGGCACATGGTCTGCGGTGTTCTTGGAGCCTCATAGGAAGGATGCCATACCCATTGGAGCCAACGTTAGGGTCCTCTATTCTATGGATCTTGGTCATGTTAGTCTTGCTATGTATCTAAGGTCAAATTTGTAAATATTAGTCATGATGACCTGACTATTAATGTTCAAAGAGATCTATGTTAAGATTGGATGTCATGTAAAGGTGTCTATTTTTATAAGATTCCAGTATCTAAAGTTATGTGTTTTAAAAAGGATAATCATGAGAATTCTTGGGTCACTTTGGAAAGAGTAAAAAACTCATGTTACAAGTCCTTAGTTAGTGTGAGTTGGTTAGTACCATTTTAAAGTGATAGTTAGTAGGCCACCTAAATTTAGAAATAATGTCTTCATCAAAGCCATCATGTAATGATGGTGACACGGATTTGGAGGCTTTATTATATTATTTTGGATGTCATTTCAAATGGAAAACTTATGAGCTCAGTAGGGGATAATAGTATGAAAAAGTCAGTCAAACTCATTCAACTAAAAGTCGACGTTGCAGTCAAAGTGCTGCAGCTTACTCTAGTCAAATTACCCAAAATTTCTCGAAATGTGTGCTAATGAATTCGGCCTAGGGAGATTGGAATTATTCCTGAGAGAACACAAATTTTGGAGGGAGTTTGACCCAAAGTCAACACTGGTCAACGCTTTGTAATTCAGCCCTAAAATAGTTCGAACATTTCAGCCCAAAAAAACAGTGTTTCATCCACATGTGCGAGGGAGAGAGAGTTATTTCAAGTTCTTGTACAAACCATTGAGAGAGAGATGATTAGATGATTGATGTCCAAAATGAGGAATGAGTCTCTCTTATTTATATCCTTCAATGAGGGTGGAGACACATCCTTTGGGGCTTATGAGCCTACATTACATTTATGGCCAACCTTGACAATTTGCACGTGTGAGAAAATAAATTCAAAATCCTATTTTTGCTCATCCAAACAAGATATTTAGATCAATATTGCTCCTCTCGGAAAAAGGAGTCCAACAAAAATATCATCTCCATCATATGAGCTATCCAAAGTGGAGTTTGGGCCAATTTTCCAATTTCAACACTCCCTCTCAACTAGGGTGAACTCCACACATCAATCCATCTTTCATACTGTACCGTCCTGTCATCTTGTATCATCTTGTACTTCTATGCTCTCAACTCCACTCTTCTCTGTTGAACCATGAATAAATAATGAAGAATATTTGATCGAGAGTGAGTCACAAGACCTTGCCACTCTCCACTGACCCGAAGTCATTCTAGAGATAAAAAACTCAACCAGACTTGATCCAAGATCAAGTTGTTCGACAGAATCCATCATAGCATAGATAGTAAGACAATACATGATGCGCCCATCGGTAGTTCTATGGTTTGTATCCTCATTTCCCAACTCATTGGCCAGATGAGGGGTACTTTCCATGAGTCCCAAACTGCATGGGTAGGATGTATGTGGGGCATAAATCAAGAGAGGGAGAAACAAATCAATATTATAATAGCTGGGAATAACACACCAATAACGAAAGGTGAACCTCACCCTATGGTTTCTTATAGCTCCAAGAAGCTACCCCAAGCCCCCCGGAGCTCCCAGAGCTCAAATTCCAACTGAAGCGGTACCCTCATAAGAGGGTCTGTCCATGACTCCAAGTTACTCACGGAAGGTTAAGAATTTGACATTCCCTAGGGGCTTCGTGAGAATATCTGCTACCTGCTCATCAGTCCTAATGTGATGGAGCCTTATGGCACCTCGTTGTACCATATCTAGGATAAAGTGGTACTTGATATTAGTATGCTTAGAGCGGTCATAGAACACAGGATTCTCTGAAAGTCGAATCCCACTTTGGTTGTCGCAATGGATCACGGTGGTATCCAACAAATGCCCAAACAACTCAGTGAAGAGCTTCCTCAACTAAACAACTTCAAAATATGGCATACTTGTTGCAATGCATTCAGCCTCATTGGTGCTCAAAGCAAATGATTTTTTCTTCCTTCCCAATCCCAGGAGATCGAAGCAGAACCTAGAGTGAAAAATTATCTAGATGTGCTCTTATGATCCACCACACTGCCAGCCTAGTTAGCATCGGTATATCCATAGAGCCTCAAATTTCTGATGGTGTATCTCAATCCATGGTTGCATGGTTAATTATGCCCAAGAGATGTCACAGAAGATTATTGGCAGCAATCGAGTGTATGTGATGAGGCTCGATCATATATTGACTCAACATATTCTCTGTAAAACATATTTTCGTACATGAGTTCTTTAAGAACATCAGCCCCCCCACGAGTTGATGATACTCAGAAGGATTTCCCAAATCAAGCACAACAACACTTCTACAGAACTTCTTAATGTTGAGTCCCATCAAAGTAGTCATGAACTTACAATCCATCATGTTATGAGAAAAGCTACCCTAAGGCCTTGGGTTGAGGGACCTAATAGAGCGGATGGTGTGTCATCGCAAGGACTCTAATTACCACTTTTTATGCTTTAAACTAGAAAATGAGGATTGTGGACCTTACCCGTTTATCCTTCGTTTGAGGTCGATTCCGTAGGATGCAAAACTTTTGCTACTCCTCGTGCTCCAAAACCTGCAAATCAGTCAAGAATAAGCACAAAAATAGTTGTACAACATATATGTCCTAGATGTTAGCATATTAGCATACACAATCTCATAAATATAACAAGAAATAAACTATTCCAAAATATTAAGCATGTGTAAGAGACACATAACACATGAACATCAAGAACAGGATGGTACTTCTTTTATTGATAACTTGTATAGAAAATAGTGGAGAAATCACCTAAGATCTGCCATGGCCTTGAGCAAAACTGTCCTCCAGATTCGTCTAGTCCTAGCCTCACAAAGCTTCTTCCATAAATGGTGCACAAAGGATGTCACATAGAATGAGGGTGATCATCACAAGGAAACAAGGGTTTCTTGGAACCTGGGAAATGCAAGAGGCACAGGGGAAATATAAGACTAGATCAGGGCTACAACAGGCTATAATATCAATAATATTTTCTCTCTCCACCCTTAGGCCATTCCCTTGAGGTGTGTTTATACTTAGTCAAATTAGTTTTTTTTCAGTTGGGGAACAGTTAGGCCACGGGCTGGGGTAGTTGAGTTACAGGAAAAACCATAAACCCTTCCTTAATAATAGGGAAATTATATATATTTTTAATATTTTAAATAGCATACGTGGGTCAGTTATGGATGAACCCACGTGTGCACGTGGAAAAAATTGGGTAGAGTCGTGTATGGATTTCAAAATACTGTTTTTTGAGAAATGTGACCAAGTCTGAATGGAAGGGATGCACAAGTCATCAAGTATATAGAGGTGATAAATGATGCTATAACTCACCATCCCAAATCTTTCAAGCAACTTCATAATATATTTTCTTTGAGAAAGGAAAACCTCACCTAGACTTTTCCAAACCTCCAAGCTTAGGAGGTAGTGCATCCGTCCTAGGTATTTCATCTCAAATTCCAAAGAAAACTCCCTATTTCATTGATGAATAAGAGGGTCTGCACCTGTCAGAATATATTATCTACACAGAGCACCAAAATGAGAGGCTTTTCATTATCAACTTTAAAGTAATGGTTTGGATTAGCTCCACTTCGTGTGAATCTCAACTTCATCAAATAGCTATCGATCCTCTCATACCAAGCCTTGGGGGATTGCTTCAGCCCATAAAGAGCTTTCTTCAACTTGCATACATGTGTATCTCGATCTTGAACTTCGAACCCCATAGGTTGCTCCACATATACCTATTCCTTAAGCGAGGCACACAAGAAGGCAGTCTTGACATCCTTCTGATGTAGATTCCATCCTTGTGAGTCAGAAAGGGAAATAATCAAACATATGGTGGTATATTGGGTAACTAGCACACATTTCTCATCATAGTCTATACCTTCCTTTTACGAGAAGCCTCGAGCAACGAACTTGGCCTTGAATGTCTCAACACTCCCATTAGCTCCATGTTTGATTTTGTAAATCCATTTTGTGGTGACAACAAACTTGTCCTTTGGTCTGAAGACCACATCCCAGACATCATACTTAGTGATCGACTCATATTCTTCGTTCATAGAATCCTTACAAACTTGGTGCTTCATGGTTTTGTTGAACATTTCAGGCTCAGATTGAATAATGGTGCTCATGGCTACTAAGTACCCTTGGTACCTGTTCATCTTCTTACTTTCATGAAATTTCCCCCTTGGTGCAATATGTCTCTCAGCATCTTTGAGAATATCTCTAAACCATGAGGGTCTTCTTTTAGAAGAAAATGGATGACTAGGAGGTGGATAAATGGGATCCATCAGACCATCAACTTTGGGCATAGGTTCATCCTTCGGTTCTTCCTGCTTTCCTGCATCTTCATCTTTGTATTCATTTGAGATAGGAAGATCTCTAACCTTCCCAAGGGAAGCATCTTCGTCGAAGGTGACATCATGACTTATCTCCACTTCCCTTTAACCAGGAACATAGATTTTTTATGCCTTAGAAGTTTCATTGTAGCCCACAAATGTTCCCTTCTTTCTAGAAGCATCCAACTTGCTTATATTTTCTTCCGGTATATGAAAATATACATGAGTTCCAAAAATTCTAAAATGAGAAACATCATATTTCTTACTGGTGAATATTTCTTGGGGAGTTTTGGAGTCCAAAGCTTGATGTGGGCATATATTTTGAACATACACGACAGTGTTGACAACTTCTCCCGATAGGAACTTCGGTAGGCCTTGGTCATGAAGCATGGCATGAGTAGCTTCAACGATGGTTCTATTCTTTCTTTCTACAACTCCATTTTTTTCGGGAGTATAAGAAGTAGTGGTCTCCCTCTTAATGCGAGCTTCCCTACAATAGTCATTGAAATCATTTGACTCATATTTGGTTCCATTATCAGTCCTCAATATTTTGATCTTCTTCCCTATTTGATTTTCAACCAAGGATCTGAAAGAGCATAACCAATTGAACACTTCATCATTTTTCTTCAAGAAATAGATCCAAGTTTTGTGAGAGAAGTCATCCACAAAAATAAAATAATAAAAATATCCTCCCAAGGATGTTATGAGAAACATGATAGATAAATTGGAATGAATCAATTGAATAATGTCAGTAGTCTTGTTATCACTTGAGGGGAATGGTCCGCTTGTATGTTTCCCTACGGCATAACCCTGACAAACACCTTCATGATTAATTTTGAAATTGGGCATACCTGTGACCATATTCCTAGCTTCAGGAAGAGATTTATAATTAAGGTGAGCAAACCTCTGGTGTCATAATTCAGATTGAAGAGTAGTGTTGCATGTTGTGGCTCCCAATGGAATTCCTCCAACCTGATAAAGAGTATCAACCATGAAACCAAGAGTAAATGCTTCTTTGAAATTCCTCTTCCAAACACATACCTTTCCATCAATGAATGTTGTCATAGCTCATTTGCATTTACTTTCGAAATATTTTTTCAAAATACAAAAAAAAGCATATATATTAGAAAATGGACAAATGTAACTTTCTATCAAAAAATAATTTTTGTTTATATGCTGGTAAATTAACATATTATGCAGAAATGTGAAGGTGGGTCCGACCATTGGCTTAAACTCCATGTAATTCACCGAGCTGGATTTAAAAGAAATGATGTTGACTTGGATCAACGAAAACCCGCGGGCACAAACAACCTGAAGTATAGCACCGAGGGTGCCTTCGCAGTTGACCCAGTTGAGAGCTAGTTGACCATGATCGACGGTTCACGATTATTGCGGGGGCAGACCTCCAATGAGTCTGTCATACTCCAAAGTGCTCCCGAAGTGACGTATACAACCTATGACGCAGGAAATTAACATTGCCAGCTAATGAGCCAGTTCGTATGTTACGTCATATGTCCGTTATCTGTCAAGTCATGCATTGAATTCACATTCATTTCCAAAATTCTGCACCATCTATAAAATGTTTTGAAGTTCAACTTTTCCTCTTGTTGGTTTTCAGTCCCAATTGTCCAAGAGTTGTTTGAGTCATTTAATATCTCACCTCCGTGTTTGTACAGTCGCCACCCTGAGTAAATCCATGGCTAAACAATTGTCCCTATCTGGCTCTTCTAGCCACATCCCACTTATGGATACTGAACAAGATGTCAAGGATACCATTTGAACACTTGAGCACCTAACTTTTTATCAACTAGTCTTACTTAATGAGAAGAATTCTCCCGTCTACTCAGCCATGGTCAAGTCTACTGTTATCTCTGCATGTGTCCCGAAAACCCATATTTTTCTGGAATTCGTGGCTAGTATCCACATTGTACCCTAGCAAGTGCTTTGTGATGAATAATTTGGGAGAAAGTGCTCTTCATGTCACATATCTGTTAGTTCGTTAAGCCCTCTTTTATCCCAGGTCAGAGTCTTATGTCAATTTTACCGAAGAATCATTGGTGGCATTATATGGTAGTCTTGTAGGGCAGGATTTTACACATGTGGTTTTCTTTATAAAGTTGGAAGCATGAATTTTTTTCACCAGATGATAAAGAGTTCCCCATGGATAATTTTGATGTAGAATTCAAGCTCGTACTGCAATTTTTGTGAAATATACTTGGGAAGGAGGATGCTACTCGAATTGACAGGTCGATGCTTGGGTTATTTGCTTTAATGATGAAGCCCAATGTAGTATTATAATTCCTTCCTATTGGCAAGGGAACATTAATGCTCAGCTTATGAGCCTGTCCCTCACTAGGTACTTCAGGTTTCCCTCACTGATTACTTATTTATTCTTATATCAAAATGTAGAATAATTTGTACATTTGGGGTTGAATATTGTTGATTCAAATAAGAAAAGGCAAGAAGTGGTGTTTTGGACATATGTAATAAGAAATGAACCTAATGATGGAGGGTTTTTTGATTTTGCTGCTTATTTCATGCAAACTGCCTATAAGATTTTGAATGTGATTACTCCTCCATGTTTTCTGCCTAAGGCCCAAGAATTTCTTCAAATTAGTGTTAATTGCAATTTTGGAGATTGGTTTGTGTATGATGATTATTCAAAAATTAGGTTGTATGGAGCTGGGATTGAGCCTTATAGATTACCCATCTTTGTCCCCATGAGAATGTTTGCCTTGGAGTTTATTAGATAGAGCTTGAATGTAGATCAGATACATTTTGTTCCAGTGAAGAAAGGCCATCTATTTAAGTTGCCTATGACTGTTGTACCATTCATAGTGAATATGGGGCAAGAAGCAAATGAGGCAAACTGGATGTTAGAAAGCATGCGTTTGTTATTAGGTAAGAAATGGGCTTATGATCCACACAAGATGATTTATAACAGGAGAGTTGAAAATTGTTATTCTGCTTTTGTTCACAACAGTAAGCCTGAAATTGAGAAGCTAGCCAAAAAAGGTTTTGCAGACTCTGATAGCTCTAGCATTCAGACTCCAATCATCTTTGAAAGGATAAGTAAAATAAGTAAAGAAAAATTTGTTGATTCTGAGAATGAAGCACTGAGAGCTGAGAAAAGAGATAAGTTAACTGAAGAGATAACAAACACACAACCTAGTTTCTTAATTCAATTAGGAGATAATCAAAATGCGCCAACTTCACCATCAAGACATGAAGTTGTTCATGATTAGGTACCTTTGATCAAGCAGGTATTTTCCCAAATTGTAGAAAAGAACCAGAAGATCAGTGCAAGTATGGAGGCTCAGGGTGAGTATCAGATTAATCTTGATCAATCCAGATTATTGTCTGATATGGATTTATAAAGGGATCAATTGAAAATTACTTTCTCTCACTCATTTAAAATGACAGTAGGGTCATCCAACAGTTTTAAAACTGTAAATCTAACTGTTTATACTAAAAAGTTCCCTTTACTTGATAAAGTTAACTTACACATGAAAACTAGTCAATTGATTGTTAACGACTTACCTAAAACCAGTGGAGCTACTTATAAGGCTAAGAATATGTTGGGAAAGGTGATTAAGCAGCTAAAGTTAGAGAAGGCTAATTCCATGGCTTTTTTAACTCAAAATGAAGAATCGAAGAAAATAATTGTAAAAATTGGAGTGGATCCCAATGATAGATCAACTGTACAAAAATTATTACAAAGTGCATAATCATAAATTAATTTTGTTGAAGAAAAAGCTAAAGCTACCTACTGGAGAGAATCCAATGGCAGCAGAGGTGGCAGAGGTAGAAAATGAGAAGGAAAAATTTTTACAACAACTGTTGCAGAAAGATGAGGAAATTTATAGATTAAAGGAGATAGTGGATAATATACATGGTTAGATTGAATAGCATACTTTCACCATAGTTTTTTCATCTCGAGATGATTGTCAAGCAGCTAGATTGTCCCAATTGAGCACATAATTGAAAATGGCAGAGGTTGATCTCAAGAAAAATCAGAGTGATCTTGATACAACAATGAAAATAATACGTGCCAAAGATGGAGAAGTTAGTAAATATAAATCTGATTGCTAGAGAGCTTATGAAGAAATCAAGAGTCTTAAAGAAAAAGTAAATTAAAAACATGTATTTAATTCAAGCAAAGGATATTAGGTGGAATGAAATTATTGAAGTAAAGAAAACAATTTGGGAATCACAGATTATAGTGTCAGAGGAAAAAATCATAATCAGAGATTTACAGGAGGTCATCCTTGCCGAATAGAAGAAGTTACTTAACATAGCTCTATGGGAAAAAAATGTTTATTGACTTTTTAATTCCAATATAGATCAAGAGTTGGAGGAGCATGAAACCAAAGATAGAACATTATGTGTTTTAGAAATTAATAAGTTGATTGTGAAGAATGCTTTCAGGAAATCAACAGAGAATAAATTGACAGAGATCGAACAAGCTGTGGATAAATTCAACACCATGTTAGACAAATGGACCAAAGCTGGGCTGCCATCGTGCTGGGATCAACAAGGCAGTTTTCTATCTTGGGATTCATATGAGGCTTTATTAGTGGGAGAAAAAACCAAGATTGATAATACTCATGAAAACACTGCAGTCTTAAAAGGAGCCACAATTGTCAATTTCTTACATAGACATTTTAAATTATTATGGATGATTAAGACCTTGTTTATGGAAATGCCTAATTTTACTAGGATCACTGCTTTCCGACTAGAGTATCACAAGTTGGTCAATTCTCCTAATACCAACATTGAAATTTGGAAAAAATGCAGGGCATGGATGACTGATTCACAGGTGATACATCTCAGGGAAACACATCGACACCTCAGGGACACAGATCATAAACAAATCAGATTCAGCAAATAGTTTAATATTCCGAGTTTTATTTATCTTTCTTGTTAAAAGATCAAGGCTGTAATGATGTCCTCAATTGAAATGTATTAAGTAGTTTAGACAGTTTAGGTAGTTTGAGTAGTTTTAAGAAGTTCTAGTAGTTACAAACTGCTTTTGTATGTATTTAAGCAAGATAGTAAGAATGAGGAGGGTTCCGAGTTTTGGACCTCTAGAAGACTACAATTTTGTACTCGCTTTTCTGAGAAATTAATGAAAGAAGCATCAATTTTCCTGCAATTGTTGATGTTGATTTGTTTTTCCTATATCATTTTGTGTAATTATTCTTTGAATTAAGTGAAGTAAAGTAGCTGCCAGTCTCTTAATTGTATCTGTGAGTAAGAGTTAAATAACCTTAATATGTGATCATTCACTCCAATTGTTCTTTCTTCTTAAACTCCTTCTGAGATTTAAGGTGATAGATTCTGTGTTACATCATATCATTTTAAGTTTCTTCTATAGTTCTTTTCATTCAAATATCAGCAGTTAATGGCATTGTAGAATATTTCATTATATCAGATTATTGAGGGTTTTAAAGTATTAATTTCCAAAGGGATAAAACAAATACCACCTAATATAATTATTTTTGTGACATATATTTCTAAAAATTTCTTAAGCACTGATTCCTTTCACAGCGAAGGGATTGTCTCTTAAGAACCAACATTTTTTGGCGTTGTTGTCGGGGAGCGAAGAAGTGAAGTTCATTTTCCCTGGGTTTTTTACATTATTTTCTCTGTTCAGTTAGGAGGAAATATTCAGTCGTGTTTTTTATTTTTAGAATTCTGGCTTTCAAAAGGCCTCACACGAGTTCAAAGACCTCACAGAAGAAAGTATGTGCTTTGTCGGACCCTGAAAGATTGGTTTCTAAAAAGGTTCAGAAACCCAAAACTCCTTCAACACCTAGTCCTACATTGTTTTCTCCTAGTAGCAGTTCTCATAATATTTTGTTTTAATATATCTTTAAAGTATTTCTTTTCTTGGAACAAGATTCACCTTTCACACCCATTCATTTTCAAGAACTTAAGTTGGAAGAATTCTCCTTTGAGTCTGTTTCCTTTAATTTTACATAAGGTCAACAAATTCCAGTTGGTAGTCCTTCTTCCATTGTTCATCAACCTACACCCATATCCACTTTATCACTGTCACCCCATTCACTTTCACAATTGATACATCAACTTCATCTACCCAAGGAACTGTTAATCAAGGTGTAAACATGGCAGCACCAACTTCCTTGATGAATAGATATGCACCACTTAATCTTCTACAACCAATGAATACAATGACTCAATAATATCTTAAATTACTTCCTCATTTCACTGGAGAAGATGAAGTAACTGTAGAATAACATTTACCTCTGTTTTGTAATTTTGCTGAAAATTTCAATGTAGAACATCTTGATGTTGTAATGAGACTTTTTATTCAGTCTCTAGATGAAGAGGCTAGAAAATGGTTCAAAGGTTTACCAAATGGTTCTATTAATACATGGGAAGAGTTAGAAAATAAATTCACTCAGATATGGGGAGAGAAAAGAGATCATGGTTATTCATTAACTGAATTCAATGCAATTAAAAGAAAACCTAATGAGAATATTTCAGAGTTTGTCAAAAGATTCAATAAATTGTATAATAGTTTACCTGTAGAGATGAAGCCCTCTCCTTCTGGAGTGAAGGTATTTTTTGTTGGGGCTTTTGAAGATGATTTCAGTTTTACACTTAGAGAAATTAGGAGATCCCCTACTGTTGAGAAAATACAGATAGATGCTTTAGAAATTGAAGCCAATATGACTGCAGCTAGAAAGATAAAATAAAAACAGCCAGTACAAGATAAGGGGAATGAAAAATAGGAATCATCATAAGATCAGAGAATTGAAGATATGAAAAAGAGGATAAAAAAATTATCAAATAATTTAATTAAGATGGAATTGGAAAGTAAAAACTCCCAAAGATCGGTACAACAAAACAGAGGAGGATTTAAAACTCAATTCGAAAAAAAACCCCTCCAAATTTTGCAGAGAGAAAGAAAAGGTGAAGATCAAGTTCAAGCACCATTATATATATAAGAAGCACTTGGAGAGTCAGCAGAAGATGACCAAAAATAAGTTGAATATCAAATATCTATTATGTATATAAGAGAGGAAGATGAAGAAGAAAATTGTGAGGAAGAATATGTTGAGGCTAAAATATTTTTTGATGAAGAAGAGATGAATGCATATTGCAAATAGTTCATAGATTTCATGCAGGCTGAGTTACATAAACAATATGATTTGAGATCTAGAAAGAGATCTAGGGTGTAAGACAATGAGGGTGAACAAAAAGATTCTATCCCTCCTCCAATGGCGGCTCCACAATAGAAGAACCATATAAAGCAAGTAGATAAAGGGAAGAAACTTATAGATCCAGTAAATAGAACATAAGTGCAACAGGGTAAATCTTCTAAAAAAAAATTAATTGATACCAATATTTTGGAGAAAGTTGTTCCTGTATCTGAACAAATTTTAAATTCTAAAAAGAAGGAAGAAGAACATGAAAGGAATGCTAAGCAAACTCAGGTCTATATTTTAAAAAAGCAGTTGGAGAAGGCCAAGATTCAAGTACCTCTTCTAGAATTAGCTAAAACACTGGTCTACATAAATGAAATTTCAGAATTTATTAATCTCTCACAAATTGAAGATATAGGTGATATTTTGAAAATGCAAGAAGAGAAGCAAGTGGTCACCTTTGGTCCTCATGTAGAAGAAGTAGATTCTTCTATTCTTCCATTTTATATTTCATTGTTGCTTCATGATTTTACTATTCATAACTATATGTTGGATTTAGGGGCTTCCCATAATGTTATGCCATTGTCTGTCATAAAGGAATTTAATTTTCAAATTAATAAACCTTACAGGGACCTGTACTCATTTGATTCCAAGAGGGTGAAATGTGTTGGGTTAATTAAATACATGGTAGTGTCTTTGGCACAAATTCCAGCAAAAAACATTATTAGATGTAGTTGTTGTTGACATTCTAGCCAGGTTTGGAATGCTCTTGTCAAGATCTCGGGGAGAGAATTTGGGAGGAGTTTTAAACTTAGATTTCACTTATGTCGTCATTCCTGTCTTTAATGGGGAAGAAAGGAGATTGTACAGGGAAACAAGTTTTGTGAAAACCACTACAAGGAAAGATGCAAGAAATTACCCTATTTATAGTCAGGAAAAAAAATATCTTTCATGTTTCATGCTACATGAAGATGGATAATTTGCTGAAGACACAGAGAAGAAGCTCTCTTCGGCAGTTGTACATAATGAATTGCATTCAAACAAAAATTGGAAATGTTTTTTTGATGGTGCCTACTCCAAGGATGGCACATGAGCTAGATTTTTGTTGATATCACCGGAAGGTAACTTCATGCCCTTTTATTTTAAGTTAGAATTTGATTCAACGAATAATGTGGCTGAGTATGAGGCCTTAATCTTGAGTCTTCAAATTTCTAAGAAGATGGGAATTCAGTATATTTCGATTTTCGGTGATTCTGAATTGATAATAAGATAGATTAAAAATCATTGTCAAACCAAGCATCCAAGATAAGATCATATAGAAATGAAGTTTGGGACTTGATAGAGAAATGTTTTGAAGCCTTCAATATTCAGTTTATTAAGAGGGAGGAGAATAGATTGGCTGAGCCATTAGCAGTTTCAGCCAACACCTTCAGCGTCCAATTAATCCAAGGATAAGTTATGAGATTGAAATTAGACATAGACCCTCTATTCCTGACAATTTGAAACACTGACAGGTGTTTGAAGATGATGAGCAGATAAATCAGTTCTTAACAATGGTTGGAAATTTTGAATATGCTGAGATAGATCAAGAAGAAGAACAAACATAACAAAAAGCAGAGACAAGACACCTCAAACAATCAATAGATGATTAGAATATTAACCAATTGAAAGAAAACGTGCTCCCTAAAGGTTTAATTCCTCTTGAAATACTATTTGATTCTAAAGATGCTGTTATTGATTCAAATAAAACATATCAAGATGAAGAAATGGAAAATTGTAATTTGGGAACTCAACAGGAACCAAAAATGGTGAAATTGTTCAAATGTGTTTCCAAAAATTATAAAGAAAGATAGATTGATCTTTTCAAGAAGTACATTGATGTGTTTGCTTGGCCATATGAAGACCTGAAAACATATGATAAAAGCATAATAACATATAATATTCCACTGAAAGATGGAATTAAACCACACAGATAGAAGCTCAGGAAAATTAATCCATTATTGTTGGCTCCAATTGAAAAAGAAGTGAAGAAATTTCTACAAGAAAAAGTCATAGTTCCTCTCAGATATTCTAATTGGGTTTCTAATCTGGTTCCTGTGAGGAAGAAAAATGGAGATATACGATTGTGTGTGGATTCCAGGAACTTGAACAAAGCATCTTTAAAGGATAATTATGCTTTACTTAAAATTATTTATGTCTTACAAAAGGTGACAAGAGCTTATAGGATGTCCATGGTTGATGGATTCTCTGGGTATAATGAGGTGGCAGTAGATAAGGAAGATCAGAAAAAGATAAATTTCATAACCCCCTCGGGCACTTTCATGTATGCGAGAATGCCTTTCGGGCTTATGAATGCAGGTGCAACCTTTCAGAGGACCATGGACATAGCGTTTGTTGGTGACAAGTATGTGGTTATATATTTGGATGATGTAACTATTTTCTCAGGGTTAGATGATGAACACGTGGAACATCTGCAATTTTTTTTTGAAAAATGTAGGAAGTTTGGCCTGTCACTAAATGCCGAAAAGTCCGTGTTTGCCTTGAGGGAAGGTACATTATTGGGTCACATAGTTTCAAAGCAAGGGGTAAAGATTAATCCAGCAAGGGTGGAAGAAATTCAGACAATTCCTTTACCCAGAAGCAAGAAAGATATTCAGATATTTCTAGGAAAGATAAATTTCTTGAGAAGGTTTGTGCCAAATAATTTTAGAACTATTTATCACAAGTATAGATCAAGAAAGAGGGGAATTCCTTGGGAATTTTTCATCTCACATGAGATATTTTCAAATTCCCAAGCCTTCATTCAGCAAAATCTACCTTCCACTTCACACTCACTTACCTCCACTCCTCCATCATCTCCACCTATGCCTTCTCCACAAGGGAAACTACCTCTTCCCTCTTCTCCTGACGCATGAAGTGAAGATGATGACAATGGTAATGAAGAACAAGCAGGTGGCAGTAGCAATGAAGAAAAAGAAGATGTCAGTGGAGATGAAGGAAACAGTGGGGAAGATACAGAGTTTGATGAGGAAGAGTAGGAGTATGATGATGGAAATGAGGAGGGAGATGAACATGGCAGTCATGAAGACAAAAACAGTGAGCTCTTCGAGAAAAACAATGATGATGATGATAAAAATGTCACTCCAAAGTAAAAAAAAAGGTGTTAATGATGAACAAGATGAAGGCAATGATGAGGGTGATAGTCAACAAGAAAGTGCACATGACAACCAAGAGAAAAATGTGCATGAGCATGACAGTGAGCACAATCATAGTGAAAACAGTGACAAAATGAATGAAGATGATGAACATGAAGAAACAGAGGGAGATAATGAGGAAATAGAAGATCAAGAAGAGGAAAATAGTGAGGCTGAAACAAAGTTTGAAGAATTAGGCAGTGACCAAGAAAATGACCCTAATAGGACAGACAACGATGAGCAAGACAACCAAAGTGATAGTCATGACAGTCATGACAGCTGTCATGACTATCATTACACAAATTAGCCTCCCAATAGTGATGGAAGTGAAGATATCCCAGAGGATCATGAAGAAAAAACCTTTGTGAGGAACAAGGTCAAAGTGAGGCAAGTGAAGAAGGCAATCATCAATTTGAAGGCCAATGTGGCAGTATAGAAGGCAGTGAGGAAAATGAAGATGATGATGGTGTTGAAGGTCAAGACAACAATGATCAAATAAAGCATGAGGCTATTGGTGGGGTCCACAGTAAAGATAAAGGAGCTAATGACAACACCAAGGGTCACAGCCAAGACAAGGACACTACCAAAACCATCATCACTCCTCTCACATGCACATACCACAGAGGAAAGAGAGATGTGTTTTCTACCTCAAAAAGGAAAAGGGCCATCTCTCCTCCAACTATCAAGCCCAAGGAAAAAGGCAAGGAAAATATGGAAAGGGGTGAGAAGCAGGTAAAGGTGAGGATAAGTAAGAGAATCAAGAAGACTTCTCAAGAGCCTCAATTCATTGATCTAGACAATGATAATGAGGATGAGGAGATGACCACTAGATTGCTACTCTTAACCAAAGATGCACAGCTTAAGGAGTGGGAACGAGATTTCGATATGGCACAATGTGTCATTCAGTATTACAAAGATGAGCACATGCACTTGAAGAAGGTAAAGAGGGGCCTTGCTCTCCAAAATAAAATGACTAAGCACTATGCAAAGAAAAACAAGCTTGCTTGTGCCAAACTAAAGGAGGCCCTCATGGAGATATAAAACCTAAAAAGGGAAAAAGAGCATGATAGTCTTGGATTTTTTGTTGAAGCTTCTCAACAAGTGTCCAAGACCCCTTGAGGGACCTCTCCACAAATTTTGAGCCAAATTGAACAAAATTTTGTGTTTTTGAAATTTTGAGGCCTCTATGCATAACACCCTCGACACTACGCACAAATTTGGTGAATCCTCAGCTTTCGAAATTTACATTTTTGGATTCCTCACATCATCAACAGTCTTCTCAAAAAATTTAAGAACCTTTGGAGCTGTTTTGACCCCCCAAAAGGTCAAAAAACACCAAAATTTTGACCTTTCTGCCTCATTTTTAGGCAAGGTGCTGTGCACAGAGTATTGTTTGGAGAATGGTTTTCTTGATAGGAAAATGGAACTTATTTAGGAACACTCAAGAATTTGTGGAAAGTAGACTCATCAGGCTTTCCAACGAGCCATCACGGAGCCAAATCCAGTATTAGGAAGGGGTCCCAAACTTAGTCACGAGAGACCCTATTTTCTGCTGAAGTGGCACTGCGCACAGAGACTGCCTAAGTGTGTTTTGGACCAAAAGTAAAAAAAACACACACTCATTTATTGAAAATTGATATTTTTGAGTTTTTTAAGGAAAATTAATCTAAAATTAGGTGCAAATAATTATTTTGGCATTTATTTCTTAGGATATTATGTGCCTTGGGTCTTGCATGGTCTCTTGGCCATAAATGACATTTATGGTTGAATTTGACATTTTCCTACCATATTTAGGGTTTTAGTCCTCCTTTGATCCATAAATAGAGCATGATGCCCTTATGTATTTTGTTGGCATTTGATGAGCTTTGAGAGAAATACATGGTTTTTATGAGCTTAGAGAAGAAATTGGTGTTGTGGAGTTGATGAATGGCTTGTTGGCTTGATGATGGAGAGGCTTGTTTGCAGGATTCCTTAACTTGGTGAATGGTGATTTCTTCTTAATTTGTTTATGTTTTCTTGTTATCATTATGTTTCATTTCTCTTGGTAGCTATAAATCAGAAAAGTATAGGTTGAGACATGCTCTTTGAGGCACCTCAGTCCTCCTCTTTGTTATAGCCTTGATGTTTTCCTCTATTTGGCCAGCTTAAGGAATTCTTGATTGCTATTTAGGTCCACCTAAACTTGTTTTTTTTTCATGTATGGTTAGTATGCTAGTTTACAAGTATGATTCACGGTATGCCTTGCTTATTTTAAGCTTTAAAAACTCTATCTTGAAACCTTTCTTTGGAATATTGTTTTCTAGGTTAATTTAAAGAGGTCTCGTTCGATCTTGCCCTTTGTCCATGCCTACCAACTTGTTTCAAAGTTATCTATAGCTTTATTTATGATGTTTAGGAGTTCCCTCTTCATATATTGATTTATTGTGCTATCTTATATGTTTTCCCAAATTCTGAAGGTGAATTTCTAAAGTTAGAAGCTCTTATGCTTTCTATGTTTCATTGAAATGTTTATATTGGATGTTTATTGGTTTAAAATATTATCATAGAGTAAATGGTTTGCCCTAGCTCTTGCTTAGTATCTTGTGCTGATCATATTTAAGACCTTGATCATAGGTATTTGACAAAGGATTCTTGATTGCCCTTTGCCCTACCTTATTCCCAAACTTGATGTCCATCCAATTTCACTCATAACCCTAAGGATCCTATTAGTGTCAGTCTAGTCATATTGCCATTAGTGATCAAAACTGCTCTTTTGAATTTTCATATTAGGTGTCTCATACCGAATAAATTTCACCATTCCGCTAGGTCATGGACTCATTGATGGTAGTAATTTTTCATCAGTTTTCCCTCATGAGGTACTTGCTGATTCTCCCCTCTATGGTCTTCAGTCATTAGAAACTTTCATCCTCAAAACCATGTCAGTAGGCCATAGGACGGGTCTCATTAGTTCAGGGTCTCACCATGGTCAAGTTAATGAGTCAAATGTCAATAATATCAGCAAGGTCATGAGGAAGCCAAATAAACTCAAAGTTGCAGCACCAGGAAGGTCAGAGATATCATTTATTCAGTTTGATGCAAGTTTCACCTCAAAACCATGCTTTGAGGAGAAAACATAATAATTTGCCTTTCAGTCAAAATTCAGAAGCTGTCATCTTCGACAAGATCATCACCCTGCCTTTCAAAGAAGTTTTTCACAGCATGTTCAACATCAAAACATTTTCCAAGCAGATCCAGCAGAAAGAGCCTGGAAAGAGCTTTCCAACGGTATATTGCGCTCTCAAAACTGACTTCTGGATTGAAATGTATGCTTAAGTGAAGTAAAAGCCCTTATATCCTCATATACCCCCTATATCCCATTTTTCCCTTTAAACTTTATATATATATATATATTTTCTAAGTAAGCTTAATTCTATTAACAGAGGAGTAAAATTACAATGTGACCGTAGTCATAGCATCTGCTTGGGAAGAAGCAGAGTTATCATGGAAAACATAAGAGGAGACTGCCCTATGACAGGAAAACCAGTCTAGAAGTTTGCCAAAACCCATGCAGGGGAGAATGTGATAATCTTCCTGATGTTGCAGAGTTTGCATAAAGTAAAAAATGAACAAAAACAAGCCAGAATTCAACTTGACCGATCGAACAATCACCATCCCAAAAGTATGAGCCGCAGAGAAAGAAAGAAGCTCAAAAGAAAGCAGTCTAATCATCAAGAGGTTCTTCCACGATGCGGCACCAACCTGAAGCACGCAGGTCTATGGCAGGAGCTTTTTCAGAAACAGAAGGGCCAGGGTCAGCCGGATCCATCACCACCTCAGGAATGGTTCGATCATGAGCCTCCGAAGACTGCCTTGACGCGCTGTCGATTCCTGCATGAAGGAGCGAAGTCTGGGCGAAGTCCAGGCCTATTCCCGTAGCTTGAGCAGTGGACTCCTCCGTCTGGGCGTCCTCATGGAATACCACTGTAATGATGGAAGTGATCCGGGGGCGATTCAGAGCACTGTTGAAAATGAAACACGCAGAGCCAGTGGTGGGAGGGGGAATGGAAGCTGGAGGACGGGGAGTGTGGGAGCCCCAATGAAGAGAATCCAGAGTACTCCATCTCCCACTGCGCGTACAAGGATAATGACCATCCAAACGACTGCTTGAGAGAGCAGGCGAGTCAAAGAATGGGCTGGAAGGCAGATTTGAAGGGTGACCTCTGGTGCCGCCTTTACGGCTTCTCAGTCTGTGCCTCAGCCGAGGCATGAGGGAACCAGATAGAAGCGGGGCGGTAGCTATGGCCAGGTGGTCCCAGTGCAACAGGAGGCCAGAGGCCCACACGAAGTATTGAAAGTCCTCCAACCACGAATCCACAAATGAACTAGAGCTGGGCTTCAAACGAACCTTCCTCTCCCCTTCACGAGAGACAGGCTGCCCGATAGAGCCTACGTCTAACAACTGGAGATCAGAATTGAGTCCAAAGACTGAAATGAAAAGGGGAAAGTGTAACCCGAGCACCTCCATGGAATACTCGACGCCACATTGCCTTTCAACCTTCCCGCTCCTGCTGTGAGGAGCCTCCATCCGAACAGGTGCATTGAAGAGAGGTGAGAGCTCCAGCATGCGGGAGCATGTGAAGTCAGAAGTCTGAACGATAACCATGATGCGGAATGCCGAACCCCAAGACACCATACCTTTGAACTGTGTGAGACGTAAATGCGCAGAACCTTTAAGCAGTGGCGTATTAACCTCCATGTCCTGGGTGGGCAGGTGTTGACCCACCTCGCCGCACCCTTGTTCCATCATTTTAATCGCTTGTATGTTCACCCGCATCCGGGGCCTTTAAACTTTATATTATTAAAGTTTTATATTTCTTTAATAAAATACTTCCCCCCCCCCCCCCAAATTTTCCAAAATACATAGTCGCATGATTAAAATCGCATTATAAATACAAATGCGATTATGCCAAACCACTTCCCCACCATGCGTCATAATAAAAATTTATAATAAAGTTTTACGTTGTAAACCCCCTGCTTCCCATCGCAATCACAAAACTTTCAATCACAAATCGCAACATGTAATGTGTGCCCCTGGATCACCCCAATCACAAAAAACTCCGATGCGATTGATCGCAAGTGTCCCTTCCGACTCCCGATCCGCTCCTCCGATTAATCGCTCCCAATTATCCCTTAGCCATCGATCTCGCCATCCAATCCGAAGGTCCTCCACCAATCAGAACGTTCCAATCGCACCATCAAAACCTTCGATGCGATTGATCGCATTTCCTCCCCTGATATGTCGATCGCAGCCCCTCCCCCGATCTTCCGATTGCAGCCCCTTTCCGATTACTCCAATGCGATTGATCGTGCCCCCTACTCCGATCGCATCGCAAATCCCTTCTTTCCGATACGATTAACCCCGGGCCCACCATACAATACTTCCACCCCATTCAAATAAAAACCCTTTTCCCCTTTGTAAAAGTAATAAAAGGATTTTCAAAGGTTTTCAAAGTAGTCCATTGCATCGAAACTTTTGTATGGTGCTTTCAAACACGTCCCACCTCCCGATTCCCGATTGCGATCACCTCTGTGTATTGAAATACATTCCACAACATATTTTAAGTTTCACTGTATGTTATACCCCTCCGCCGTCCATTCACTCCCCTTCCCTTTTCCCATGCAAAATAATTTTTTCCCTTCACGAAAGCATAATTTCATTTCAGTTCAACAGCGTATTATAAAGGTCGCTCTTCTTCAGAGTAATGAAGAAAAGCAAAGTGACAGTCAGAGGCCAAGACCCAAATTCGTAACAGTCACATCTGCAGTTACGTTGTAAAGAGATCTACGTTACAATGTTTCGCCTTCTCATTGACCGGATGTAACACAAATCTTCCTTTACGGAGAGATTATTGGGTCTTGGTTTTCCATATTTTTCTTGGGCATATACCAAAACAAGGTCACCTTCTGAAAAAACCCTAGGCTTGACCGCCTTATCGTATTGAACTTTAAATCGGTTTTTATGTGCTTCATTCATCGTGGCAGCATCCCGACGCTGCTCATCGAGATGTTCTAGATGAAGGAGACGTTCTTCAAGACTAGAAGTGTCAGGAAGAAGTTCAACAACTAATTTAAGAGAAGGAATCTCACATTCAATAGGAAATACGGATTCCATCCCGTGAACTAGCTGAAACAGAGTAAAGCCAGTTGCAGTTTTCACTAACGTCCTGTATGCCCAAAGTGCAGGATATAGCATAATATGCTAGTTGGATCTAGCTTTATCAATTGTCCTTTGAAGAATTATCTTCAAGGACTTATTCATGGCTTCCACTTGCCCATTGGCTTGAGGATAATACAGAGATGAATGGTCCTGCCGGAAACCTAATTTTAGAGCCAACTCAGCCATCATGCTATTTTGAAAATGACCGCCATGATCAGTGACAATCTCTTTAGGAATACCAAAACGAGCAATAACCTGGTTGAAAAGAAAAAGAGCTGCAGTCTCACCATCATTCCCGAAAGTAGGCATAGCCTCGACCCACTTCGTAAAGTAGTCTACTGCTAAAATATTGTACTTGTGACCTTTAGCCGAAGGCGGGTTACAAGTAGTATAATCAATACCCCACTTTGTAAAAGGACCGACAGTAATGGCTGGAAAAAGTGGAGCTGGATGAGCGCGCATTTTTCGAGTGTAAACTTGACACGGATGACACTTTTTGACCGACTTCATACAATCCTTGAAAATCGAAGGCCAAAAGTACCCAGCACACAAAATATTTTGGGCTGTAGCAAGCCCAGATAAATGACCACCACAAGCTCCACTGTGGCAATCATTCAACACAACCTCAGCTTCTTCGAGAGTTAAGCAACGTCTCAGGATTGAATCAACCCCTCGACGGTATAAAGCATCACCAATAATCAAGTAATTTTTAGCCAAGTGACGCAACTTACGACGCTCATCTTTCGAAAAAGTAGAGGGAAACTTCGCAGTCTGGAGATACACAATTATATCTCCATACCAAGGATCCTGTGGAGAGATAAGAAACAAATGTTCATCCGGGAAGGATTCATCATAGACTATCTCATCCCCACAGGGAAACTCAGAGATCAATTCCGCGAAAACCAATGATTTCTTGGACTTGGCAGACATAAAATCAAGATCAAATTCCTGTAAAATCACAATCCATCTATTATATTTTCCCCCAATCACTCGCCTACTGAGAACAAACTGAAATGGATTGGCTGCTGCCAAAACATAGGTTTTTCGTAGAAGAATGTAATGCCAGAGTCGCTGTATAGCATGAACAGCTGCTAAAGCTAACTTTTCTATCGGAGTATACTGGAGTTCAGGTCCTACCAAGCCTCGACTAAGATAGTATATAACATGCTTTGCAAGAGCATCATCCTCCTGAACCAGAACCATACCAATTTTAGATTCTGCTGCTGCAAGATACAAAAGAAAATCCTTGCTATAATCAAGTGGACTCAATAAAGGAGCAGAGGTCAATGCTTTTTTCAAAGCATCGAATGAGCGTTGAGCGAAGTCATCCCAAAGAAATGGAACTCCCTTCTTCAACAATCTCATAAATCCCTTGGTAACTTCATTATAATTTACGATAAATCTCCAAAGAAAATTAGCTTTTCCTTGTAGACTTTGAAGTTGACGAATAGAGGACGGGGGAGGCAACAAAAGTATTGCCTCAACCTTGAAGGGATCTACCCTAATCCCTTCCCTAGACACAATAAATCCCAATAACCAACCAGATGTAACCGCGAAAATGCACTTGTTCGGATTCAACCTAATCTTATAGAAACGACATCGTTCAAATATTTGACGGAGGTGAGCAAGATGATCCATCCTCTTTCGAGAATGAGCAGCTAAATCATCCAAATATGCCTCGATAATCTTTTTGATGTCGTGGAAGGCATATGACATGGCCCGCTGAAACGTAGCCCCAACATTTTTAAGACCAAAAGGCATCTTCTTGTAAGCAAAAGTACCCCAGGGAAAAATAAAGGCAGTCTTATGCTGATCTTCAGGACAGATAGTAATCTGATTATATCCGGAGAAACCGTCCATGAAGGAGAAAATCTCATTACCGGCACACTCGTCAATGATCTGATCGATAAATGGTGTGGGGTAATTATCTTTAGGACTTGCTTTATTAAGGTCTCTGAAATCGATGCAAACCCGAATTGTTCCTTGCTTTTTATCTACGGGAACAGGATTTGAAACCCATTCAGTCAAAGGAACTGGATAAATAAATCCTGCCTTAAGCAGCTTCTCCACCTCGGCTTTGATAGCTGCAGCCTTCCTAGGATTAACCGGACGAAGTTTTTGCCTCACAGGCTTAGTGTTTTCGTAAGTCTTGATCTCATGCTGGACAATAGATGGATCTATACCAGGCATTTCCTCATAAGACCAAGTGAATACATCCCTATACTCTTTAAAGAGCTCGGTGTAAATTTGAATCTCTTCACGGGAACATTCAGCTCCAATGAAGACATTCTCAATAATATTGGGATCCCTGGAAATGTTCACCGGGATAGTAGGAGAGATCACAGCCATGTTCCCTTCAGCATAAACCTGTGTTGGTGCTAAAGGGTTCAAGACTGGGTGAACAGGACCAGGAGACGGAGGACTTGGAAAACTTGTTTCAACTTCGCTCAAGTCAGGTATGAAGTAAGACCGATGATGCAAATCATCCCACGGTCTATCTATACCAGTCATGGCTTCCAAGATGGCCTCTTCAGATGGAAGAGTGGTATCAAGACAATCCTAGGCAGAAGAAGAACTAAGTGTCCAAGCCGGAGCCACATCACCATCCAACTCTTCCGGTGAAAGAGGAGCTGGGATGGATTCTGCAGAGTCAACAATAGACTGATAGGCAATCTCAACTGCAGAAATCGGAAATGCCATTCCACCCACTTGACCTTCCGCTAATGTGGTAGTAGGGGAAGGTAAGGTCCAAGGGTCCAAAAAATAATGAGTTCTGAAGAACTCTCTTCGAAGAGGAGCCTTGGAGGATGAAATAGCATTAATATGAACCGTAGGAGGAGGAATATCAAAAGTACCCATCAAGGAAGAATACATTCCAACTCCTAAATTCTCAATAGGCACCTTAGTATTATCCAACTTAGGAATAGATGAGTCAGTAGACGCATTCGGGTCTACAGGAGGACAGTCCAGTTGATCCATTGTAACAATCCTCCCTTCGTGGGGGAAACATATAATTTGAAATAATGAGGATGCAATGGCATCCATCTCATAAATCCAATTTCTCCCCAACAGAAGGTTGTAGTCCAAGCTTGCATCCACTACCTCAACCTCTATATTGACAGTTTTTCCCCCAACACAGATGGGCAAAGCTGGGACAATACCATGCGGTCTGTGAGAATGACCATCAAACGCAGTCAGGAGAGTGGTAGATGGAACAGCTTTGGGAGATCCAATCGTCTTCCAACATGTGAGAGACATCACGCACGTGGAAGCACCCTCATCAACAACCGTTCAAAAGATATTATACTTCCGGTACGATGATTTAATATGAAAAGCCATATGATGGGGGAGTCTCTTCTTAAAATTAGACATATCAAATGTAATCATAAGAATATTTTTCGGATCAATAGCCCCAATGGAAGTGAGCAAAGCACTGCGCTGAGCTGGAAAAGACTGGAGCACCTCTAAAGCCGACATAGCACAAGGACTCTATGCCAGATCTTCCACAATAGAGTAGTTCTGGGCAGCCCTAGCGTTTGGATTAATCGTCGTCCGCTTGGTAGATGCTTTGGGCATCCGAGGTATAGGCTCAACAGTAGGCCTCGTAATATGAAGCGGCTCAGTAGCATCCGGAGTATCCTTAGCTTTCGAAGACTCTTCTCTGCCATAATCACGGGATCTCGTAGCGACATCCACGTGAGCACTCATCATGAATATGTTTGATGGAATTTCCCCTTCCTGAGTGCCCCCAGAGGAAGCCCCAGGATTTTGATTCGCGCCAACAACTAGCTGTTGCCCTTGGGGAAAAGGGTTTGTTAACACAGCCTGGGAACTGGAAGAACCCTGCTAAGCTAGCAAGCGCTGTGCATCTTGAATTTTAGGGCAAAGGTGTGTAAGATGGTCTCCAACACATAGCTTGCATGGAAACTTCACTTTCTTTTTCTCCTTTGGACCCTCACCAACATGCTCGTTGGTTTTATTCGCATTACCCTTCCCATTCTTGCCCTTTTTGTTATTATTTCGTCCCTTCTTCTTCCCTTCGGATTGTTGATTTCCTTTGGGATCAGAAGCCTGGACATCATTTATGGACAAAGAGGGGGAAGGCGATGACTCAGCAGGCACAGCCTGACTAGAAGGAGCAGATTGTAAAGACAACTGCTGCAATTGAGTAAGCAGGCTGGCTGCACCACTATTGATCGATCCAATCAGTCCATCACCATGAGGACCAGGCTTAGTTTTGGATAAATATAATTTGGAGCGAGGAGAATTTGGCAAATACTTATGAAGGACCCCAGACTGAGAATAAATGAGTTCCAATTGCTGGGCTCTAAAAATGGCCTGCTCCTCGGAAAATACCCCGGAGAGGGATACATCTTTCGAAATATCTGACTACAGATATTTTAGAAACCATTCCAAAAGGAATTCTCCTGGAATATGAGCTTTAATAAGCCTCTTCCTTCTCCACCATTCCTGAATATGGTCAAAAATGTGGGTTGCGTCGTCCTGTTTAAAATTAGCTAGGAGTTCAGTCCCAACGTCATAACAGACTGGCAACTGGAAATGGTTTAAAAATGTAACAACCAGTTCTCCAAATGTAGCAAAACTGCCCCCAGTTAGCTCAATATACCATTTGGCAGCATTTCCAGTTAGGGTGCGTTGAAACAATCTCAATCTAATCGAATCATCGATCAAGGAGTTCGAAGAACACCATAAATGGAAGGTAGTGATGTGGCCAGCCAGATCTTCTCCATTCTTGCCTTCAAACTTTGGAATGTCTGAAGGAAGTTTGGTGGGAACCGGAGGCCACCCCAGACTATAGCGAATCGTATCATTAGTCAACTTCGACAAATCTGGCAAGTTTAACGTTGCCAGAAAAGGTAAGCGAGGCGGAGCCTGAGGATTCCACCCTTGATGGGATGGATTCCCAACATTCTGAAAAGAATACCCTGGATTTGATGAGGCACCAGGTTGCCAGAAAGAACTCGTAGAAAAAGGAGAAGAACCTCCTCCCCACGCAGAGTTACCAAATACTGGACTAGTTCCCCCCCCCTCGAAGTATTAAATGAAGAGGAAAGCCCTTGATAGGGGTTCCAGGCACTAGAAAGAGGGGAAAAGGTCTAATAAGCACTCGACGAAGGGAAAGAAGCATTCCCTTGGTGACCAGCGTAAAACTGATTCCCTGCCCCCGCTTTAGTGAATACAGGGTTCCAACCTGTAAAAGTGGTCGAATTCTGACCTCCAGACCAAGGGTTGAAATTCTGGGTCTGAGAAGTAAATGGAAAGGACCCTAAAGAAGGATTAGAAATAGGAATGTGCCCAGTTCCAAAGGGGAACCCCTGAAAATAACTGATCCACTAGCCATGGAAGACATGGGTGTAGATCCAACTGCAGCAACGGAAAAGGAAAAAGAAGGAATCCGACTAGTGGCCATCCCAAAACAGAAGAGATCAGATTGGGAAGCATGTGCCTGGGTGAAGCCAGAGCCAAACACAGCAGTGCTAGAAGTAATCAAAGATATAGCAATAGTGCCCCCTCCTTCAATAGAAGCAGGAGTCTGAATGCCTGCAGCACTCACAACAGAAGCCGCATTCCCAGTCGTGGCCATCGAAAGGTATGAATAATACGGAGGATCTTCCTGTCTCTCTGACTCAGGTCCGATGTATTCAACAATGAACGGATAATCAGGAGGAAGAGGAGATGGAAGTGATACTGAGGGTTCAGGTACTTCCTCTATTTGAACTTCTTCTTCCTGCGGAAATAAAACTCGCGAGGTGAGCGGAGTGCTCCTCTTGGAACCAATACCAGAATCAGCTACGAAACCTTCAGACCCTTGTGGAGGATGTCTCTCCACTGCGTCAGATGCCACAGGGTGATACTCACCTACTAAACTACTCCTACGACTTCTTGAAGAAGGCTCTGAACTCTCGGGAGATAACCCCTGGATTCTCCTCGATCGACGAGGCGCTTGATCAGCCACTTTAACAAATTTTAATTAGACTCAAAAAATATCAAGCTAGGCAAGCTAGGAGCAAAGAGCACTCACTATAAAAAGAAATCCCTGAGATACAATCAAGCAAATAGCCTTCAAGTATTTCCGCTCTGGGTGATTAGGACCGGACACCAAAATAAAGGAAAGCGAAATATAGGACCTCCCGAAAGTAGCCTGGGGTAATTACGGCCCATGCCTACTAGCGAAGGTAACAGAAACAGTTACGCCGACCTCCTAACGACAGCCTTTCCCGGCACAAGTACCCAAGCTTCGCAAGGGCACCCCCCAGAAGTACTGCTGAAAGTGATACGACGTCTGCCTCAGGTACCACGGGTATTCCCCCCCGCAGTCACCTATGTGGAACCTAGGAGTGGCAACTATGGGTACCAATCCGTGTCAGAAGCCAGGCAGAACGGTCTTGAGGTCAGATTCAGCAAATCAGAGAGGGGGTATCTCTCCTCTCAGCCTTCACTTCCCCTCGCGCTTGACTCTCTAGAGGAGAGCTTTCCCGGTCCACCTAACGGAGTTGGATTTCGCTCAATTAATCAACTTCTATGTTTTGTTTGAGCGGCCTTGGAGAGTTAACTCTCCACTCACCTAATCCAAGGCCCTACAACCTAGCTAGTTGGTGTATGACACTTAAAAAACATGCTAGTTGCTTTTAAATTATATCGTTTATTTTAATCGGCTGTTGTATCAAGTCAAAGGGATACGGAAATGAAACTTGTGGTGTTTTGACGCAGAAAAGAAATTAATAAAAACCAAACTACATGCAAATGCAGTTATTGTCTTTTGATGAAAAGCAACTTCTACACAGGTTCTACGAGACTAAAATTCTATTCTTCTTTTCAGATAACAAACTTCACACTCACAAAAACTATGAAAATGACTAAATGCTTAAGTGCACCTGATGCAAATCACTAAGAGCATGCAAATTCTAAGATGCGAAGTCTACTAAAGCAGAGAGAAATTTCCCAAAGATCCTTCAGTTTTATAATTTTTGGTTGTCCAGAAAGATAGTTCCCAAAATCAGAAACTCTTAATATAAAGACACCAAAAAACGCTTGAAACAAGAGGAAGAAACTAATGACAATTCCTTTCCAAAATCAAGTCAAAAACCAAAGGCAAGAAACCCCAACAAAGCTTCAACAGATATAACAAAACGAAAACAAAAATGCAAAACAAAGGCAAATGCCAAAACAAAATTTTTTTTGAGCTTTTGAGTTTTATAAAAAGAAAGAGCTCGAAAAGACCAAGAAAAACTATCAAATCCCAAGCCAAACAACTCTGAATTTCAAGCAAAAACTTCAAAAATGGTCCAAATCTTATAGGGCTAGCTAGTAGCAAGATTTATATGAGCGAAAGAAGACAAGAAACTCAATGACTCAGCCTAGAAGAATAGTACAACCTTGCAGCAAACAAAAACTTCAAAGAACCTAAAAAAACTCTTCAAAAATTGCAACAAGAGCTAGTCAACTGAACTCAAGAAAACCAACCAAGCAATGGGAAACAATCGAAATGCAAGGCAAGACACAAAGGTTGGAAAGAGTAAATGAGAAGAAGCTCTCTGTTCTGATGAAGCAGAACAACCAAGAATCCCCAGGAAGAGATCTTGGTACTCAAACCAGAAATGCCAACACAAAAACCAAGATTTGCTAGATAAGCTAGTTTTCAACCAAACAAACGAGAGAAAAAACCAGAGACCACTTTCTACACAATCCAGAGGATACAAAGACACTGTAGGAACAGACCTCCATAGGCAGACAAGGCTAGAAAGCCTAAAAACTTAAAATTTCAAAATTGACCTAGGTATACGCAACTTGACAGTTTAGTAACAAGCGTGCATACGCGACTGTGCTAAAAGAAACCCGCGTATATGCGACTACCTTTAACAAAAAATGTGTGTATACGCGTCTGTGTACAGACAAACCTGCGTATAAAAAGGTAAATAATGAAATTAAAAAATATCAAGCCTGGGTAAGAAACCAGGACTTCAGTCTGACTGAGAAAGAGTTAACTGGACTGGAAATAAAAGTTAAAACTGTTGGAAACCTATCAAATAGCTGAAACCACCCAACAGGGGAGTCACAAGAATGTGGTCCCCAGTGGAGTCGCCAGTTCTGTTTCGGGGAAAATCACCCTAGAGGTTCGTTGGGTCAAAACCTCCACAGATCAGGGCATGCTATTCAGAAGGACTCACACACAACCATACTTGAATGCAAAAAACTAGATAAAAATGATAGTAGAACTCACCCGTAGTCCTACGTTCGATGTAGATCCCGCGGGGTCCAAACCCCCAACAACCCTTCTTCCTCCTTAACCTGGAAAACAAGAAAGAACGTGCACGGAAACCTAGTTGTATAGCATATACTTCTCCTAAACGTTAGTGCAATCCATGTGAAACATTATATAAACCATAATAAGTGCTTAAATGATAATCTTTTCACACATACAAGTAAACGTTAACACATAGGTTCAGGAACAAGATGGTTATTCATTATTATGAACAACATGTACAGATATAAAAAGTGGAGAGATCACCTCAATCCTTCCACGATCTTCGAACAGACCGTCATCCGGATTTGTCCCGCCCTTGCCTCGCTAAGATACTTTCAAGACTTGTGCACTCGAGATGGCATATAAATGGATGAAAATCTCCAGGAAACAAGGGTTTCCTGTATAAATATGGGAAAGTGCAGGAGGCACGGGAATTCAGACTTGAATTGGGATTCCAACAGAGTATAATATCTCTAAATTTCTCTCTCTCTTAGGCCATGCACATGAGGAAACACTATACTCCTGTCTTGTTTTAGTCAGGTTAAATAGTTGGCCGTATTTGGGGGTGGTTGAACTACGATGCTCCTCCTTATTGCGAAAATAGGGATTTTTTATATATATTTTTAATGATTTTAATGGCATACGCGGAAAAGTACATGTGGACTCGCGTATACACGCAGAAAAGTCTGGGCATAACCGCGTATGGGGATTTTAACATTGTTTTTTAGTGAATTTTGTTCAAGTCTATGGGAATGGGTGCCCAAAGCCATAAAAGAAATCATGAATCATATGAAGTTGAAAAATGATGCTATAACAACGATTTTCATAAAGGCGACTGTGGTGGTCACTTTTTCTGGAAGACTATAGCTAACAAAGTATTGAGAGCAGGATATTATTGGCCCACATTATTTTCTGATTTATATAAGACAATGATGAAATGTCATGAATGCCAAATCTTCCAAGGGAAGAAGAAGTTGCTTCCACTCCCTTTGAAACTAGTTTCAGTGAACGCACCCTTTTAGCAGTGGGGGCTCGATTTCATAGGAGAAATTCATCCCGCGTCCTTAGCACAACACTAATGGATATTAACAGGGATAGATTACTTTACGAAATGGATCGAGGCCATCCCAGCCAGGCAAGCAACAGACACGGTAATCATTCAATTCCTGGAATCAAATGTTTTATCTCGTTTTGGCTGCCCATGCAAAATCGTAACAGACAACGCAGCAGCATTTCGATCCAAGAAGATGATCGATTTTTGTAACAAATACAACATCGCACTGGGCCATTCGACAGCGTATTATCCATAGGGTAACGACCTGGCCGAGTCATCTAACAAATCGCTGGTGAATATAATTAAGAAAATGCTGGAGGAAAACAAAATAAATTGGCACCGAAAGCTCATCAACGCACTGTAGGCAGATAGAGTTAGCAGTAAAAGATCAATAGGTATGTCACCATTTGAGCTGGTTTATGGTACTGACGCTGTATTTCCTACATCCCTTACAGTCCCAGTTGTGATATTATTGCAAGAAGTTGGCAGCGAGGACAATGACAATCAGCGAAGGATCAATCAAATGATCCACCTTCAGCAAACAAGAGAGGAAGTGTCACAGAACGCTATTCAGTTGTAGGAGAAGATTAGAAAGATATATGACAGGAAGATAAAAGCAGAAAAGTTTTAGCTGGATGATATAGTGTTGAAATGGGATGCCAGAAATGAAGACAAAGGGAAGCATGGTAAGTTCGACAATCTGTGGAAAGGACCATACAGGATTTCAGCATACAGAGGACAGAATGCCTTCTTTCTCTCAGAAATGGATGGCCAGGATTGCCCTAGAGGAGCAGTGAATGGTAGGCTTTTGAAGCACTACCATGGTTGAAGACGACGGATCAGGATCTATATCATCATCATTGTATATACCATGTTACTTTTGATCAAAGTTCAAATACACAATCATTCTACGGTTGGGGCCCGAGGTGAAGGCTATAAAGCTTGGATGATATGTGTATGGTGTGGGTTTGTTTCAGTTTTTAGTGTTAGTCTTGAAGTCAGTGTCAGTCTGCATTATGTCAGTTCTCAGCATTTTTTGACTCCATGCCCAATGGGTAAGGCTACTTGGTCTACGGTGTTCTTGGCACCTCCAAAGGAGCTACCATCCCCATTGGAGCCAATGTTAGTATTAGTCTAGTCATACTGCCATCAGTGATCAAAACTGCTCTTTTGCATTTGCATATTAGGTGTCTCATATCGAATAAATTTCACCATTCTGCTAGTTCATGGACTCATTGATGGCAGTAATTTTTCATCAGTTTTCCCTCATGAGGTACTTGCTGATTCTCCCCTCTATGGTCTTCAGTCTTTAGACACTTTCATCCTCAAAACCATGTCAGTAGGCCATAGGAGAGGTCTCATTAGTTCAGGGTCTCACCATGGTCAAGTTAATGAGTCAAATGTCAATAATATCAGCAAGGTCATGAGGAAGCCAAATAAACTCAAAGTCGCAGCACCAGGAAGGTTAGAGATATCATTTATTCAGTTTGATGCAAGTTTCACCTCAAAACCATGCTTTGAGGAGAAAACATAATACTTTGCCTTTCAGTCACAATTCAGAAGCTATCATCTCCGACAAGATCATCACCTTGCCTTTCAGAGAATTTTTTCACAGCATGTTCAGCATCAAAATATTTCTCAAGCAGATCCAGCAGAAAAATCCCGGAAAGAGCTTTCCAACGGTATATTGCACTCTCAAAACTGACTTTTGGATTGAAATTTATGCTTAATTGAAGTAAAAGCCCTTATATCCTCATATACCCCCTATTTCCCATTTTTCCCTTTAAAATTTATATTATTAAAGTTTTATATTTCTTTAATAAAATACTTCCCCCCCCCCCTTTTCCAAAATACATAGTCGCATGATTAAAATCGCATTATAAATACAAATGCGATTATGCCAAACCACTTCCCCACCATGCTTCATAATAAAAATTTATAATAAAGTTTTACGTTGTAAACCCCCTGCTTCCCATCACAATCACAAACCTTTCAATCACAAATCGCAACATGTAATGTGTGCCCCCCGATCACCCCAATCGCAAAAAACTCTGATGCGATTGATCGCAAGTCTCCCTTCCGACTCCCGATCCGCTCCTCCGATTAATCGCTCCCGATTATACCTTAGCCGTCGATCTCTCCATCCAATCTGAAGGTCCTCCGCCAATCCGAACGTTCCAATCGCACCATCAAAAGCTATGATGCGTTTGATCGCATTTCCTCCCCCGATCTACCGATCGCAGCCCCTCCCCCGATCTTCCGATTGCAGCCCCTTTCCGATTACTCCAATGTGATTGATCGTGCCCCCTACTCCGATCGCATCGCAAATCCATTCTTTCCGATGCGATTGACCTCAGGCCCACCATACAATACTTCCGCCCCATTCAAATAAAAACCCTTTTTCCCTTTGTAAAAGTAATAAAAGGATTTTCAAAGGTGTTCAAAGTAGTCCATTGCATCGGAACTTTTGTATGGTGCTTTCAAACACGTCCCACCTCCCGATTCCCAATTGCGATCACCTATGTGTATTGAAATACATTCCACAACATATTGTAAGTTTCGCTGTATGTTATACCCCTACGCCATCCATTCACTCCCCTTCCCTTTTCCCATGCAAAATAATTTTTTCCCTTCATGAAAGCATAATTTCATTTCAGTTCAACAGCGTATTATAAAGGTCGCTCTTCTTCAGAGTAATGATGGAAAGCAAAGCGACAGTCAGAGGCCGAGACCCAAATTCGTAACAGTCACATCTACAGTTACGTTGTAAAGAGATCTACGTTACAATGTTTCGCCTTCTCATTGACCGGATGTAACACATCTCTTCCTTTAGGGAGAGATTATTGGCTCTTGGTTTTCCATCTTCGGTTATGATTTATCCTCTTCCCATCAATTTGTATTCCCACAAAATCTGTCTATTTATTGTAAATGCTAATCATTTGTAAATCTCTGAGGTCTGAAAACTCAGAAGAAGGGGAAACAATGTGGTGGTGAGCTCTGCGCTCCATTGTACAGTTTGGCAGGGAATTAATAAAGTGATGCATCTCTGATTTGTGGGATTCATGTGGCATGAGTTTTAGCATATGTCTCTCCTTTATGTTTCATATGTACATTGTTATGTTTTTCCATTCATCCATAAACATTTCCAGTTGAATTTTTTCAAGTCAGAAAGGCAGAATCCATTTTATATGCTCTGCCTTGGGGAACCATTCATACTCTGTGTATTTTCTTCTGTTTGAAAAGGATTCATTTATTATGCCCTTTTCAACTTCTCAATAGTCTTTCCACTCCATCTTATTTAAACTTGATTGTTAAAATCTCCTGCCTATCTTGCCCCATCAAATACCATGTATCCTGATTTAATTCCTCGGTTCATACTGTCCTCTTGTCCCATACATCCCTGAAATTTCAGTCATGCATCAAAACTCCTTTTCCCTTTTATATATCTAGCCTAAAATCAGTTCATTATTGTGTTATTGAATATCTATTCTACGGAGAGAGCCCTCTCCCGCCCTTGTAGGGCTAGCTACAAGGCTGAGCGTGGTTTAGTTGTTACCCTGATTTGCCTTTTCCAACCTGAGGTTCAGATTGGGTGCTAACAGATCCATTAACCTTTCTAAATTGGCCTTGCACTACACTCTGATTCATTATTGAGACACCCTTGAATTTTATTGAATCCATAGCCCAATGGCTTTGAAAATATCACACTCCATCTGTCCTACTTGACCATCTTACCCAACCAAAACAATCAACAAACCCTACAATTAACAAAAATCCTAAAATCAAAACCCTAGAGAAAAAATAACACATCCTTTGCACCCAATAGAGAGATCCCTCTATGATTCCAGGAAGGATAGGTCCTAGGATTCCAAAGACTGGTTCCATGTTACCCTGTCATTTGGTCTGCCAATCTGCCAAATCATGGGACCCTAACATTCTGGCGATCACGGTGGGAACTTCTAAGTAAGTTCATGCTTAAAAATTCCTTAAAAGATTCAGAAATCCTTGGTTGATAGTATCTGGTGGTTTATCTGCCACCTCATTGCCACCCTAACATTCTGGCGATCATGGTGGGACCTTCTGAGTAAGTTCATGCTTAAACATCCCTTAAAAGATTCAGAAATCGTTGACTGATAGTATCTGGTGGTTTATCTGCCACCTCATGACCACCCTGACATTCTAGCGATCACGGTGGGACCTTTTGAGTAAGTTCATGCTTAAACATTCCTTAAAAAATTCAAAAAGTCTTGACTGATAGTATATGGTGGTTTATCTGCCACCTATTCTCCACCCTAACATTCTGGCGATCACAGTGGGACCTTCTGAGTTAGTGAAAATCTAAGTACCCCTTAGGACTTCAAATACCCTTATCAAATCATAGAGAACTCACACTATCAGCCATAGAGTAGACTCTATTTGTTTCACCATCCTAGCAAAATGATGACTCAACTATAGGACACTCACACAAACCTTAGAGCTACATATAGGAAACTCAGAAAACCCCAAAACACCCTTAGATTGGTTTCTTGTCAGTTATTGGTGGTGGACCATAAACACACATCCTTAAAACAACAAAAAATATCCACTTGGTGACTCCACTAGCCTCCAGTAGGCCTATTACTTCATTAGCACTCATTTGACTTCCTAGATTTGTTTCACACCAACCCTAAGAAGCTTATGAACCTAGTTGTATACTGTAAAAATTTACCAAGCATTAAGAGAGGATAGCCTTAAGAAAATAGTCCTAAAACTTTCAGCCTCTCTGAATTTTGAAATTTGAAATCTGGCTTGACATAGGATCAGTACTAGATCTCATCTAGACCCAAACCCTCCCAACATAGTTGATGACCCAGAGAAGATTTTGTGGAAAACTTCTAGATCCAGAAACTTAACCACTGTTAGGACCATCCATAGAGCAAGCGCTGTACCTGAACATCTTACAACTTTTCAATATCCCCATTTTGACTTGCACCATACCAGGAACCTCTTCAGAAACAGGTCTCAAACTGATATTGACTAAACTAACTTTGAACCCTTAGATTTGCAGCAGAGTTCTAGTAGAGAAGCCTCTCCTTCCACACCACCTAAATTTCAACTTCTCCATCACTTCAACTCTTTCCATACCAAATCTACTCAAAATTAGTTTTTTGGTCCAAGTACTTCCACCACACCCATCCATACCACCATTGTGTAAACCATTCCACTTCATCATACACCTACTTTCACTAACCCTCCTCTTGTAAATCCTCCATTAGCTCCCATCATGGCAGCTTGGTATGCACCCTTGGTTTTACCTTAGCCTCTAGTGCCTTTGCCAAATGACTATCAGTCCAAAATTCCTCATTTCACAGGGGTTGAATCCATCAATGCCCAACAACATGTAGATAGAATCAATGATGCTTTTAACTACATGGAGATAGAAGATGAAACTATTAAAATGAGGATATTTGCACAAAGTTTAGGAGGAGAGGCCAAAAAATGGTTCAAAGCATTAACTCCTAATTCAATACATGATCTCCCTTCCCTCTACCAAAATTTTATAAACAAGTGGGAAATCAAGAAAAATCCCCTCCAGATCCTGTCCGAATATAACAATATTAAAAGAAATGTAGGGGAAAGTGTGCAAGACTATTACATCAGGTTTAACAGTGTGTACAATTCCCTCCCACCTCACATGAAACCTCCACAAGGCCTAGCACTAGTGAAATTTCTTGAAGGCTTTGATCCAGACATGACATTCCAATTGAGGGAAAGAGACCCTGAAACCTTAGAAGAAATGCAAAAATGCAACTATTAGTGTAGAGGTTAACTTGATTGACTTTTTCTAAATCCACCCAGTAGCTGTTTCACATATAGATTATACTTTTTTCAGAGCTTAATTTGAAAAGTTAGTGAGCCAAACAATAGATTTTTCTTGCTTCATCGGCACCTTGTCGCATCCTTAGTCGTGTGGCACAAGCAGCCAGAGCACTCGCCTCCCCTCTTGAGACCGGTGCTGGTTTCAAAGGGACCCCAACCCCCTTGAATCCAATTTGTACTTTGCTTCGGGCTTTGTTTGTTGATTTGTTCTTAAAATTTGATGCTTAATCAATTCGCAACTCTATATACTTCTTCTCCTTTCGACTGTAAATTTGTTCAAATGTTGTTTTAAAAGTTTTTCATTATCATTTCATTGGTTTCTCGTTCAAAGTACCTGACTGGGTCGCATTATGATCAAGTCATTAAATAGTAAATTGTCATAAAATCTTCATTTCCTTGATAAGAGAAATTGTTGTTGAAATCCTCATTTTTCCTTCAAAAGAGAAATTTTTGTTTGTATTCTTCATTTCTCGAAAGTAAAAAGCATTTCGATTATTGATCTAGTGAACCTAGTTTCTTTTCTGCATTCATAACATTAAGGAAAATGAAAAGAAAAACTTGCATTTGCATGTAGGATTGTGTGTTTTTTGAAAAAGGAACATTAGGAAATCTGCATTTAGTTTGTGATTCATTGATTTTGTTTTTGTTCATTGATTTTTTTGCTCACAAATTATTTGCTCTCTTTCCAAAAAACTAGCGTTCTCTTACCTTAGTAGCTAGGTTCTTCATTGAAAAAAGCTGAAAGTGAAAGTTTGTTTATCATTCTTAGTTGTATTTTAGGAATTTTATATACATCATCGTGGTGAACCTGAAAGGAAAATTTTTAAGCAAGATCAACATAAAATAAATCTCAATTTACTTAACAATGCATTGGAACATTAACGATAAAATTTAGAAGGTCTAGGCTAGAGACGTGTTTCGGCGTCGTAAAACATAGCAGCTGTCGTTAACTTGTCTACAATACATTCCGAGTGTGATACCTCACTCCACGTATGTAAGTATATCGTAGCTCGTCCACGTACTCTTGGGTATATCGGGCAGTGTTACAGTACAATAAGTATAAAAGGGTGCTCTCACTGTGTGGTTTCGCATCAGACAGTGCTAATACACACTTGGGCCTCCACGTACCTTCGGCTATATTTTGGAGGACAAATTTTAGGTGCCATCCATCCATAGTGAAGTGAGTCGGCCGCCCTGAAATTGTGATACACCAAACACAACATTCGGGGAGATTACCTGCCCGTACTTCTTGGTTCGCCAGGAGGTATTCTATAGTTCACATTTTCTTGGTAAACCTTTTTGCCTAGCATTACCATCTTTTTGTTTATTTGTTTTTGGATAAAATAAATCAGTAATCATGGAAGAAGACAATCCTACCCCCATCGTTCGCGTAGATTAGCTTTGAAACCACCTTTACCACCGAAAGTTATTTCTGGTAGGCGAAGGCGATCACGGTCTGCCGAATCAAGTGCAATTCATACCTCTGGCGAAACATCATCATTTAAACTAGAGCCAGCTCAAATTGTTTCCACACATCTCGGTTCATCTACTGTTTTCGAAACGGAGTCTTCACAGCTACCTGTGGTCACAATCCATTCAATCGTTGAGACCATACCTCCCGGACCCGAATTTTTTCAATCAAAAATTGATCCAGATCCTGTCTCTTCTTTTCCAGAAAATCTGAATCCTGAACAACCGAAATTTGTTCCTACCTTGGTCACTCCACAAATATTTGTAGCCACTGAAACTCCTATATCACACAGTCAACTGTCTGAAATATATTTTGGGCCTGACGGTGAAGTTATTCCTCCTGGTTTAATTATGATTGAAGAAATACCACAACCTGATACACCTTTAAGTCCAACCCATTTTAGGGGAGACCTTTACCTGTACCAGTCTTTTCCTTAATCGTTTCCATCTGCTTTTGTTGATCCCATTTCCATTCAATCTCCTATTGATTTCAGAGAGTATACATCTAGTCATACAACCATGCCTAAACCAACATATTAGTTTGGGTCTGCTGTTCCAATTACGTCAGATCCTACCCTCGCTACTTTGTCGATGTTCACAACCTCACCAGAGTCATATTTGCACGATGGCCCTTTGGTCCCAACAAGCTACAAATCATTTTTTGGCACTTTCTCTGGTCAATATTCAAGACCATGGTTGTTACCAATGTCATCATCTGGTGTTTTAACTGGTAGTCCTATAATTAGTACTGAATGTATTGAATCATTACATCCATCATTAGGGAAATATCAAGTTGGTCCTTATCGGTTAATTCCTTTAAGTAACATGTCAACTGGACTCCCAGAATTTGGAGAACAATATTTTCCATTTTATTATCCTCTTTATGCTGGGTGGCAACCTATGGTCACCCAATATGATAGTACTCAGTCACATTTCGATCAAACTAATGTTGACATGAATGTTTGTCAATGGCATCCCATTCTTCCTATCCAACCAAAAACGGTTGTCCAATCATATCAACCAATTCAACCTGTTACAACCACTTCAATACCACTTGTTCATACATCTATACCCCTGTTACAGAATCAAAATCTTGTATATCAACCGTATCAGGCGATTTCTTCAACTCAATATCAAAATCCTTTGGTTGATTTACAACAACCTGTATCAGGGATCATATATTCACAAGTTGGTCCACCATTTTATGGGATGTCACAAACACAATTTGGTTATACATATCAACTGAATCCAACTTATACTAAATTGGGTTATAAAATTGGTGGATAGACCCCTTGGCAGCCACCGGTGCAGATTCCTCAAACTTCATATCAACAAGTAACATATCTCGGTTTTGGTAAACAGAACTCTCAAGCGTTTTCTATGTAAAACAACCCCTATCTAGGTTACCAACAAAAAATACCATATGCCGGTGCTCAAAGACTTGTTGCCCAAGAAATTCCATCTTATCTTGGCTATGCTCAACCTAACCTTAATAGACAGTAGCCTTTTGTTGCAACCTTGGAATTACCAGATTTAAACCGGTTAACCAATGATCCTACCAATTATGCTCCTTGGTGGCCGGTGATACCACATAAATTACCCTCCGATATTCCTAAATTCAATGGAAACCCTAAAGAAGATCCATCAACCCATGTTATGAATTATCATTTATGGTGTTCATCAAATTCCCTAAATGATGATTATGTTCGATTACGTCTTTTCCAGTGAACGCTCACAGGTCCGACAGCTAAATGGTAAATTGAATTACCTAGAGCTTCTTTCGACAATTTCACTGCCTTGGCTATTGTCTTTTTGACCCATTTCCAGTTACCGATCAGATACAAAACTGGAATGAAACTCTTGACCAAATTCAAACGGAGTAATGATATCATGATCATATTCATGAGTGGCGTCGCCGTCGACGAATGATTAAGACATTTTCTCCCGATCAACTCCTTGCTGAATGGTTCATCAAATCCTTGTTACCATCTATAACAGAGGATGTGGCTAAAGGTGGCGTTGTCACAGAAGAGCAAGTTATTGCTCGTGCCCAATATTTAGACTTGATTTATACTCAGTTTGGCATGCTCTATGAGAAAATCCCAAATGCGCCGCGATCTAATTTCAATGTTCCTCCTCAAATAAAGGACTCTCATGCTGTAGACGGCTTGATAGGCACTGTAAAAACACACAACATTACTGCATCTGATCCTGCTCCTACTTTCAAAATAAATGCCGTCTCATTTGAAAAAGGAAAAGTGATAACCAACCAGGAAGTAAGAAAAAGGGGAATTCAAAGAAAAAGAAAACTTCTAACCCACAAGAACGATCATCTGATCAAATGTCAGGACCATACAAACCTCGTTATCCATGCATAATTTGTAATGAGGAACATTTTTTTAGGGATTGTCCTCACCATGCCGAAGTCTCAAAAATCATCAAGACTTCTCATGCATCAGTTGTGTTGATAGACCCATTTCCAAATCCAGACACAAATTTGGTTGCTACGGATCCAGCTCCTAGTTCCCAAGTGTTAATGTTATCCACTACAAAACCTTCACAAGATATTTCAGTGTCGACATGGAATAAAGACTATGGTAGTCCGGCCACTGATCAACCTACTACCTCAACAACGAATCCATCTAATGAATCAGTACCACCTCCTGTTATTCATGAATTGACGATTAAGCCACTAAAGGGAGTAATTCATAAATCGACATATAATACTCGAGCAAGAGCTACACAAAATTATAATATAGTTGAAGATTTGGCTCAATCCCCTTCAACTATGTCTACTCTTGAGGTATTACAAAATTGTCCCTCCCAGAAGCAAGCTTTATTGTTGGCCATTGGTGGAATTAATCCAACTAATTCCAATCCTGTCGTCTTTAATCATACGGGCTATGTGCCATAATTACCAGTAGAATTGGCATTCTCCATCCAAGTAAATGTTCTCAATCACCTTGTTCATCGCACTATTATTGATGAGGGAGCATCGACGTGCAATATGTCTCTAAACTGTTGGAAGTCACTTGGCTCGTCGTGATTATCATAATGATCAATGACATTGAAGGCTTTTGATGGAAGAACATATAAACCTTGTGGTATTATCAATAACCTGCAAGTTGAATTAGGGGGCAAAACAGTAAGTATTGATGTTGAGGTTGTTGACGGACCCCTTGACTATAATATTTTACTCGGAAGACCATGGGTATATGCAATTACTGCTATTGTTTCTACATATTTTAGAATGGTTTCCTTTCCTTATAAAGGTACTATTACAGTCATTAATCAATTATCCTTTTTTGCCTTCGCTTCGCAGGTAACTGGAAGCATTCCGTATATTCACTTACCCCAACTAGAAATCCAGAACATTGGTGTAGGACTCTGAAAGGATTCCACTCTTATGGGAACCTTTTCATTACCACCGCCCACGACGTCGACAGAAATTTCAATCATATAGACTTGCTACATGATCTCTTCCACTCTATCTGGCTTAAGGGAGAGTACGGGTGTTTCTGATATTTCTATGTTGGATGATGTTTTATCGCTCAACCCCATTGAGCTACAATAGAAATAAATCTATTCGGCTTGGGCGATAAATCCAAAATTAGCGTCGCTGAGTGTTTAGGTTGATCGTTCATTAGATTTTGGTACTCTATCTGATCCATTTTCCTCAAAATTTTTGATAGATGAAAATATGTTGGAAGCTATGATGGCAGAAGGAGAACCATGGGAAGATTATCATCATCGTTCCCATTTTCCAGATTATGAAGAAAATAATCTTAGTGAACTATATCACCCATCCATTCAAAATTTATTTTCGAATTATTTTCCGATTAATGCAATTGAATCTGAGCGAAATTTATCTAATATTGAAGAAACAATTTCTACTGATATTTTGACTAAACCTGGTGTTGTAGAAAATATTCATGTTGGTGTATCTTGTTCTCCATCGGGACTTGATTCATATCACTCTCTTTTTCATTAATTTCATGACGTATTCGCTTGGTCTTACGAGGAAATTCCAGGCATAGATACTAGTATATTTGAACACACTATTAATATGTGTCTTGATGTCAAACTAGTGCATCAACGACTTTGTCCAATCTTAATCGTGTGGTTTTTTAATCGAACAATGGTTATTTCATATCCGAATTAACCTCATTGCTTTAGCCAGATGACATCAACATGAGTGGAGTGGGGCCTGAAAACATTAAATTGAAAATAAAATGATTATTAATGTTTCAATATATGATACAATCACGTATTGATGAATAAAATTATAAAGTTTCAATAAATGATTTTAAATGTTTCTTGCACACTGTATTCAATAAATGGTTCAAATTTTACTTTGTTTAATGATCTTCAGTGCATTCGAATAATAGAGGTTAAATTTGTGAGGTTAATAGCTATGCTTTTGGATTTTTTTATTTATTCTTATCTTTAAAATAATAAAATAATAAATAGATTATTTATAAACTTTGTGTTGCACTTAAAGTGTAGGTGAAGGTAATTTAATGTGAGAATAATGGTAAAATAATATGAGGTAAAATAGATATTTAATATTCATGAAAACTTATTCATTACAAATATACATACATTCTTTAGGAAAATCAACCCCCCTAAATATATGGACATTAAATGATTTAAATTTATTTGCGTATTTAATTCTCCCTTTTGTGGATAGGGTTTTCCCACATTTAGGAGTTCTTAGTCAGAAACACAAATGTTAATAAATTTTAATGATATGCTTTAATTATTGAATTTAATCTTTTAATTGTTGTGTTTTGAATTAATATGTGTTTTATAAACTTAAAATCATAATAATGTATTATATATGCATATCTATGGCTTATGACATTCCTCAAATGTCACTTAGTCATTAGCCCCATTTATATATGTTCTAATCTATTTTTTTGATAGGTATTTTGTGTTCTAAGGAGTCGAATAAGGCGGGAGAAAACAAACAAAGGCTTGTGTGGGTGAGGATCCACAAAGGTAGCTTGATTTTTTATGAGGGTTAAAATGAACAGGAGGTAGGGAAACAACTAAAACCCTGGATTGGATAAGACAATCATCATCTAGGGATTTACCAAAAGAAAAATTGAGAGTTCATTTTATAGTAAATATGTCAGTAAGATGGACTTGGGTGTATCTCACAACCACTAACTCATCCATGTAAACTCCTTTCACAAGCTCTTCCAACATTTTCAATGCTTCATAAGCTAAACCTACTTAAAAATTAAAAGCAGGAAAATCATCAGTGAATAGGTACTTACCAAGTAATAAAGGGTGAGAAGGGTTGCGTTTTATTTTCGACTAAGTGTCGAGATGAAAAAATCTTGTGAGAGAGAGTCTACAGAGCGACACACATAGAGAATGAGAATGTAAATAAAATAGGTTAGAAATTTGGTAGAAAATATGTTTAATTAAGAAAAATCATAGTAATTGCTAGTTAGACACCCATCGTAGTTTAATTAGAAAAAATTAAATGTGCTCGAAAATCAGTACAAGAGTCCCATCCATCGTGTGTGACGATGAGTTAAGTCCCTTGCAGTTTCGGGCCCAATGCACTTATGGACCATTGATCATGCAAGAGGTGGATGGCCAAATATCATCAGAGGCAAGGGAATGTGTTAACATCCTCACTCTTTTTAACTTGATGGGGATGTGAGCCATCATATGTAAACAAATGAAGTGGATTTGAATCATTGGGAAGAAAGTAACCATTTAAATGACAAGCACACTTCCTCACGATGGCAGGTATAAATCATTAATTTGAAAGGGGGAATGGATCTTCATATATTAAGATTCTCGGATAATCGATCAGGAAAATATGAATATCTAAGGGGGAGATATTTGGTCACGAGAATATGATAGGGAGTCATATGATGAGGGAGGTGGAAGGCGAAATGGACTGAAAGAGCCTGTTTCCAAAGGAGGGCCAAAGCTAGCACCAATATCTGGTTCTAGCTAGGGATGATGCCTCCCTGCAAGGTTTCAAGAACTGTAGACTAGGTTCCTTCTATTGGGCATAAAGTTTATTCATGAGGAAAAGATTAACTGAAAGACAAACACATAAAGGGATAGAAGGAAAATATTTGCATCTTAAAGTTCTCATTGATCAACAACGAGAATGAAGCAAAGATAAATTGTATCAGACATTAGTACCTAAAGATTGACGAGTTTGATAATTATTCACATATATAAGACATTCATTTGTATATTAAGTGTACCAGGGAAACTATGATAACTATTTAGGGCACACAATCATAGATTGTTACGTCTCATTCTTCATAATAGCATTCAACACCATATACAAGTCATATATGTTTATCATAATACTAATTTAGATTCATAAGAATTACTTTTGAATTAGGGTTTTATTGAAACTATGGAGGCTATTTATTATGGATTTTTTACTTTTTTTTGGTGCATAACATGAGTTTCTAGAATAATATGTTTCTCCATTACCAGCAAGTGTCCATAACCCCGATGGAGTCATCCACTATCCCGAGATGAGGAAATTTTTGAACTCTTGTTTGCTCTTCATATTATAGGCATTTATTCAATTTAATTCAGTTAACATACATTTTTACAAGATGGGGGGATTACGCTTTGGACTTAGTCGAATACCACTTACCTTGCCCCACTACCTGTGGGCGTACATAAACCATGTTATCACCACACTAAGACATATTGGGCTACTCAACAATCAATCTAGTGTAAATATTTCAAACCTCTTAGGGTTGGAAGTTATCCCTTCCAACCAAAGAGGGCTCTCTCCAGAAAGGATATGATATTCAATAAACAAGCTTTAAAGAAAAGATGACTAACTCTCAAATGCTTTTTGGATTATTTTTTGCATGTGAAAGATGTGTGAGGGCTACCATTGGGCATGGAGTCAGAATGGGAATTCAATTACACAAAAGTTTCATTCACAGAAGTTGAGGCACATGAGTTCTTATAAAACAATTCTGGCAACAAAAAATATACATAGGAGCATAATAATATATGAATTCCAAGTAATTATTTAAGAGTAAGCTGAGATAACATTAAAAAGGCAAAGGACACAAATGCATAAGAACTCTAATAGAATCTTAGGTCTAAAACAAAATTCTTCTGCAACTGTTTATTAACTAAAAAAATTACAATATTAGCTTAAGCCCTTACATCCATAAACCCTATATAACTCTAAAAATTCTCTATTTATAGAGTGGAAACAATTTTACATAGGTCTGCCACCTGGGCCAGACTCTCAAAACTGATGTAGAGTTCTAATCCCAAAAGGAATTCATTACATTGAGAGAAATTAGAGATAATTCTGCTGGAAAGAGTTTGTAACCCAAAAGGACTCTATCACTATTAATTTCATAAAAAAAAAACCCATACTAATGATGCTTATCAGACCAAACAACTTTTTCTAAGGTGGCATCAACCATGATCAGGTGGCAAAATGTCATGCTAGAATTTAGGCTCTGATATTCAGAATTTGAGGATGAGTTGTGTGTTGGTGACGTGGAAAAAATGGTGAGATAGAAACCATATCATCATTTTGTTGAGTAACCTTCATCAACATGTGTCTCAATGATACTCTTCAACCTATTTTGATGACTCATCTGCTCCTCTAAATACATTAAGTGGTACAAAATAACAAAATTTCAACTCGCTATAAAAATAGAGTAATTTAAGGCAAGTTCGTAGCATTTTCATTTCAACACCTTCTACACTTTTTACGACTCTGCTGCCAGTTGGAGGGTCTTTGTTAGGTAAAATAGGGTAAAAAAAATGTTTTTATTCACCCCTATCATGATACATTTTTAAAAATTTACCTCAAATCATTCTACAATAGGTTTGTAGCGAAAACAAGACTTTAAGCCTCGAGCTGGCTACGAACTTGCCTGACTTCTCTAGAATTTTCAATTTTTACTCCTTATCACCATAAAGCATTATTTCGGGTCTGTAACTAACTTAATATAGTATGTTAAGGTAACTATGGCCAAAAAACCGTGTCTTACCATCTTTCAAGGGGTAGCAGGGTCATCCATTACAACCATTTTCAAACGCTTTTTATTCAATTTTGTTTGCACCATACCCATTTGGATTTCTAATTATTTGACTTGAACTTGTAGCTTCCTCCTCTCTGGCTGAAATAACCTATTTCTCCTAAACGTATGTTTCAACATCCTATGTACTGGTAATGTTCTTCTCAGCACTTTTCTTGATCTTTCTGCTACCTCATCAAAAAAATCAATTTGTTTGCTCACTTCTTTTTTGAAGTCTTTGAGATCCTTCCTCTCTTGTTTAAATTAATCTAACTCCAGTTTAGTTTCTAAAGCCTCTTCTCTGGCTTCCTTAAGTTCTTCTCTTAGAAGCTCCAATTCAGACTTTTCTTGAACCTTTTCTTTGCCTTTCCTTGTCTTGATCACCTACGCTTCATTTGGAGATAGCTCTATGATTTCTTCCCTAATTGGTTGCTTCTTCTTTTCTGGTTCTTTATGCAGTTTATTATATTTCTCTCCCTTTGATAGATGTGACCTAGTGAGTGGCTTCCTAGGCTTAAAAACAAATCTTGAATCTTCACTGGAAAAATCTATCTTCTTAGCTCTAAGACCCTTCTTCTTGATTTTTTCTCCTTTAACCTCTACACGCTTCACCACAGGAGTTTATTCAATATCAATTACATGCAAGATGTCTTCAAGCTTTCCTTTCCCCTATGTCTGACTTCTACAAATTCTTCTATGAGCTCTTGTATCAATTTTAAATTTACTACTAGCAGGGGTTCACTGAGATACCACTATTTCCTGCAACTGATCAATCTCTACCTCCATTGGCTCCACCATGGCCTGCACCTCCACCTCAAGTTCTACCTTTGTTTCATCTCTTGGTACCTTTTCATTCCTATGAGTGTTTTTCTTTGACTTAGGTGTTTTTCTTGGAGTGAGCGCATCCACCTCATACCCACTCATAAACATAAAAGTATCCCAATCCCTGTTCAATTTCTTCAACTCTTCCATAAATAACAATTTGATTAAACCATGATGAAAAATATAAGTATCACTGCTCTCAGGTTTAAATTTCACCTTGTGAGACATTTTTCCTAAACTTCTGAAAAAAAAGAATGGTAGATCAAGAGGTTGTTTACGTGTGTGTGAAATGAAGCGAGAGACTAAACTGATATTGGTATATCATGCGAAATATACCTTTAGAAGTAAAATAATTTTGAGTCACCATCAAAAGCTTTGGGTATTTTTCTTTGAGGAAATTCTTGGAGATGCCTGAAGTCATGTCAATGCCTATATGATCCTGCTTCAGAAATTCATCACAATTTTGAAGCTTGAACTTTGTTGCCTTGAACCACTCCTCTCCAAACCTTGGAATATTAGTTTCATGTGCAATGGTATCACGAGAGTAAAATTTAGGATGCCCACCTTTGAAGCTATACCAATGAAGTTTACAATGAAATCCTTGAACACCTGTGCATGACATCTGTGCAGAGTTTTTGGAAAAACCTCAAACATCTTGCATTTGTGAATGCTTGTGAGAAGCTAGGATCTTCTGCAATCAAATTCGTATCTGACTACAAAGCCACCTTTGTTTGTCTTTTTATGTGAATCCATGTCGTCTAATAAAATTTTGTTCAGCTTCAAACTTTGACACCTGCAAAATTTTCTAAGACAACAAGAACCTTCCTTTAAGAGAGGTAATAGTTAGCCTAAGACAACTACTAGGCAAAAAACAAAAATGAAGACTGCTGGAAAAAGGCTTAAGCAGCTTACAAGGATGAAAAGAAACGTGTTGTTGTTCAAATGAGGGATTAGGCTAAATTAGAAATATAGATGAGAGGGAAAACGAAATAATGGAAGGCATGATGATTACCATGCATGCAACATGACAGAAGATGAAGCATAACTAAAATTTACTAGGATGAAAAAAGTTGTTCTAACCATTAAAATTATGAAAATATATTGATTACCTCACCGTTAGTAGAAAATACGAAGTTCATAGCAATTTCAGTTAGTGGGAGGACATATTCGCTATGGAATTGCCAGGTAAGTCGGTAGTAAAAATAGACTGTTTTACAAAAAAACGTTGTGGATTCCAGAAAAAGTTGATAATTGTTATAAAACTACCCTTTTAAGCCATGCAATCAGTTTTTTTTCATTTTACATTAATAAGACATAAATTACATGACCAATGACCATTTACTCCCCCTTAAAATATATACAAAATTTGAAATTTAATGAATTTCATTTCCTTATTTCACCCTTACAGCATAACCTAACTCAACTAAGACAAACCTAGACCAACCTCTTTGTTATCAAGGATAACAACCCACACAAAGATGTGAGCATACCCCATCAATAGTTACCTAAAAGAAGGAGTGGGAGGATTATGCACTAGGTTTTAATTTAGTTCCATTGATGTTGTTCCATAGCTATCGAGCGTCTATAGCCCTGACGAAGATACCAATATGCCCCACCCAAGAAAAAATAAGCTCTTATACCTAGCCTGGTATGGTGATAACGGAAGGTCTCATGCATGGTTATAATGTAACTATTCCTACAAAAGATTCAATTGTATTTTATGAAAGCCAAATAATATCATTATAGGTCTAGTACTTTTGACCTTACGTAATCCCTGGTGGTAGTTATGTGTACGCATTATGAGAAGAAAGATGTGGTGATCAATGTTCAATACGAAGCTAACATTATTAAAGAAACTGAGATTTGATCTCTTTTAAATATAGTTACCCCTCAACCATGAATTACATACAAAAGTTTTTAAATAAGTATTAAAAAATCATTAATATGGTGCATATTAAGGATTCATAGATCTATATTCTATTCTAGCTATGATCATCTAATTTTTATTTAAGACATAAATAATTTCTTTATTCATCTTGAACCTAAGAAGCGTAAGTAAAAAAAAGTTTATTTATGTACATGGTTTATATATAGTGTGTCTCCATAGCAATATTTATCAAAGAAATCGAAGCTATAGGGTAACCAAGCCAAAATCTTGTCAATGGAAAACTTCTTGATTTTAGGCTTCATTTTGATCAATAATAATAACATGTTCAATTTTTGAAATAAGCCAGGGATAAATTATTTTATCGGGACTTCAATTAATATGCTCATGTTTTATTGAAAACAGGAAGAAACCCTTTCAAAATACTCACTCATCTATGTTTCAACAAAATCGTGCAACCCTGTATGAACATATGATTGAAATAAGCTTGAAGTATCAACAACCTGCTTATGAAAAGGATGTTCATGTATCTTTATATCTTGGATATCATGATTTTCCATTGAATTAGTCATATCCAGTTTTAAAAATAAATAAATAATGATAAAATTCAATGGATTAATGCCCATAAGATCCAGGGTATAATCCTCTTATAGTACAATATGGTCATCATGAACATGTTTGTCATTATGTATAGATGTTAAATCAATTTAATCAATATTCTTAATATATTTATCTTTATCTAAAGAATCAAAATAACATAATGATGAAAATTTTACACTCATAAACAAGTTTTCATTTAATTCAAGATGGCGAGGGAAAGCCAAGTCTTCATTCCATATTCTTCGTATATGGGTGGTTTTTAAAAATCGACAGGACACTCATATATAACAGAATTAGAAACACTAAAAATATCAATACATATCATTTCATGAGATGAAAAAATAGCTTCTACTATTGATGACTAATTGAAATATAAATATTTAATGCTGATAAGATTGTGGGTACAATATTTCCTTCAATATTGCTAGGTTCACCATATTTATGAACACTACCATTATGAAAATTAAATGAAGAAAAATCATATTTATTATTAATGTTTGAATTATATTATTTTTCAATGCTTTCTGGATGGCTAAAGCTAGATGTTACAACCTATTTATTCAAACATTCATAGATAGATGAAGATAAGGCAAACAAATTTCATTAATATCATTATATTTTTCTCATGCACTCATAACTGAATCATTAACATGACACTCACTTTCTTCAAAACTATTATAAAAAGGTTGTTGAGAACCTTCACAAGTGTGTAATATAATCTATGAATGGTTAGATATACGATCTAATATTTCAGATGTAACCTCATCATTATTATTATTATTATATGATATTCTACCAAATATGAAATATAACCAATAGGAGCTATGGAATCTTGAGATTGATTAAGACATAAATACATTGTATGATATTTATTTAATGAGAGAAAAGTGTATTGTTCATGACCTTCAAGATTTCACAATAAGATGTCTTTTTCGTGACCTTCAATATTTGACAATAAGATGTCTTGTTCATTAGCATATACAATAGAAGATGATTTTGAAAATTTTCAAAGTTAGAACCATTAGTGTTACTTTATGTTTCAGTTTCATATCTCTTTTAATTTCTTCATTTTTATCATCGTATTCGTTTCCAAGGTTATTATGATTAGAATGTTCACAACAATCAAAATCAAGTGACATTGCTAAATGCATACATTTACGATTGTCACGAAAGCTTGTATGAAATTATTTTAAAGAGGAGATCATACCAGAAGGGAGTTGTCTATACCATTTATGAGCATCACCTTCCAAGCACATCATGAAGAGTTTCATGAGAATGTCTTCATGGTGTACTCTCATCTTTGGATTGTAGTTGTGAAACTCTACGAGGTGTTGTACTAAGTCATCATTCTTGTCATCGAAAACATGGTAGGTAAGCATCCCATATTTCCATGTCTGGTGACTCATGTGGAGGACTTGCCATGATAGAAAAATTCAAGGGAGAAAAACATGAACAAACCCATGAAGTAGCCATTGAGACACAATTAACAATAAAAATAAACCAAGTAACTACCAGGTGAAAAAATAGAAAAGAAATATCCACTTTAAGCCCTTTAAGGCGCAAACAATTGTGACCCTATCCACTAATGGATCATTGATTTAACCAATTAATCCAATTACCAGGAAAATGAAACTTTAACGGTTCGTTCCCCAAAAATGACACCATAAGAATGTTGGTTCTCAGATTTCCCTGTTTCCAGAGAAGACATTCAGTGGGGGTTAGAAGCCCTCCCACTTTAGGTGACAAGGGTTGGCCTCCCTTTCACCACAGGGGGTATTCCCTGGTGATGCAACTTAAGTATATGTTCTAATTCAACAAATAAATATGGCCAAGTTATTGATATGAAAGATTGTTGTTAAAAGGAAGATAGGTTAAAATTTGGGGAAGGGAACTTATAATAATTAAATAATCAATAATTACTATTAAAACATTAACTATGCAATGAGAAAATGATAGAACACATATTAGAGATGAATATGATGAAGAAAAATAAAAATAAAAGAAGTTTTAAGTGTACTTCGACCCTTATTTATTGGTTTCCCACCGTAATGAAAATGATAAAAATATCATTATATTACGTATTGTTACATTTCATTCTCCCTCAAAGGACAATAATTAAAAACATGTTAGTTTATTGATAATATGGATACATGAAAATCAACAAATCCTTTAATTTTTGTGACATAACAATGATAATCAATTCAAATATCAACTTGTTAATATATATATGGATTCAAACACATAAATTAAAAAAATTAAAATAAACAAAAGGAGTATACATTGGTATAATACATATATGAATGAAATATTGTAATTTTTCTAATATTGTAATAAAACAAACCAACACCTAGTGTTTTTATTCAATAAAACAACGCATAACATAGATATCCTAACTATGATTACTCTAACAATATTAAAACCAACAACTAGTGTTTTTATTCAATAAAAGAATGCATAGATATCCTAACTATGATTCCTCTGATAATATTAATATCTGAGAGGATCGGGAATTAAGTAAGATTCTGCAATATAAACAATCGATCAAGTTCTTTATGTAAATTGAGACCAATGTACACACATGAAACAAATTAGGAAATGACAAGGAAAACTGTAGTACTGTTTTCAAATTAAGTAACAAATAATTATAAATTGTTGATGATTAGTTTGTGCAGCAAAAAATTGTAATTATCTTCTCGCTTACAAATCCCTCTCTCTCGAGCTAACACCTGGAATGAGAAAATTAGGGATTTTATACAAAGTTTTCATATAACTATTTCAATAACTATCTATTAACTTCTTAGTTAAATAAAAGAAAAAATATTTTTCAAAATAATTATAAGATTTTAGTTCTTTCACAAATGGTTTGAAACTTTATTTCTTTCCCCTTTGACTTTGAACTAGAGGACTCCACTTGAATGATTGTAATAATCTCCTCATATAATCTTTCCTAAAAGTATTTTAATCTAAATTATAATACTTCCCTAATTAATAACCTATATAACATTAAATAAGAGTTAGTCTTTTGAATAAAAATTCCTAAATGAAATAAATGTATTCCCTTACCTTATCTCCTAAATTCACTTACAAAGTAATGGAGGGAAAATAACTGGAAAAAATCATTTACATATCTCATATTCTCACCACGCTGCCATTTACATATCTCATATTCTCATTGCACTAAGCCCTGGTTAACTTCTTTAAAATGTAACTAAATCCTAAATTACACACAAATTCTAGTAAATATTCTGCATAGGTGAATTTTATTTAGAACAAATGCCCAATCAAAGGAATTTATTAGTTTTTAACAAACAAGTGAGCTTGATTTGTAACAAATTAGTTTTTAACAAACCTTAAATCTGGAAAATACATTCACTTCTTATATTATATATGTTTAATTTCTTCTCCATTCTATATAGAAATTCCTCGTAATTTTCCTTTAATATGTAATAAAAAAATTATAATAGGTCTGACACATGCAAATTTACGGAAGTGAAATCAAAACATTACCCAAGTTTGAATGACTTAATCATGAAAATAAACAAATTTCACTGTGAAAATCCCTAAAATCCCCAACCAAGGTGTGAGCTTCATGAAACCCAGGGATAAGAGCTACTTTACATCAATGGTTGAGATGTTATATCCAATGAAGAACTGAGGGGAGTATAATGAGCGTTTTGTGATCCGATGAAATCTTAATTGTGAGGTTTTTTAATATAACGGTGGTCATTTCATATCAGGTGTTAAGGTAATGGTGAATTAACCATGACATCAACACAAGCTAAGTGAGGAATCAAAACATTAAATTTAAAATCAAATGATTCCTTAATGTTTTAATATAATTCTGTCCAATATGATTCATGTATCTATGAATAAAATTATAAAGTTTTAATAAATGTTTCTTGAACACATTTAAATAAATGGTTCAAAATTTACTTTGTTTAATTATCTTTAGGGCATTCCAACTATAGAGTAAAGTTGTGGAGGATAATAGCTATGATTTTTTATTATTTATATATTTTTTGAGATATGTTTCTTTAGAATAACAAATATTTAAATAAATGATTTCTAAACATTGTGTAGTGACTTAAAGTAAATGGCAAGGCTAAAATTTAACAAATAATTCAAGGTGAGAATGATTGTAAAATCATATGAAGTAAAAATAGATATTTACCTTTCATGAAAACTTATTCATTGCAAATATACATACATTGTTTAGGAAAGTCAACTTTCTAAAAATATGGATATTAAAGGATTTACATAAGAAATAATTCATTTGTATATTTAATTATTTCTTTTGCGGAGAATGTTCACCCTGTTAGGTTCCTATATTACTAGTTTAGTCCCTTATTGTTGTTAGTATAGCCCCTCTATTGTTACTTTTGTACCTCTGTAGCCCCCATATTGTTATTATTGTGCCCCATAAAAATCACTATTGTTATTGTTGTTCCCTTACATTATTATTTTTAGGTCGGCTAGGATTATATTATGACCCCATGGACTCCTATACATAGAAATGAGGTTTTTTCATTTGTACCATCCAAGAATTTTTCATTTATGTAATGTAAGGGAGGTTTCGCCCTCAAAGTGGCTGATTTCTAAGGCGTTGATGTTTCTTTTCTTCTATTTTTGGAGCTGGTTTCATAACATTTGGTATCAGAGCTTTGAATTGTAGGGTTTCCCTGCTTCAAACAAGTCATCATGGCATTTTCTCTATAATGTTTTTTCTATGAAGCTTTAAAAGCTAAAAGAAAAACCCATTTGCGAAAAATTCTTGAGGACCTTCATGTAAAAATTTCAGAGCTTGGTTCGCAATATTTTCAGAGATTTGATATGTGGAAGTTAGGGTTTTTGTAGGCTCCAGAATTTCATCTCAAAGAGGTGACCTTGGGCAGATCTTCATAACTCTCTCTCTTAGCATCAGATTGGAATTCTATAAAAAGTGGCCAAAAGTACATAAACTTTAGATTCCTGTGTATCAATTTTAGAGCCGAAGGAGGAAACAGTGACACATGGAATGTCATACAAGTTTTCTCTACTGAACTAGTCCATAATTGGGTCACTGTCGGAGATTGGGCATAAATTTTCCTTGAAGAATCCAAATTAGGTTAGACTTGTGGAAATGGAAAGAAGATTGAGAGAGCTACTAAATGACTGAAGATAAAATTTCAGGGATTTGAAATTATAGAGATACATTAGTTTCCATATCGAGCTCCTCAAAAGCAAGAAAATGGTGTATATTGTTTTTCAAATTGCATAAGTCTTGTTTGGAAAATCAGTTTGAACTAATTCCAAGGGCTTATTGAAGCATAGATATCAGTATTTGGTTCTAAAATGCCACATAAAAATACTTCAACACCCATGAAGTCCTCATAAGGCTCTACGATGACTCACGAAGAGGAATAAGTGCAACATGATATATCAAAATTACAAGAGCAAGTGTAACAAATTTCGCTCTCGCAAAGAGCAACAAAATGAAATGGAAGTTTTGAAGATAGGCATGGAAGCAAAGATGGATGGTTTGAAGAAATTCATGGAAGCTAAGATGGATGACATGGAAGAAAAAATGAAAGACAACATGGAAGACATGAATAATGATATAAAAGCAGACATAGAGGGCTTGAAGGAAGGTTTGATAAATTTGATACAAGAAATAATTCCTAATGGTGAAAAGATAGTAGAGGAAAATCATAATGAGAACAAAATAATTTTTAATAGTGATTTCATAAACCCTAATGTTGGATTGAAGACCCACCATATTCCAAAGATTGATATGAGGAATTTTGATGACAATGATCCCGTAACATGGATACTACATATGGAGAAATATTTTGTCTCAATAATCTGCAAACCAGACAAAAGGTGCACATTGCAACTTTATATTTAGAACACAATAAATTTATATGGTATCGATGGCTTTTATCCCGTAAAAAAATTGTCACTTGGTCAATTTTTATGGAGGAAATGATAGCACATTATGAGGATACATAGAGCAACACCTTCTTTATCCAATTGATAAATCTCAAACAAAAGGGTTCACTGGTGGAGAACATTGAGGACTTCCAAAAATTTAATATAAGGGTAATTGATATTCCATAAGAACACAGGATTGATGTCTTCATAGTAACTTTAAAGGATAATATCCAACATGAGGTTATCCTTTGGGAACCTCATTCATTGGAGAAGACATTCAGGTTGGCAAGAAAAATTGAATGTAAAATTATGGTGACAAGGAAGACTACCACTCACATCTATAAATATGGAAATGTTGCTACTCCTAGAATTCCACAACCTACAAGGTTGACACCACAACAGTTGGAAGAAAAAAGAGCAAACGACCTTTGCTATAGTTGTGATAGAAAATACACTAAACATCATAAGTATGCTGAGAAGAAATTATTTTACATAGATTATGAATAGGATGAGGAAAATGAACAAGAAACTTCAAAAGAAGAGGATATACACTAGGAACCAACCCTAGAGAAAGAAGGAATGAGTCTGAACATATCTTGTAATGCATTTACAGGAATTACCACTCCTCAAACTCTCAATATAGAAGGACATATCAAGAAGAAAAAGGTAATCGTGTTGATTGCTTCAAGTAGTACCCATAATTTTATTCATTGTAAGGTAGCCAAGGAATTTAATTGCTTTATATACCTGGCACCAAAGTGTCAAGTGATGGCTACAAATAGAGGAACTATAAATTTCTCTAGAAAATGCCATAATATCAAGCTACCCATGGGGGAATATGTATTGAATAGTCCAATGCTTTCCATTCCAATGGGAGGTAATGATTTTATACTTGGTGTAAAATGGTTACAATCTTTGGGGATGGTAGTTCTTAATTTTCAAGAAATTTTCTTGAATTACGGGGTATTACAGGGAAGTTGGGAAATATAATAAGCTCTAATGTCAGGTTAAATTTTACGAATAAAGAACAACAAGGTGTAATTTCACAATTATGCTCACTAGAAGTTCCAACACAAAAATCATCTATTTCTCCATATCTCCAAAAAGTATTGGACAATCATTCCAAGGTGTTTGAAACTCCCGAAGGAATCCCACCTATTCGTGATCATTATCATGATATTAATTTGATTGCAGAAGTATTTCTCCAAACGTCTGTCCTTACAGATATCCTTATGTCCAAAAGAGCGAAATTGAACGTGTGATTGCATAAATGTTAGAGTGTGGTATAATTCAACCTAGTCAAAGTTCTTTCTCTGCTCTAGTAGTATTGGTGCACAAGAAGGACGGATCATCGTGCATGTGTCCAGATTATAGGGAGCTTAATAAGCTAGCTATTAAATATAAATTTCCCATTCCTGTGATTGATGAATTATTGGATGAACTACATGGAGAAATTTATTTTACCAAGTTGGCTATTCATTCAGGATATCATCAAATTAGAATGAAGATTGAAGATATTCCAAAAACAACATTTCAAACTCATGAGGGTCATTATGAATTTTTGGTCATGCCTTTTGGCCTTACCAATGCAGCTTCTACATTTCAAGGGTTGATGAACTCCATTTTTAAACCCTTAGAAAAAAAAATTTAGTATTTTTTTATGATATACTAATCTACAGTAGGTCTTGGAAGGATCATGTTCAACATGTTGACACGGGGCTCAAACTATTGGAGGAGAAACAATTATATGCACAAACCTCCAAATGTTTCTTTGGAGTACAAGAGGTGGAATATCTGGGTCATATTATATCTTGGTAGGGTGTTTAGGTAGACCCTAACAAAATTAAAGCCATTAAGGAATGGAAATTCCCCACAACCATAAAGAAGTTGTGAGGATTTATCGGGTTAACAAGGTATTATCACAAGTTTGTTAAGAATTCTGGGAGAATAACAGCACCTCTAACAACATTATTGAGGAAATATGCACTTTCATGGACTCTTGAAGAAACTAGGGACTTTGAACATCTTAACCAGGAAATGTGCCTAGCACCGGTATTAGCTACGCCATACTTCACAAAAACCTTTATTGTGGAATGTGATGCCTTAGGAAATGGAATTGGTGTTTTTTTTTAATGCAAGAAGGAAGATCCATTGCTTTTGAAAGTTGTCCAATCAAAGGAAAGTATTTACAGAAAGCTATTTATGAGAAGGAAATGTTGGAAAAACTACATGCACTAAAGAAATGGCAACCTTACCTAACAGTAATACACTTCATGGTAAAAACTCATCATGATAGTCTTAAATACTTTTTGGAAAAAATACTATCTTCAGAAGAGCAACCAAAATGGGTCACAAACATGTTGGGTTATGACTTTGAAATCATCTACAAAAAAGGGAAGCTAAATGTTGTTGTAGATGCACTCTCAAGGAAGGATGAAGAGGTTGAAGCATTTCTTTGTGCCATTTCTATTATCCAACCAGATTGGATAACTGAAGCAAGGGATGAATGGAAGAATGATGAAGAAGTGTGGACAATCATTTAAAAGTTGCAACAAGATCCTAGTACATTTGATACATTTACTTGGAAAAATGATTCCTTATGGTACAAAGATCACTTATATCTTTGTAAGAATTCCCAACTAAAACAAAATATTCTTTTGGAATCGCACACCTCTCCCTTAGGAGGACACCCATGATTTTTAAAAACTTACCATAGGGTGAATAAGGATATTTCTTTGGATGGCCATAAATATGATATTCAAAAATTTGTGGTGGAATTTTTGGTTTTCCAGCAAAATAAAGTTGAGACAATTAAGACCCCAGGTCTTCTACAACCTTTATCCATTCCAAGTCAATGATGGAAGGAGGTTTACCTAAGTCTGAAGGAAAGAGTGTCATAATGGTGGTAGTTGATAGACTTACCAAGTATGCACACATTTGTGCATTATCTTATCCATTTAAACTAAGTAAAATTTCTACTGCATTTATGGAAACAATTCAAAAGCTACATGGAAAACCAAAGATTATTGTAAGTGATAGAGATCCCATTTTGACTGGAAATTTTTTGAAAGAATTATTTTCTTTTTTGGGTAGTCAACTAGCTCATAGCTCATCTTATCATTCTCAATCTGATGGGAAAAATGAGATAGTGAACAAATGTTTGGAAGGATATCTTCATTATTTTGTATCTGATAAACTAACACAATGGGTCAAGTGGTTACCTCTAGCTAAATGGTGGTATAACACTTCCTTCCATACTACAGCAAAAATGACCCCATTTATGGAACTTTATGGAAATAATCCACCGTCCATCACATCATATTTAAGAGAAAATTCTAAGGTTTAGGCAGTGGAAGATTACATTGAGCATCAACAACAATTTCTCCAACTCTTAAAGGATAACCTAAATTTGGCACAAAATCAAATGAAACAACAAGAAGATCAACATCGCAGTGAGAGAAGTCTTGATGTAAGAGACTTGGTATTTTTACAGCTACGACCATACAAACAAATGTCCCTCAAGCAAGCTAAGAAGGATAATAAATTATCACCAAATTACTATGGTCCTTACAAGGTGTTGAAAAATATTGATACTATGGCAAACAAATTGGAGATCAATATACTTGAGTGCACCCCATTTTCCATGTTTTATGCTTAAAGAATGTTATAGGTGACAAACTTCCAATTCAAATAATACTTTCGTAACTTAATGAGGAAGGAAAAATCATATTGGAACCTGAAGAAGTCATGGAAACAAGAACTCAAAAAATATGAAATCAATCAATTTCAGAGTATCTCATCAAGTGGAAGAACTTATTCGTTGAAGATTCCACATGGGAGGATGAGAATTTTATATAGAAGCATCTAGAGTTACTCAAGCATTGAGGACAACATGTTTTTTAATGAGAGGGGCGTGTTAGGTCCCTGTATCAATAATTTAGTCCCTTATTGTTTTTAGTAAAACCCCTTATTATTATTGTTGTACCCCTATAGCCCCCATATTGTTATTAGTATGCCCCATAAAATCCACTATTGTTATTTTTGTCCCCTTACATTATTATTGTTAGGTAGGCTAGGATTATATTGTGACCCCATGGACTCCTATATATATAAAGGAGGTTTTTTATTTTGTATCATCCAAGAATTTTTCATTTATGTAATGTAAAGGAGGTTTCCACGTCGAAGTGGTTGATTTCTAAGCCGTTGATCTGTCTTTTCATCTATTTTTGGAGTTGGTTTCATAACACGCCCATTTTTAGGATTTTTTATTTAGGAATAAAATGTTTAATAACTTTTAATTATATGCATTAATTAGTGAAGTTAATATTTTAATTATGGTGTTTTGAATTTATATGTAATTTATAAAATTAATATCATAATAAAGTATTACATATGCATATCTATGTCTTGTGACATTCCTCAAATGTCACTTAGTCATTAGCCCCATTTATATTTTTCTATTCTCTTTTCTTGATATGTATTTTGTATTTTAGGGAGTCGAATAATGCGAGACAAAAAATACAAAGGCTTTTCTAGGTGAGGGTCCACAAAAGTAGCCTAATTTCTTAGGAGCATTAAAATTAATGGGAGGTAGCAAGACAACTAAAGCCTTAGATTTGATAAGAAAATCATCATCTGGGGATTTACAAAAAGAGAAATTGAGAGTTTGATTTAAATTCAAGCTGTTGGTAAGATGTACTTGAGTGTTCTCACAACCACTAGCTCATTGATATAAAACCCTTTTGTAATTTCTTCCAAAATTCTAAATACTTTAGAAGCTAAACCTACTTAAAAATTTAAAATAGAAAGACCGTTAGTGACTAGGTACTATCCTGGTAGTAAAGGGTGCGAAGGGTTGCATCTGATTTTCGACTAAGTGTCGAGGAAATGAATTATTGTGACAAAGAGGCCACATAAAGACATGTAGAGAGGATGATTGTGTAAAGAAAATAGGTTATAAAATTGGCAGAGAAGAGGTATTAATTAAGGAAAGAATATTAATTGTTAATTGGACACCTGTCGTGTTTAAATTAGGTAGAATTAAATGTATTCAAAAATTGGTACAAGGGTCCAATCCATCAGGTCTGGAAAATAATTTAAGTCCTTCATTGGTTCGGTCCTGATGTGCTTGTGGACCATTGATCATGTGAGAGGTGGATGGACATATCTCATCTGAGGCAAGGTAACATGTTAATATCATCGCTCTTTTTGACCCAATGTGATCCAAATGGAAAATGGCATCAACCCATGGTATTCATCTACTCATGTTATCCATCCACCCATGGAATTTACCCATGGTATTGTAAATGGAATCAACCCATGGTATTCATCCACCCATGATATTTATTCGCCCATGGTATTGTAAGTGACTCGTGATATGTATCCACCCATGGTATTCATCCACACATGGGATTTACCCATGGTATTGTAAGTGGTATCTACTCATGGTATTGGCCTATGGTATCTACACATGGTATTGTATCTCAAAAAAGGCTATAAATAACAAGCCTCAGTTTGTAAAAGGATAGATTGTCCGCCACAATGTAGCTTCTACAATTATTCTCTATTTTAATAAAACAAGTTTCTTTGTGGTTTTATTTTCTTTGTGTTCTCTCTTTTTTTTTGGCATTCTAATTTTGCAGATCTTGTCAGATCCATTTCAAATTTTTAGATCTTGGGGGCCTCCCCCCAAGATCCAGATCAGTGGTATCAGATTCAGGCTACGCCTCCATGGGAATGAGGGTTTGAAACATATTTCAGTTTCAATGTTTTGCAGAAATCTTCGGCAAAATCCATGAATTTTTTTGGGCGGTGAGTTTTCAGATCATATCTGAAAATTTTGGTGAAAAATTTACAAAACTAAAGACCCAATCTGGATTCCTTGTGAAAAAATACTAAAATTCAAAAAACAAAACAGCCAAATTGGAGTTCGGATGAGGGAGATATCGCTAATTCAAAATCAGTAATATTGAAGCAATTTTTCTGACAAAAATTCATGGATGACAGCTCTCCTGTATTTTTTCACAATTTTCAGTGCAAAATTTCAGAAGAATGGATATATATCTGAGCTCCTCTTGAAAAATAACCCAATTTCAAAAAGAAAATCGGTCGAATCAGAGTCCGGATGTGGGAGTTATCGTTGATTTAAAATCAACTATTTTTTTTGAGAAATTTTGTAACGGCGAGACAGTTCCAGCGCGAATCTGAGAGTCTAAAGTCTCCAGATAGTGGTTTCAAGCATATGAGAAGATGCAAAATGATCATTCCATTTCCAAAAACAGGTTATAATAAATATTCTGAGTTATATTGACCGAGTTATGCTCATTTTAAATCTGGAGCAGCATTCAGAGCGGGTTCCCTTTGGAGATGTGCCCTCCCACCCCGCTTTAGTAGGCACCTGCTTCACATTCATCAGTTTCATCATAGCAGCATTCGACTTGGGTTATTTGGATATGTGCCCTCCCACCTCAAGCTATGTAGGCACTTGCTACTTCATCAAAAATCAACATCACGGTTATGGGTCAACCGCACAAAATCTTTTTCATCGAAGTCCATTTGCTAGGCCGCACACTGTTAGTCACACAGTTGGTCACAAACATTACAGGGTATATCTATCCTCGGATCTTTGTTTGTCATGGTTTTTGTTCATCCACAAACCCACACTTCATCGAAGTCCATTTGCTAGGCCGCACACTGTCAATATCACAGTTGGTCACAAGCATTACAGGGTATTTCTATCCTCGGATCTTCGTTCATCACGGTTATGGGTTAACTACACAAAACCCTTCTCTTCAATGGCTCTTCATATTCAACAAAGGCTTCTTAGGAGAGAACTTCACACAATGGGGACCATTGCTTCTTAAGGAGGGAGGAATGATCCAAACGGAAAATGGCATCAACCCATGGTATTCATCTACTCATGTTATCCATCCACCCATGGAATTTACCCATGGTATTGTAAATGGCATCGACCCATGGTATTCATCCACCCATGATATTTATTCGCCCATGGTATTGCAAGTGACCCATGGTACGTATCCACCCATGGTATTCATCCACACATGGGATTTACCCATGGTATTGTAAGTGGTATCTACTCATGGTATTGGCCTATGGTATCTACACATGGTATTGTATCTCAAAAAAGGCTATAAATAACAAGCCTCAGTTTGTAAAAGGATAGATTGTCCGCCACAATGTAGCTTCTATAGTTATTCTCTATTTTAATAAAACAAGTTTCTTTTTGTTCTCTTTTTTTTTTTGGTAGTCTACTTTTGCAGATCTTGTGAGATCCATTTCAACTTTTTAGATCTTGGGGGCCTCCCCCCAAGATCCGGATCACAATGGGGTTCTGAGCCATCATATGTGAACAAATGTAGCGAGTGTGATTCACTGGGGAGAAAGTAACCATTCAAATGACCCAAAAATTCCCTCTCAATGGTGGGTATAAACCATTGATTTGAAAGGTTGGAGTAGATCTTAATAGATTAAGATCCTAGGATAATTGACCGTGCAAACATGAATATTCTAGGGAGAAATTTTAGATAATAAGAATATGATAAGGATTCATATGATGAGGGAGGTGTAAGGAAAAACTAACTTAAAGAGCCACTTTCCAAAGGAGGGTCAAACAAAGCACTAACACTGCCCAATCCCTATGAACATAAACCCCTTATTTCCATCATGGTGCTTGTGGTTCAAACTGTGTAGTAAAATTTGGTTGGAAGTTTGACTATATGGTTGTCAATCACAATGGTGCCCATGGAAAAATGAAGTCCTATCTTTAGATTCTGTCCAATTGGCATGGATTGTGTCATATCAACAAGTACTCAAAAGAAATTGGAGATGTTTGATTGATATCTAGGAAGAGTGAGTCAGAAATTGTTTGACGTGCATGTGTGAGGAGGATGAAAAATAGAATTTTAGTTGGGAATATTTTGATAATGACCCCTAAAAATTCTTTTATTACAAGACTATTTTGTTAGAACATAGACTATTACATGACTATCATGACCTAGTCGGGTTTCACTATAACTTTGAATCTTATTGTAACGTTTACAACAAAACCCAGATATGTGAGTTGTGTATGTTATATTTATTTCTATTATATAGAATAAATAATATGAAATTCCAACCAATGAACATATTAACATAATTTAAACTATTTGTTCATGATGCTTTTTCGGTGTTGAAATAACATTTCGTTGCTTTAGTTATTATATGTTGGTGGTACATTTTGTTTCTCGGTGCTTCAAGAAAATATATTATAGTTTCTCCTTATGGGTTTTAAGTTTGTAAATGGAAAATATCAAGTTGTATAATTAATTGTTGAATACATTCAATACCTAGATCACTTACTTATATGATTGTCAAAATTGTTGTTCACTATATTTTGACATATGGATGTATGTGAATAGAATTGTTCAGTACCTTGACTACTTTTTGGGGTATGTTCATAATAGTCAGTTATACAAATATTTCATTTAAAGATAATTGTATCTTTAATGGATCAAGTGGTAGCTTGAAGTTGGTGGTTGAAGAAAGAGTGAAGTTTATGATATTGCTTGACACAGTCCATACAAAAATATCAATATAAAATCTGGTTATGTGACTTGGTGTTGTTATTTGTAATGTAAGTATTAAGGGGGGGTGTTAGGGTTAATTCTTACATTAATATATTAGGTTTGCTGGTTTCGTTGAAAGTTGTTGAGAAATTTCCTCAACCTCTCTTTAAAATTGGAAATAGTTAAATCTCACTCCAACTATATAAATGTAATATATTTGAGTTTAAATATATAGAACAATAATTTATGGTGTGTAATTAAAATTTATTTGTAATATAAATAATATTATATTGATAATAAAATAATTAATAACAAATTAATAATATAAAAATTAAAAGGTAATTAGTATAAAAAAATTTAAAATCAATATTTTATTTTCGAAATAAACATTATATTAATTACAAATTTAATAAAGTCAATTTTTCCCTTACCATAATTATATTATTATTTTGTAAAGTTTAGTTATTATTTAGATTAATGTATGCCTAAATATTAATAATAAATTGAATGATGAGAATTTATCTTATCTCCACAAAGAGTAATAAAATATTTACAAAAATCATATTAGAATAATCCCTTTCATTATTTATTTTTTCTAATGAAGTAAAAGAATATCATCATTTTAGAAATCAACAATATATTTTATTCATTACCTTTAATTACATGAAAAGTCTCAATCTCTTTTTTTAGCAAAAATTCCATATAAAAATATCAATTCGTGCTGCTTCGGAGCTGCAAGGACTATTGTAATCATTTTCTTTCTTTTTATTAGTTTGGAAGGAAAACCAAAGTTCATTAACCTAATGTTTTCAACTCATATTCCATAGATCACCTTTTCCTCAACCTATGAGCTTCTTTGAGTAGGTATTTAAACTAATAGAAACTTTAAAGGTCTTATTTGGCCTCGTATTGAGGCAAGATGTAAAAAAATGTTAGGATAAATATCAATTGATATAAATTTTTTTATTTTTAATTAACTAATTGTTATAGGCCATTTTGTCACATCGGGTCACTCAGCCTATAAACTGGATTAATCAACATCCTTTTAACCCTTAAAATCATAATTGCATAAATCCCTAAGAATGACTCTCCTTAATCCCAAATTTTCTACCTCCAATAGCCTTGAATCAACCTCTTTAAGCACCAACACAGTTTGTATGCCTATGGGCCTTCGTTCACCAATAGGTTTCTCGATGTTAGACAGTGTTGTTCACCAACATGTTTCTCCATGTTCGCGTGCGTTGGTTCTAGAAATTTGGGAAAAAGAGAGAGAATATTGAAGCCTCCTTTTCTAGAAGCTTCTAGTATATGTTGTAACTATTTATCTCAGATAAAACTCTCAAATCCTATCCTATCTCTCCTTGGAGTTTCCATCCCTTATCCTTTGATCCCATCCTCCAATCAAAAGTGGATCTCAAATCCTAGATTGGTAAATGGAGAAGAACCCCCAACTTACCCTCCTATTCTATATGGCCATCCACAAGCTAAGGGTTGGATTTTAGAGATATAATTCTACCCTCATGTTGTTGTTGTGAAGAGTTAACATTTCATGCATTAGGGTGATTGGAGGTGCACTTTGTGGAAAAGAAGGAACAAATAAACTTGGAGGAGCTCTTCTATAGGATCAAATCCTATTTTTGGTTGTAACTCCTTCCATTTTTATTAATGAAAATAGTTCTTTGTTTTCCTATATATGATGTTATTATTTCATGTATTTTAATTCCATGTTGATCCATTGAATGAATTATTTAGATGTTGTTATATAGATACTGTAGATCGTTGGCTTGTGTTGTATGATTGTGAAGGTTCTAATTATAGCGATAGGAGCTAGGATTTGAGCATTCAAGCCAATAAATGAGTGAAGCATACAACGGATCATATGTAGGCTTCATCCTGTTATCTATTTACTTCAAAGGAAACAATAGCTTCTTTGTATTTATATGTTCTAGGCTAGGACACCCAGGCTAGGGAAGACACTTCTACTTGCAGTCGTAGATTCCATATAAAAAATTGGCAACCATACTAGGGAATAATGTATGTCCTTCATTGTTTCTTTGTCTTTAGTGCTTGTTTTACTTCTTCTTCATACTTTTACTGTTATCTTGAGTCAAGAGAAGACCTAGGAATCCCTTTCATCGAGTCTAAATTGTAAATTTTGTACCGAAACTCTATATTTCTTTACCAATGCTCCCTCTGGTCTAGGTAAAGAGCGTTGCACCCCTACTAAGCCCTCTCTATGATAGAACTTCATAACACTAGTGCATATTCTGCACATGCGTTGGCCCCTATTTTTTCATGAATTTTCCTTTGTGTTGGTTTTCTCTTTGATCAACCTTGTTCCATCTTCCCTTCTTTGAGTATTTGAATGTCTTATGGTCTCTTTGAAGCCTCCATTTGGGTTTATTTTACTTTTAAGTGCCCTGGATAAGGATTTATTTAGAAAATTGGAAAATTTATTTTGTTTGATCATTGGTTTCTTGAATGAATTGTTGTTTGTGATTGTTCTGAAAATTTATTTGAATCAGTGGTTATAATTGCATATTAGTTTTCATCACATTTGATAATTAAGAGGAAATTTAAATAAAAATACTTGCATTGGAATATTGGGTTTATGTGTGCATCAATATTGGAATAGTTACACTGAAAATAGATTTTCATCTTGAATATTATTTGCTTCATTTTGTAGGTTTCATACTCTTTGTCTCTTCCCTTCCTTGTATAGATTTTCATTGAAAGAGAAAGGTTTCATTTCTTCATGCTAGCTTTCATTTTATTGAATTTAGGTGATACTCGTGTTGAGCCATAAAACTGAAACTTAATCAAAGATAAACATTAAAATTTACTAAATCAACCTAAGGAGAATTTGCAACATTAACACAAACATTTAGAGGTCTAGGATAGAGTTGTGTTCATACATAATATAACATAGGAGCTGTATTATTTTTCCAATGTTTAATCCTAGGGGTGATATCCCATTCCTCGTATGTAAGTGTATAGGATTGTACTCCACATACCTTTAGGTATATTGGATGGTGTTATACACATGAAAGGTATATGGAAACACTCTCATCGAATGGTTACACATTACACAACACTACTGCGAAATGCACTCCAATGTACCATCGAGTATATTTTGGGAGTCCCCTATAGGTTTATATCCTCACCGTAGGTAACTGAGTCGGATGTCGTGTATACCGTGATAGACCAAACACAATGTTCAGGGAGATTTAATGCACGTACGTTAAGTCCTTTATTTTCCAAGGTGTATATTTCACTTCATGGTTTTTTGGTAAACCTTTATGCATAGTTTTACCCCTTTTTTATTCTTTTGTGTTAACTTATAAAATTTACTAATTGAATGAGGAATAAAAAACACCCTTACCTCGTCTTTCGTATATAATACAAAATAACCCTCCTCTTCAACTAGTGGCTACTCTTGGCCATCGTCAGAAGCATAAGAAGACACAAAATACTGAATCGAGAACCTCAATAACTACTTCTAGTCCTCCTCCTGACATTGAAACACATTAATCACCCTTCCCTTTGAGTTCTAAGTCCAATATTACATCTACGCTTCATGGTGAAACTAACATAATCGAAACAGAAATACCTAAAAATTTGTTCCCTTATGTCACTGAACCAAACTTCATTCAGTTTGACACTTTAATTCCTAAGTTTATTCAACCTAAGGATCCTCATTAATCCTCACCTTTTACTTCATATTCTCTTCCTTTGTCTGAGACACAACAAAAAACCATATATATTGGACCAAATGATGAACCTTTTCCATACAGTCTTATGTGTATTGAAGAGATCCCACAGGAATAACCTAATCCCTCATATCCTATTAATTTGATAGGGTTACACCTTTATAAATATATTAATTTTCCTTCTCTTCAAAATCCATATGAAGCTCCTTTAACCTATTCTCTCCCTTTCAGTTCATCCTTGAGTTTCTCGTGGAAATTGGGATCATTATCCATGACTAAATCTGCTATGGTTTCTCAACCTATTTCCAGCTGAGACATCTAATGTTGCTTCCATATCCATGTTTGTGACATCACCAAAGACTCATAACTATGGTGGCTTGTCCACCCCACCTTGTTACCAATCATTATCTGGTACCTTCTCTGCTGCGACATCCAATGTTTGGTATTCTACCATAAAATATGTTTCTAGAATTCCGTCTGGCACTTCTATAATGAGCACCCTAAAATATTCTCCTTCTCATCCACCTACATCTATAGTTGGACAGTAGGTTGGTCCTTACCTTAGTGGACACCCTCTGCAACAACCCAATTCTTCTTATGTTGGGTAGCCTCCATTAGGTCCGTAATTGCCTCCATCATCCCCTCCTCCTCTGGGAAGAGGGAAACCTGTCATTGGTACACCTCAAGTTAGTTCTCATCCTTTATTACATCCACCTTATCCTGGCATGACTACTATTTTTTGGCAATCTACCTTTCCCATCTCATCTAGTTTGGTTGTGGGTACATCTATACATTCTCAACCTATACCATATACACCACAGATTCTAATTTATCAATCTGTGCCTTTACAAGTTGAAATTAATGTAAGTCAACCTACATAAGCTCCTCAATCTATCCCTATGGTTTCTTGTGCTTCCTAGATCCCACTTACTCAACTTTTGCAAGGTAACTTACAGTCTCAACAACTTGAACGAGGTATCCCTCAAATTCTTGTAGGACAAGATACATATGGTATGGAACAACCCCCACCGAATTCAACTTATGTGGGTATGATTCTCAATCCCATGGGGCAAAAATATAGAATTTTTCAAGGTATCCCTCAAACTCCTTATTTAGGTCATCAAATCCAAACCTAGCCATCCAAACATTTACATAGTCATCTTGGATCTGGACAACAGGGATATGCGGATACTGGTTTTTAGACTCCTTATTTTGGTACCGAGGTTCCTCTTTGTCATAATTCCCCTTATTATGGAACACAAGTACTTGTCCCATCTTATCCAGGTTATCTTCCTCCGTATATTAATAATCATTTTCCATTTGTGGCTATTATTGAACTACCAGACTTGACTCGACTCACTAATGACCCCATTGCTCACTCTCCTTGGTGGTCGATTAATCCTAATAAATGGCCCTCTGACTTTACCAAATTCAATGGGAGTTTTGGAAAAGAGTCATCTACCCATGTAAAGACATATCATATGTGATTTTCTTCGAACTCCCTCAATGATGATTCGATTTGATTACTTCTTTTCCAACACACGCTTACATGTACCACAACTAAATGGTATATTGAATTACCTAGAGGTTTGTTTCATGATTTCAGTTCTTTAGCTACCACCTTCATTACACATTTCCAATTTACCATCATGTACTAAATTGGAATGGAAATTTGGTTTGACCAAATTCATACCATCATATTCCACTCATATCTCAGATCAAATTCATGAGTGGTGGTGTCTTCATCGATTCGTTAAAATGTATGTTCTTGACCAATTGTTAGAAAAACGGTTTACTAATTATTTTTTTATCTCCTATAATAAAAGATGTATCTAAAGGTGGATCCGTGACTGAAGAGTAAGTAATTTCTCGTGCACAATACTTGGATCTCGTTTATACCCAATCGGGCATGATTTATGAAAAAATACCAAACACTCTGAGACCTTTGAACGTTGTTCCTCAATTCCCTAGTAAATAATATCATGTTGCTGATGTCGTGATAGGTTCTACCAGTTCACAATCAGTGAGTCAAAAATGATGTGGTACGTCTCTCACCATATATACCCAAAACCCTATGTCTAATCCACCTTATACTTCTACTTCTAAGATCAATGTCGTTTATTATGATAAAGTTAAATCTCAACAACAATAAAGAAGTAAGAAGAAAAGAAAAGGAAAAAAGAAAAAATATTCTTCACCATAGGATAAGCAAACAAATCAATCCTCTGATGAGAGATGAACGACTCTTTATCCATGTTTCATGTTACAGGAATCGTCCCTCTTGTAGTGAAAACTCTACACTCTTATCAACATGTCAGGATTGACCTAGTCAAGGATTCCTCGCTTATGGGAACCTTTTTTCTCCCTCCCTCCCCCTTTCCCAAAAAATTACCTTTGTTTTGTTAGTGTCAATATTTGCATACTTCCACCAAGGATAAAAACACATTTTGCATGTGCATCTTAGGTTTCCCACTCTAAATAATTTTCAATCATTCCATTAGGTCATGATATAAAATTGTTCCATTAGTGGTTTTCCTTGTCAATTATCCCATTTTCCTTTACAAGTATATGCCCGCTGGCCCTCTTCCATGTCTTCATCATGCTGAAGCAAGTCTGCTCTCATTTAGTTTTTAGTCAAAGTCACTCATTGAGTCAGTTTCTTTCATGTTTCATTAGGTCATAGGGTCAAAATCATGAAAATTGGTCATTTCACCATCAAATTCATCTTTTGAAGGAGTAGTAATAGTCAAAGGTATTCAAAAATTTCAGGTTCTAAACTATCATTTCCAAGTAATTGGATTTGTGTTTACCATATTTGTCTCTTAGTTGTGCTTGGAAATCTCAATTCCCTCTTCTAGGGTTTTGATGGAATTTTTCTTGGTCTCATGACTTCCATGGTTAAATAATCAACAAGACTTGTATTCTGATGCTCTTACACCTTCCCCTATCCTTAATATACCTTCCTAAATACTTCCCATCACTACTATCCCTCAAAATCATCATTTTCCCACAAGCCCTAGCCTATTGCTACAATTTAACACTTTTTAGAGACTAGGCTTGTGTTTTTCCCTTTTGGACCCCTTCCCCTCACTCAATCCTTGAAATTACACTTTCCCCTACTCTCTAACATCTATCCCTATCCCCAAAAATTTCCCCAAAAATTTAGATAGCTCCTAACCCCTTCATTACCTTCCATCTACAAGGTAGTCCTAAATCCCCTATTTTGCCTACACCAAACCCTAATTTACTCTCCTACTGAGCTAGGGTTTGCTATGGAATAAGAGACATATGAGTAGAGGAGGCATAAGGGAGGTCATTTCAGAAAGTATGAAGCCATCCCAACTCATAAACATCATGCATCCATCATTTTCCAAGAATTCATTCTAAGGGACAAATCATTTGCCACACACATGACTAATTTCGCTTCAAACTATGTTTCCAACCAAATAGAGATGAATTTGACTAAAGTGAGAGAGGTATAGGCCAAGGAAGAAAAACCTCCTTTAGTTTTTACATATGTATCATGGGTTTTGATAAATGTCAAAAATATGGGTGCTATAAGAGGTTTGTTGCATTTCTGGAGTGACCTTGGGAAAAAACAAATTCTCCTAGCTGGAGTGTCCAAATGACTTGCATGATGAGTCAAATGATAACTATACAGAGAGAGCTTTCAAATGAGCTATCATGAGCTCAATTGGGAGTTGAGGAAGGCCTCCAAAAGTTTCTTGCACCAGCACTATGCATTTATGCACCCGCATTCAACACTTTTTGACCAATCTTGGGAAAAGAAACTTTTGACAAGGAAAATCAACTCCAACCCAAAACAAAATGTATATTTGGAAAGTAGACTTGAAGGGATTTCCAATGAGCTATCCTGGGTCCATTTTGGACACTAGGAAGGTAGTCAAACACAACCTACAAGTTGGGGTAAAATGGTGTTGCACATAGGAGCAGCGCGCTGTGCATAGAGCAGTTTTCATAGTGTTACTGCTCTATGTGCAACGCCTTGGAACTGCGCACTCCTTTGGGGAATATAATGGAAAAATGGAAGACATAAGTGGGTTCATAATGATGAGGACATGCCCCCTGTAATTTTTCTAAGCATTTAGAGAAAAACTGGTTAGGAAAAAGGGCCAAAAACACCCAAAAAATCATGTTTCTGCCTCTTTTTTAGGTTAGCACTGCACATAGAGGCAGTCTTCGGAGATTGTAGCTTTGAGGGGTCCAATCAAGTCCAACTCAAAATCAAAAAGAATATTTTGAAATTATATGGGAAATTATTTCTAATGAGCTATCATGAGCTCAATTTGGACATCGGAAAGTCAGTCAAAAGTGACCTACAAGAAGACCTATGTTTTCCTCCTTAGAGCTGCGCATAAGACAAATTTTCTCTGTTTTTCACGGAATTTTTGAGTTTTATCTCACTAGTTTGGTTTTTCACTGACTTAATTGGTAAATATGAATGTAATTATGATTATTATTAGTTTACTATGGGTAAATTCATTATCTTGATTCCTTTAGATGTCAAATGAATCAATTTCCTCTCTTTTAGAGGTAAGTTGGTAGGTCTTCCTAGTCTTCAGATTCTTGTTCAGCATTTGGTGTAAGCTGATCCTCATCTCATGGATTCGACTCCCTAAGGCTAGGGGGAGTTGTTTTGAGGTCTATATCTTCTTCTTATTTCTCATTTGTAGGGGTTGGACTCAGTTGGATGTTGGGCCTTTGAAGGGACACACTTTGTATATGTTTCTGAGAAGGAATATTAATCAAATTTGCAGCTATTTTTATGGGATCCATGTGGTATGGTGTTTAGTTCAGTTTCTCCTTTTTTTTTCATGTGTTGAAATTTATTTTTATGTTTATTCATCATTTCATAACTTCTAAGTGAATGTATGCAAGTTTAGATAAGAAGAATCCATTCTCATATGCTCTGTTTTGGGTAGACATTCACAGTCTATAATTTCTTTAGTTTAGAAATAACCCATGATTTCACCATGATCTTTCTAGCTCCTCACATGTCTTGATCATCCCACCCATTGAAATCATAAAGTGCTAAATCACTATGCCTGCCTTACCCCATTGAAATCCTACTGTGCTAAATCACTATGCCTACCTTACCCCATAGAACATCTTGCAAATTTTGACCTAATTTCCCTTGCCCTAACTATTTTTCTCCTTATGATCTAGCACAACCCTATACAATCAAATCAAAACCCTGAGCTACTATACCTAGCCTAATATCTTCTTTACTCAGCCATTTTGGCTGTGATCCTTAGGGAGAGAGCCCTCTCCTTGCCTGGTAGGGCTAGCTACTTGGTTAAGCATGGTTTTTGGTTACCTCGGAATTGCCTTCTTCATATTGAGGGTCAATCCAAGTGATAAAAGGTTTCTTATATCAACATGATATCATCTTCTACTGTCTTAGTAGATCCACAGATAGTACCATATGAAACTGACTTCGAGAATTTTGGCGAATGAATGTTGCTTGGCCCCATTAAGCTTGATTACGAGGCCATATATTCGGCTTGTGCTGCTTGTTATAACACATTTTCATCGATTATTTTGGTTTATCGCTCACTAGATTATGTCACGTATTATGCTCTATTATCTCACATAGTCCCTACTGATGAGAGCATCATGGAGATCATGATGCTAGACGATGCGCTATTGGAGGATAATCACCATTGGTCCTCCTTGCCAAATTCCATAGAGGTTAATCTCAGTGACTTATATCTACCCAATATTGTCAAATATTTTACGAGTTTCGTCTCCATTCACAAATTTGATTCCAAAAATAACCTCTTGAATATTGAAGAGATGATACCTTTGAAATGTCTATTAAAATAGGTATTGTCGAAAACCTACATATCAGTGTGTCTTGTTCTCCTAATGAGATCAAGACCTACAAAGCCCCGTTTTAGGAGTTTAGAGATGTATTTTCCTGAAACTATGAAGAGTTTTTAGATATTTTCCCAAATATAGTAGTGCGTGAGATTAAAACATATCCTGATTCTAAACCAGTTCGGAAATGCCTTCGTCCAGCCCATCCCAAGAAGGCTTCTGAAATAAAAGCTCAGGTTGAAAAAATTCTCCATGTTGGTTTCATCTATCCCATCCCTTTAAATGATTGGCTATCAAATTTTATCCCTGTCATGAAGAAACATGGTATTACTCGAGTATATACTGACTATCGGGATGTAAGTCGTGCTTGTCGAAAGGAAAATTATCCGACCCCGTTTATTGATCAGAATGTTGATGATTATGTTTGTTGTGAAATATATTCATTTATGGATGGATTCTATTGCTACAATCAAATCAACATTATCCCAATGGATCAACCTAAGACTAAATTTATTTTTCCTTGGGGTACTTTCTCTTACCTGAAACTTCCTTTCGGTTTAAAGAATGATGGGGCTACATTTGAACATGATATTAATCATATCATGCAAACTTATTTGGATGATCTCCATGTTCATTATAAACATTGGGATGATCAAATGATGCATCTTAGGGCCATTTTTCTATGATGTACATATTATAATATTTGACTTAACCCGCACAAATATGTGTTCTACAGTAGTTCTTCACGATTTCTTGGTTTTTTCATTGCAAATCATGTAATTTGAAGTGATCCTCTGAAATTCCAAACACATGTATTTTCCTGCACCTTCTTCTCTTGTTCAGCTTCAATAACTCCAAGGGAAAGCTAATTTTATGCGGAGGTTTGTCCCTAATTATGCTGATTTGACCAAGGGATTCACTTTCCTGCTTAAAAAAGGGATTCCCTTCCATTGGGATTGTTAGCCCCCTATGAATTTTTTGACAAGAAAACAGGGGGCTAAAATGTTTCTGAGCCTTCAAGGAATGCATTTCCTCTGAAAACACATCATCCTTGAAGCCTCCTTGTGCCTTTTGTCCTTTGATAAAATCCCCTCTGCTGATTCTCATTATAAAGCCTCTCTGATTGCAGAAAATTGTGCTCCAAAAGGCCTACATTTATCCCTTGTATCCCTGCAAAATATCCCTTTTCAACCCTTTTTCCCTTTTTTAAAGTCCCCCCTTTCACCCCAAAATCCCTCCCCTAATCCTTCTAAACTTTCCCAAAAATCCCCTCAAAACCATTCACACATCCCTGGTGTGGTTTAATAACCCCTTCTTCCCTCTATCGTTACCCCTTTTGGCCTTTAAATTCATTGAAAATGTGCCAAAAACCATATTGTCCATGTATATGGGCCTAGCCCCTTTTCGGCCAGCCCCCTGAACCGTATTCCCCCCCATGTGGCCTGGCGCTAGAACCATGCGCTAGCCCAAAAGGCGCTTATCGCAGAATCCATATCGGGCGCGTTTTAAACCATCGATCTGTATAGATCGGACGGTCATCACGTCCCCACAACTTCCACCGTTCAACCTGTTCACCACCCATTCATTGCATCTCCACCGTTCATTTACCCACAGATCAATGGGCCGGAGTTTACCCGCCCTGGTGGTCCCCGCGCACTATTCTAAAACCGGCGGTATCTATCGCACCGCCTTTGGGAGGTGGGCGGTATTTCTCATTTCGGAGCGATTCCATTCATCGCCTGACACGTGGCTTCGTCACTATTCCAAACCCCCCCCCCCCCCATCGCGCGTTATCGTTCGGTATTTGACATGGCGCGATATGCATATACACCGTCTGATCTGCGATCGTCCATCCAACGGTCATCGCGCCGCAAATATGCACGAGAGTTAAACCAAGGCAGTCGTACCCCTGGCCCACTTTCCATCGCCCTCTGATGCATTTTTAACCGCCAATCTCCTCCCGAGATCAGACGATCCAGATTTGATTGCATGTCCCACCGTTGACCACTCCAGCCACGTCACCTATTCCACATGTTTCATCGTATTTCTTGCCCGTCCATATACAGATATGCGTTCAAAGGTTAGGTTTTAATATTTTACGTTAAAATGCTGCGCCACCATTCTGCAAGCTTCCCACTGCATTTTCCACCATAATCTCGCACTATTCCACTATTTCACCAGTTGCACGTCCATTTTCGTCATCCCCGCTGCATCCACCCTCCTCGTGCATGGTTTTCCTAATGTGTTTGCATGTTTTGCAGGGTTACAGACAGGCGGATAACCGCCATGATTCATATTCACTATTGTGGTGGTACAATGCGCAGAAGAAGCTGAATTTAGAGCCTGATATTACAGGGAAATGTCCAGAAAGGTGTCTGCGACATAAATTTCATAGAAGGACAGAATTAAAGCTTTGCAAAACCTCTCCAGCACCATTAAAGCGCAGATTTCGTAGTCAGAGGAAATCGAGAAAGCGACAAAGAGTATCAGTGGAAAAATAGAGCGTTTAAGGCCTGTAATTGCAAATTATAAGCCTTAATCCAATTATTCAAAGGCAAGGTACCAGAATCAAAGACCCCATGGATCACTGAGAAGGTCCAATGCGCATAAACCCATACTATCAGGGTTTCCATATCAGCAGAACGTTCTTCCATAAAAGGACAAGGTGTCGATACCGTCTGCATTCTACACCATGTTCTAGGGAGATTTTTCAGCCCTGACAACTGTCCTATGCTACCAGTGCATTAGTTATACAGTATGGGAGACCCTAGCATCATCGTTCTGCATTTATTTCAGTACACCAGAGACATACCTGGAGTAAATGGAAACCTGACGAAGACCACTTCATCATCCAATGAGTACCAGAGATAAATGTCCAGAATTTAAACTGAATGGAGCCTCGACCCTCCTGCTGCTTCAGAATTTAATGCTACATTTAAGATTACATCTACTCCTGTTATTATTTTCTCCTATAAGAATCCTCGAGAACATATTGTAAAGGTTGTTGTTCGGTTGTTGCCGATTGTAGTTAGAGGGATTCAGTTTTGACTGTTAGAACAGTTTGGGAGAGAGTAGCAGAATAGTTTGTAATGTAGTAGGCTGGGAGGAGAAAGTATGGACTGTAACAACTATTGACCTCAGAGTATGTGAATGGTATTGCATCAATTAATCAAGCACATTTCACAGGATCCTGGTCTATTACTATTGGTGATGTTTTTCTTATCTTATTGTTTTACTACATTTTCATGCTGTTTCATTTTTTGCTGGCTTGCATCAGAAATATGGCATAGGATTTACCCTTGTTAGGTATCCTATGTCTCTTCTCTCCTCACCTTCAATGTTTTCTGCTAAATGTGTTAACTAAGGGTTGATTTTAGTTAATTTAACCAGTGTAGTGGATGTCATTGCCTGCTAGCTGATGTATGAATTAATGAAATCTATCTTTAGTTGTTCTTGTTGGGTTTAAGATGGAAGATTTGGGAACACTGGGGATTATTGTTAGCCTTTTCCACTAGGATCCTTGTGCGACTAGCTGACCTTTCTAAGTTCTCTTGCTGGGTCAAAGCATTGAAGGTTCAAAGTTCTTCTCTGATCTACAGACCCTGGCTCTGTTAAAATTATCTATGTTTTCCCTTGGAGCATGCTAAAGCAGACCTGGAGTTAAATGACCTCTGGTCCGATCTATAAGCTGCCCCTTTGTCCCTCCTTTGAGAGTTGCCTATGAGTATGTCCAAGCAGGTCTGGAGTTAAATGACCTCTGACTTGATCTATAGACATAAATTGGGTTGCTTTCCTTCTATCACTTTCAATCCTTAATGTTCCATCCCACCATCTATCTAAGAAGATCCTTTAGTGTAGATGACTTGCCCTCTGAAAGCCTGAGCTAGTTGTTGAAAGTAATTCCCTTTCATGACTCCATAGCCTAATGGATGACACTTTCTTGACCTATCCTCTTTGCTGAAACATCCTGCTGCTTTTTCCTTTTTCTCCCATTACTTTCTCAGTCTATGATCTCATGACCAACCCAGCAACCAACCAACCAAATCATTTAAAACCCCCCTTTTTGCTTCATAACTAGCCTAACATCTCATTTGAGCTTTCAAAGATATATAATTCCTTTTTTTATTGGAGAGATCCCTCTCCGGGTCCAGGAGTTCTAGATCCTAGGGCCCCAAAGTGGTTATGATGTTGTCTCATCTTTTGGTCTTGCCAATCTGGCCAAAACATGGGAACCCCAACATAATGGCGACTCCGCTGGGGAATTGAGTGCATTTATATTACATACTCTTAGGCACTCAAAATACCCAGAATCTCTAGTTAGATTGGTATCTCATTGCTGATGGTGGACAGTAGCCTGCTCCAAATAGTCAAATTCATCCACCTGGCGACTCCACACTCCATAACTCCCAAAAAACCAAATGAATCCACTGGTAGAAGACTCTGAATTGGTTGAGAAGATAGAGTGACCTCTTTCTGATTTACAAACATGCTTCCACGCATACAAAGAAGATATGCCCCAATGAGTAGGGAGCATATCCCTGGATTCCCACACAAAATTCTTGAAGTGGACTGGTTAAAAAACCTGCCTACCTTTCAGGGTGAAAACAATGATGACCCCTTGCTACATTTCATCAAGTTTCATATACATGGGTGGAAATTTAAAGTTGAATGGCATGAAGACTGCCTAATGAAAATGTTCATGGAAACATTAGAAGGAAAAGCTAGGGTCTGGTATGAATGGTTAGAACCTCAGAGTTTGTTTTCTTTAAGGGACATGCACCAAGTATTTTACAAGAATTATAAAGGAAACTCTCCATCCTTATCATGGGATTGTTGTGATCAATCTCAGAATATCATATAGTACCTGTTAGATATTGATGAGGGTTTGGTTAATATGCATCCTGAAGATATATTAACAGCCATTCAAGATTTTCATATGCATCCTAGCTATCACAAGAACATGGATGAATCAGCTGAGGAAGAAAAAATTAAAAAGACCAAAGACATTCCTCAAGATATTCCTGAAAACTCAGATGTTGATCCATCATCCCTTGCAGTTGAGGCTTCAGATGACATTCTGCCCCAAATCCAGTCTTCAAAGGAAACAGAGAGTTGTTGCACTTCTGCACAAAGGAACACAAGACCATCTTCCCCTTTGACAATAGAAGAAATAGATCAGATCATCAATAGACAACCAGCCTCTAAAATTTTTTACAAATCAGACATCCTGGTCCATTCATCTGATGAGCTTTGTTGTACAGAGTTGGAAAGCTCACATGTAAATCAGAGTGAAGAAAAATCTACTGATAATCCAATATATCTGATTGGTAGCATTACTTACATTCATGATTCACCTATTTTTGATCTATTTGATGATGATGTTCTCCAAACAGAAGATGATCTTGCAGGGTCATCATTCGTAGATTTATGGGAGGAAATTCAGTTCCCTTTACTTCCAGAAAGTAATGAGCCAATGCAGGCTATTTATGACACTGCTGGGGAGAGCTACGATAGTATAATAGCAGATGAAGATTCCTTGAATCTTCATTCTGCTTTACCACAGATCATCAGTGAGACTGGTAACCAGCAGTTTTTCCTTTCAGAAAATGAGGAGGAAAGCAAAGAGGAGATTCTTGAGCAAGGTGAAAACAAGGAACCTTCTCTTGACATAGAGGAAGAAATAGACCAAACCCCTGCTCAAGAATACATGGATCTTTTCACAGAGCTTAGCCCACCAGATCAGAACATACGAGAGCTCGAAGAGGACAACACTGCAATATATGATGAGTCCTCCAGTTCAGAAGATGAAGGAGACACTCTACTCCAAGAGAATATTTTTCTTCATCCAGTGGAAGAAGAGGAAATCCTGGTTGAAGCCTGCCTGCCAGATGTTCATAACCAGGTATCATTTCATGATCCTTATGTTAATTTCCTGCACACATTTGAAGAAGGATCAAAGGTCTTTTTGAGCAGCATGATGCAAACAGAAATAAAATTTTTTGTAGCTACTGTTGTGGAACAAAAAGAGTGGGAGCAGCCCTGCCTATCCAGCATGCTCAAGGAACTAAGCAAGAAGGACCAGTCATGGGATCACTTGATGGACTGGTTACATTAGAAGACAATGTTTGTAATCTAGACTTGTAAATATGTCAAGTTAGTGTAGGGTAGGTAGGAAAAGCTCAATAAAGCTCAGTCTGTGAGCATTTAGTTAGTTGTTTTAATTTCTGCAAATTATAGCAAGCCAGACAGTCTAATCTTGGCTTGACTTTTTTTCAATTTCTGTCTTAGAATTTAGAGAAGAAATCTGCTAGACAGTTTAATCCTAGCAGATACTAGATTAGGTAGAGAAACTATGAGACCAACAGTTTAATCTGGTCTCATGGAGTAATAAGGGTAGAAATAGAATAGGTTTATTTCCTTGTTTGTAAAAAAAATAAAAATGATGTAGAGGGTCTGCTAGTCCAAATGCACCCTAAAAGAAAAATGCTAGGATTGTACGATGGGTAGGTAGATTGTTTGGGTAATGTTTCTGTTGATTTAATGTCTTCACAATTTGTGGCAGCTAATCCAAGAGAAGAAAATAATGAGTCAAGTACCAGGCATCTGGCCTACACCAAAGATCATTTTCTGAATTCTTGACTCCTTCAAGAAGAAGCCATCCCCATGTGGAGCCACTGTTAGCCCCCTATGAATTTTTTGATAAGAAAACAGGGGGCTAAAATGTTTCTGAGCCTTCAAGGAATGCATTTCCTCTGAAAAAACATCATCCTTGAAGCCTCCTTGTGCCTTTTGTCCTTTGATAAATCCCCTCTGCTGATTCTCATTATAAAGCCTCTCTGATTGCAGAAAATTGTGCTCCAAAAGGCCTACATTTATCCCTTGTATCCCTGCAAAATATCCCTTTTCAACCCTTTTTCCCTATGTTAAAGTCCCCATTTTCACCCCAAAATCCCTCCCCTAATCCTTCTAAACTTTCCCAAAAATCCCCTCAAAACCATACACACATCCCTGGTGTGGTTTAATAACCCATTCTTCCCTCTATCGTTACCCATTTTGGCCTTTAATTTCATTGAAAATGTGCCAAAAACCATATTCTCCATGTATATGGGCCTAGCCCCTTTTCGGCCAGCCCCCTGAACCGTATTCCCCCCATGTGGCCTGGCGCTAGAACCACGCGCTAGCCTAAAAGGCGCTTATCGCAGAATCCATATCGGGCGCATTTTAAACCGTCGATCTGTATAGATCGGATTGTCGTCGCATCCCCACAACTTCCATCGTTCAACCTGTTCATCGCCCGTTCATCGCATCTCCACTGTTCATTTAGCCACAGATCAACGACACGGAGTTTACCCACCCCGATGGTCCCCACACACTGTTCTAAAATCGGCGATATCTATCGCACCACCTTTGGGAGGTGGGCGGTATTTTTCATTTCGGAGCGATTCCATTCATCGCTTGACACGTGGCTCCGTCACTATTCCAAAACCGCCCCCCCATCACGCGTTATCGTTCGGTATTTGACATGGAACGATATGCATATACACTGTTCGATCTACGATCGTCCATCCAATAGTCATCGCACCGCAAAGATGCACGGGAGTTAAACCAAGGCAGCCGTACCCCTGGCCCACTATCCATCACCCTCCGATGCATTTTCAGCCATCGATCTCCTCCCGAGATCGGACGGTCCAGATTTGATTGCATGTCCCGCTGTTGACCACTCCCGAAACGTCACCTATTCCACGTGTTTCATCATATTTCTCGCCCGTCCATGTACATATATGCGTTCAAAGGTTAGGTTTTAATATTTTACGTTAAAATGTTGCGCCACCATTCTGCAAGCTTCCCATTGCATTTTCCACTGTAATCTCGCACTATTCCACCATTTCACCAGCTGCACATCCATTTTCTTCGTCCCCGCTGCATCCACCCTCCCCGTGCATGGTTTTCCTAACGTGTTTGCATGTTTTGCAGGGTTACAGACAGGCGGATAACCGCCATGATTCATATTCACTATTGTGGTGGTACAGTGCACAGAAGAAGCTGAATTTAGAGCTTGATATTACAGGGAAAAGTCCAGAAAGGTGTCTACGACATAAATTTCATCGAAGGACAGAATTAAAGCTCTGCAAAACCTCTCCGGCACCATTAAAGCACAGATTTCGCAGTCAGAGGAAATCGAGAAAGAGGAAAAGAGTATCAGTGGAAAAATAGAGCGTTTAAGGCCTGTAATTCCAAATTATAAGCCTTAATCCAATTATTCAAAGGCAAGGTACCAGAATCAAAGACCTCGTGGATCGCTCAGAAGGTCCAATGCATGGAAAACCATACTATCAGGGTTTCCATATCAGCAGGACATTCTTCCATAAAAGGACAAGGTGTCCATACCGTCTGCATTCTATACCGTGTTCTAGGGAGATTTTTCAGCCCTGACAACAGTCCTATACTACCAGTGCATTAGTTATATAGTATGGTAGACCCTAGCATCATCATTCTGCATTTTGTTCAATACACCAGAGACATACCTGGAGTAAATGGAAACCTGACGAAGACCACTCCATCATCCAATGAGTACCAGAGATAAATGCCCAGAATTTAAACTGAATGGAGCCTCGACCCTCCTGCTGCTTCAGAATTTAATGCTGCATTTAAGATTACATCTACTCCTATTATTCTTTTCTCCTATAAAAATCCTCGAGAACATATTGTAAAGGTTGTTGTTCGGTTGTTGCCGATTGTAGTTAGAGGGATTCAGTTTTGACTGTTAGAACAGTTTGGGAGAGAGTAGCAGAGTAGTTTGTAATGTAGTAGGCTGGGAGGAGAAAGTCTGGACTGTAACAGCTATTGAGCTCAGAGTATGTGACTAGTATTGCATCAATTAATCAAGCTCCTGGTCTATTACTATTGGTGATTTTTTTCTTATCTTATTGTTTTATTAAATTTTCAGGTTGTTTCATTTTCTGCTAGCTTGCATCAGAAATATGGCATAGGATTTACCCTTGTTAGGCACCCTATGTCTCTACTCTCCTTGCCTTCAATGTTTTCTGCTAAATGTGTTAACTAAGGGTTGATTTCAGTTAATTTAACCAGTGTAGTGGATGTCATTGTCTGCTAGCTGATGTATGAATTAATGAAATCTATCTTTAGTTTTTCTTGTTGGGTTTAAGATGGAAGATTTGGGAACACTGGGGATTAGTGTTAGCCCTGTCCACTAGGATCCTTGTGCGACTAGCTGATCTTTCTAAGATCTCTTGCTGGTGTCAAAGCATTGAAGGTTCAAATTCCTTCTCTGATCTACAGACCCTGGCTCTGTTAAACTTATCTATGTTTTCCCTTGGAGCATGCTAAAGCAGACCTGGAGTTAAATGACCTCTGGTCTGATCTATAAGCTTCCTCTTTGTCCCTCCTTTGAGAGTTGCCTATGAGTATGTCCAAGCAGGTCTGGAGTTAAATGACCTCTGACCTGATCTATAGACAGAAATTTGGTTGCTTTCCTTCTATCACTTTCAATCCTTAATTTTCCATCCCACCATCTATATAAAAAGATATTTTAGTGTAGATGACTTACCCTATGAAAGCCTGAGCTAGTTGTTGCAAGTAATTCCATTTCATGAATCCATAGCCCAATGTATGACACTTTCTTGACCTATCGTCTTTGCTAAAACATCCTACTGCTTTTTCCTTTTTCTCCCATTACTTTCTCAGTCTATGATCTCATGACCAACCCAGCAACCAACCAACCAAATCATTTAAAACCCCCCGTTGTGCTTCATAAATAGCCTAACATCTCATTTGAGCTTTCAAAGATATATCATTCTTTGTTTTATTGGAGATATCCCTCTCTGGGTCCAGGCGGGCTAGATCCTAGGGCCCCAAAGTGGTTCTGATGTTGTCTCATCTTTTGGTCTTGCCAATCTGGCCAAAACATGGGAACCCCAACAAGGATAATGCATCTCATAAATAATTTCATGACATGAAATATGTGTTGGTTTAGGCATCACTCTTATGTCCCCATATTTATCATTGTGACTATTTCTTTCATTTTGTTGCTTCTAGTTCTAATATAGAAATGGTATTAGTCCAATCCCATCTATTACTTGATTCGGAATCTCAACGATACCAAAATCAAGTACACTCACATTGAAAAATTAGTTTTGGCGACCGTTCAAGCCATCCAAAGGTTTCATCATTATATGTTTCTTTGAAAAACTACGGTAGTTTCCGATTGCAACCCTATGACATACATCCTGTCACGTAAATTGCTGGTTGGAAATCACTCTAAATGGATTGTTACCCTGCAAAAGTTTGATTTGGAATTCATTAAATCCAAATCGAATAAATTATTACTTTTCGTCGAGCTAATATGCGACTTTCCCTCTCCTAATTTGGAGTTGACATTTGAGGATTCCATCACATATGATTCAATGTTTCTTCTGAGCCCTAGAATTGCCTTCTCTTTTACAAACCTTCACTTCATTCCATCATTCTTTTATCACTTCATAAGCCTAAAATCAATGAAGAATGATTAGGATTGCTTAAAGGTTACATGAAATTGATTAACATATTGTATTTTCATGATTTTTGTTGTTTTAATAATTTTCTGCAAAATAGCTACAGAATACAGGAGTTCCGTAGCTGATCATGCGTTCCGCAGCTATTTTAGTGTTTAAGTGGGTTACAGGTGTCGTCTCAAAGAAAGGCACATATGGGTGAATTCCAGACTTCATCCTCATCATTCGTTGCTCTCCACAAAGTCTAAGCAAAAATATCTAAGTGGTTATGCACGTGGGACACCCATACTAAGAGGCAGTCTCCTATTAAAACACGGATTCTACAGGTGTCCGCAATGAAGTCCGAGGTTGTCAATAAGAGTTTTAATTTGATTAGAAATAGGAAAGACATTTATCCTTGTTTTTCTCAAAGTGTAGTTTGTAATTTCATTATAAGTAGGACTCGGGAGATCGAGAAACTGTTGGTTAGATTTTGGCTTTTGCTGCTAGATTTCAGAGAACCGTGAATACTCTGTTTTAAGTATTTTTCTCCTTTAATGAAAAATACATCGTTTTAGTGCAAGACATGAGTCAAAGTTAAGTGGATTTGCAAGCTAATCCGGCGGTAGAGGGCCCCTACTGCTCGAGAAGCTCCGTTCAGATGATTTAGATAAGTAGCCTTAGCTTGATTTCGTTTTCAATTTCCAATTTCAATAGCTTTATCAACTTCATGCTTTTACGTTGATTTCATTAATCATTACAGCTAGTCTTACTCTTACAAAGCTCTTCCAAAATATCATAACAATGAGTAAGAAGTAGCTGTGGTGTCTTAAATTTTAATTGTATTTGCTTTCAGTTTTATGTTTATGTTCAATTGCATTGGATAATACAGCCAGGACTGTTTTACAAACTCTTCCAAAATATCATTCATAATGAACAAGATGGGCTATAGAATTCCATAGACTAGCTGCATGTTAATTTAGTTAGAGCACTCCGGAGGTAGATTGCATTTAGTTCAGCTCTGTCATTTCATTTCATTTTAAGTTTGATAATGGCTTTTAGTTTAACATTGTTTACTGTAGACTAGTAGCACCCTAGTTTAGTCTTAGCTTAGGTCACTATGTTAACATTCCAGTTTAGTTGCTATCCATTTCATTTTAAATTGTATTAGTTGTTAAATTCAAAAACCACGGTCTTCATTATTTACAAAACTTCTTTTGTTCCAAACTCATACTAATACATAATTACTTGGACAGAAGGTAGTATCAGTCTAAGGCCTGGAGTATTTTGCAACCTTTTTACCATTTCACAAACAAGCCTTTTCTCAAAGACTATTAAAAAAAAAGGAAATCTATAACTTTTGAGTGAGGCCTAGTAGTGTTAAACTGAGTTGCAGAACAAAATTAGGAGCTAGTTTAGAGTAGAAGTCTTACTATGCTACAAATGTTCTTTTCCAAATATATTCCAATAGACCTTTAATCATGGATGAGATGTTGTAACATTGTAAGTTGAGTGTTTGATTGTTTAGTTAGGAGAACTTCATTTACACTTAACTTGGGCATTTCTCAAGCTCTTCCAAAACATCTTTAATGAATGAATTGGACAAGTTTAAGCTCATGTTGTGATTTATTTCCTTGAAGTCATTATCAAGCTTTGTATTTGTTGTTTGCTAGCCATAGTTAGGCCTTGTTCTGTTTTAGTATTTGCATTTGTTATTTACAAAAACCATAAACCAAAAACATCAAAAAACACTAAACACAACGTGGTAAGAAACAAATACCTAGGCACATATAGTGCACCACATTTCAGCAGTTTACCAACCCTGGTTGACAATTAATGAACTCAATTTAGGAGACTAGGTTGAGCACAACATTTTGGCGCCGTTGCCGGGGAAGTGTAACTAGGTATCTTGATTTCCTACATCCAAAAAAAAAAAACAAAAAAAAAACAAAAACTTCAATCACTTACCACACCCACTATATCATGTGGTGCAGTAAGAGCCACACATCCACATCATGAATTCATATTTTTGCAGGAAGAAGAAGAGGTGAAAAAGTAGGTTGAAGAAATGGATGGAGATGATGACAATGAGGAAGATCCTTTTGGATTTCCCATTCAAGACACTGATATCAACATTCAAATGAAGAACATCCATCCATCTGTACTTCCTAACTTCAAAGGTATGAGATCAGAAGACCCGGAAACCTTTCTTTTTGAATTTGAAATAATTTTTAGATCTTATGGCTACTCATTGCACATGCAAAAATTGAATTTGTTTCCGGCAACATTAAAGGATAGAGCTCTTAGATGGTTCATGACTTTAGGAACAAATTCTATAAGGACATGGGATGATATGAAAAGAGTATTTTTGGAAAAATATAAATATTATTGCATGCACCATGACCTTAGAAATGAAGTCTTTAAGATGAACCAAAAAGAGGATGAAATCCTAGAAGATTTAGTGGAGAGATTTACTTATAATATCAAAAGATCTAAATTGCATAATTTAGGATCAGATGCATTAAAAACTCTCCTACTAAATGCTATAAAGGATGAATGGATTGATCTTCTTAATCTTGTGGGAAAACGAGATGTCTATCAATTGCCAAGAATTGTGAATTATGCAGAATCATATCAAGAGGAAAAAGCAAAGTAAGTGACCTCTCAAGATCCATTATGGTAAGAGTAAGTATAAGACTAAGATTACATCAACCCAATCAATAATTGTTAAATATTCTTTACCAATGGCCTGAACAAATTGACACTAAGAATGCAAAAACAAGCAAAGGAGCCATTTATATTTTTCCCTAAATGTAGAAAGAAACATGCTTTTCATGAATGTCCATGTGATAACATTAAAATGTGTAAAATTTGTGCAGGATCACATACTACCAAGGAATCACATACTACCGAAGATTGCCCATCATTACTGCAGGTTGAAGGAAATTTACTTAAGGATAATGGAGCAACCGGGCACAGAGAAATTTATGTAGCCTAAGAGGATGAAAGATATCTATCAACCTTCTCAATATGATAACATCTTATGTACCGCCTGTTATGCAATAAATACCCCAAGGTAATTGACACGTTGCTTGGAAACCTTGGGCATCTCATTCCCAATTTCAAAACCAACCTTGGAAACCTTGGCCATCTCAATCCCAACCTCAAAACCAATCTTGGCAACAAAGTTGGCAAAGGCCCTATAAAGGAAATCCACCATATCCTCAATCTTTCCCTCTCTATCCTCAATACCATCATCAATGTTATTCATACCATTTACCTCCACTACAACATCAATATCACCCTCATTTTACCTCAATTCAACCTTTTCCATTACCATCCACACAAACACCCCAAAGATTCCCCACTCCACTACCTCCACAACCATTTCATATCCCCAACAATAAAACACCTCAATCAACTTACAATTTTAAGGTATTGCAAAATGATTCACCAGCTGTCATTGAAGAACAACAAACAGAAGAAGAAGACTCAGATAAGGTCCAAGAATCATGGATGTCTATTGATAAAGAGGAGATATTGGAACCAGAGATTGAAAAGTCTCATGCATGCCTATCACTAGATTCTATGAATGAAGATCACATCTCCGAAGACTTGCATTTCATGATAGAGGAAAGACAAGGAAGACAAGATTACATTGAATCTTGGTTCAATTCAGTCATTGGATCCCAATGCTCAATTATTCAATATCTTCTGACATCATCTAAATCAAGACAGTTGGAATCTCATATACTGGTACATGTCAAAGAATATCTTTCAAACCTACATATGAGTTTATCTATCATCTTGTTACAGACATGGTTCCACTGGAAGTATTCATATACTTGAACAAGATTTTCTTTTTCAAGTAGAGTAGAACATTAAAAAAAAAAAAAAAAGTCCTATTGTGAAAACCAGCTTGTTGGCGCAATTGGACATGAGCTTTGCTTGAAAACCAGGCAACTGGCGACCAAAGTTCACAATAAGTTCTACAATTTCATGATGGTTTCAATCTTTCATGGTTCTTCAAATAATTCTTGGTTCTATGCTCGAGTTGGATGATGTGGAATTCCTTAAGGTCCACCTTCCAACAGATCTTGTCCCATTGACCTCAACACTTTATCTGGGATCAATATTAGAGATTATTTGAAGTGCCTTGGAGCTTGCATTCATCAATGGCAAGCCTCCTCGTTGATAACAATGGGAACACAACAATGTCTCATGATTGTCAAATCTTGCAGGTGACTCGATTTCGACACATTCATTCGTCCCTGTCAAGATGCACTGAGGTACCTTGACACTCATTTACATTATCGGTGAGTTGTCTCGCATTGGTCAATGAATTTCATTATTGATTGGTAATCTAATGATTTCTTCCCATGCTCGACTTCGACACATTTATTCGCATGGTAAGAATTGTACCATGAATGTTGGCTTTGATGAAGACTAATGGTTTTATGGAATCAACAACAACTTGCAGTAGTAAATTTTATTAGTTTCTTGTAGCAGCATGTTCATCTTCTTGTCAATTCAACAACAACTGCGGAAAGTGGCAGTTTCTGCAGCCATTGCTATAGCAGCCTGTTTTCGTCTTTTTGCAACTTTTTCAAGAGGAAGTTTTGGCGCAAATATTGCAAGAGATTGGAGCAGAAATAAAAAATTCTGAGCTTCTGGGTTTTCTCAGAATATGATAAATTAAGTAAGTCATGGACAGAATTTTAAAAAAAGAAATTTTTAAGGGCATTTTAGCAGGGTTTTTCAGGCAGATTTTCATTTTTCAGCATTATGGACAGATTAGGACAGATTTGAGTATTTTTGCACAGCAGCGCCTTTTCTTCATAAAAATGAAATTATGGAAGCATGTGGAAGTAGAGAAGGTAAAAATACATAGTTTCCCTTTTGAATCACTCAATTTGGCCTTAAAATGAGTTCGTGGCGTACTTTTTTGTTGCAACATTGGGCAAAATGAAGGGTGAAACATGGCAGAAATTGATTTTATCATAACTTTCAAACCGTGCATCCGTTGGTCCTGAAATTTTTATGGTAAATGAATTGAGTTAGGGTGAATAAACACAAAAAATTTCATAAAATTTCAGTGTGTATTATTCAAGAAATTGGCCACTTTCACCTACAGATATTTCTCATTTTTCGAGAGAACCGTGTAACCAATGGCAGAGATTTTTCGTCGGAAGATGAATGATAATATTGGTAACAACCTCAGAAAATTTTAGGGAAGTCTGATGTACCATTTGAGAGAAATTTCAAAATCCATTTCATTCTACAATTCCACTCTATCTCATGCCATTTTCATTTCATTTCACAAGTCCTATTCCACTTTCATTCCATCTCACGCCATTTTCATTTCATTTCACAAGTCCTATTCCACTTTCACTCCATTACATTTCACATCCATCTTCCATAGTCATACTTCATTTCTTGTTACAGATTGCATGTTGCAGCCACATCTTATTCAGCAGTTCTGACATAATTGTACAACCTACAAAGAGATGATGATTACAGGAAATTGAAGGATTTTGTTTTGAAGACCAATATGCTAAAAGAGGACCAAAGGAACAACACCAAGCACAACAATTAACAAGGTCAAAAATTCAGAGGTAAATTGTGAAAATTATTTTAATAGCAAAAACATGAAATAGATACAATGTGTATAATCATATGTTTCCTAAAACAACCTATCATTCGAATTGATTAACATATCTTGGCCATATCCCTTATCCAATATTCCAACCTAATATTCCACATCTCCTTAAGATTGTATCATTCAGTTATTTCACCACAAGTTCATCATAAATTCTCCATCAGATCCATAGCCACTTCATTTTCCCTTATAACATAATTACCTCCATCCATTCACCTCCATTACACTTTGCAGCCAATCCATCTCTAAGTGCAGAAAGGTAATTCTGAGGGTGAAGCATCATTCTTCAACTAATCCATCTTCAGACACAGAGATACAGTTTCAAAAATAAATCATTAGACTCTGTAGTCAATCTAGCTTCAAGCATAGAAAAGTGATTCTGAAAGGAAGATAATCTTCATAGAGAAGGAATGTGGCTAATTGTTAGGACAGAATCAGTTGAAGTCAAGTATTTGGAAGGATATCCATAAGTCAAGGAACTACTACAACAAGAAGGGAGGCTAAATTTTATCAAGAAATTTGATGGCTTCCATAAGGATATTACAAAATCTTTTGCCAAATCTTTTGATGGAGCAGAAGAAGAAAAACTAACATGGTTATTGAAAATAAACTTGACACTCCACTACAAGAGGAAGATGAAGAACTAATTTCTGAAAAGTTAACAGAGATTAGAAAATAGATTAGGGCCAAAAGAAGCAGATAGATAAGGTTGGATGTTTTAACAGAGGTTTCAGAGCACATGGAATAAGTTTTGATGAAATTGCATGAGGACATGCAATAGTCTTGCAGTGGGGGTATGTTGAGCCCTAGAATTGCCTTATCTTTTACAAACCTTCACTTCATTCCATCATTCTTTTATCACTTCATAAGCCTAAAATCAATGAAGAATGATTAGGATTGCTTAAAGGTTACATGCAATTGATTAACATATTGTATTTTCATGATTTTTTCCGTTTTAATAATTTTATGCAAAATAACTACAGAATACAGGCGTTCCGTAGCTGATCACATGTTCCACAGCTATTTTAGTGTTTAAGTGGGTTACAGGTGTCGTCTCAAAGAAAGGCACATATGGGTGAATTCCAGACTTCATCCTCATCATTCGTTGCTCTCCACAAAGTCTGAGCAAAAATATCTAAGTGGTTATGCACGTGGGACACCCAAACTAAGAGGCAGTCTCCTATTAAAACACGGATTCTACAGGTGTCCGCAATGAAGTCCGAGGCTGTCAATAAGAGTTTTAATTTGATTAGAAATAGGAAATACATTTATCCTTGTTTTTCTCAAAGTGTAGTTTGTAATTTCATTATAAGTAGGACTCTGGAGACCGAGAAACTGTTGGTTAGATTTTGGTTTTTGCTGCTAGGTTTCAGAGTACCGTGAATACTCTATTTTAAGTATTTTTCTCCTTTAAAGAAAAATACATCATTTTAGTGCAAGAGCTGAGTCAAAGTTAAGTGGATTTGCAAGCTAATCCGGCGGTAGAGGGCCCCTACTACCCGAGAAGCTCCGTTCAGATGATTTAGATAAGTAGCCTTAGCTTGATTTCGTTTTCAATTTCCAATTTCAATAGCTTTATCAACTTCATGCTTTTACGTTGATTTCATTAATCATTACAGCTAGTCTTACTCTTACAAAGCTCTTCCAAAATATCATAACAATGAGTAAGAAGTAGTTGTGGTGTCTTAGATTTTAGTTGTATTTGCTTTCAGTTTTATGTTTATGTTCAATTGCAATGGGTAATACAACCAAGACTGTTTTACAAACTCTTCCAAAATATCATTCATAATGAAAAAGATGGGCTGTAGAATTCCATAGACTAGCTGCATGTTAATTTAGTTAGAGCACTCCGGAGGTAGATTGCATTTAGTTCAGCTCTGTCATTTCATTTCATTTTAAGTTTGATAATGGCTTTTAGTTTAACATTGTTTAATGTAGACTAGTAGCACCCTAGTTTAGTCTTAGCTTAGCTCACTATGTTAACATTCCGGTTTAGTTGCTATCCATTGCATTTTAAATTGTATTAGTTGTTAAATTCAAAAACCACGGTCTTCATTATTTACAAAACTTCTTTTGTTCCAAACTCATACTAATACATAATTACTTGGATAGAAGGTAGTATCAGTCTAAGGCCTGGAGTATTTTGCAACCTTTTTACCATTTCACAAACAAGCCTTTTCTCAAAGACTATTAAAAAAAGAAGGAAATCTATAACTTTTGAGTGAGGCCTAGTAGTGTTAAACTGAGTTGCAGAACAGAATTATGAGCTAGTTTAGAGTAGAAGTCTTACTATGCTACAAATGTTCTTTTCCAAATATATTCCAATGGACCTTTAATCATGGATGAGATGTTGTCACATTGTAAGTTGAGTGTTTGATTGTTTAGTTAGGATAACTTCATTTTCACTTAACTTGGCCATTTCTCAAGATCTTCCAAAACATCTTTAATGAATGAATTGGACAAGTTTAAGCTCATGTTGTGCTTTATTTCCTTGAAGTCATTATCAAGCTTTGTATTTGTTGTTTGCTAGCCATACTTAGGCCTTGTTCTGTTTTAGTATTTGCATTTGTTATTTACAAAAACCATAAACCAAAAACATCAGAAAACACTAAACACAACGTGGTAAGAAACAAATACCTATTCACATATAGTGCACCACACTTCAGCAGTTTACCAACCCTGGTTGACAATTAATGAACTCAATTTAGGAGATTAGGTTGAGCACAACATTTTGGCACCATTGTCAGGGAAGTGTAACTAGGTATCTTGATTTCCTACATAAAAAAAAAACAAAAAAAAAAACAAAAACTTCAATCACTTACCACACCCACTATATCATGTGGTGCAGTAAGAGCCACACATCCACATCATGAATTCATATTTTTGCAGGAAGAAGAAGAGGTGAAAAAGTAGGTTGAAGAAATGGATGGAGATGATGACAATGAGGAAGATCCTTTTGGATTTCCCATTCAAGAAACTGATATCAACATTCAAATGAAGAACATCCATCCATCTGTACTTCCTAACTTCAAAGGTATGAGATCAGAAGATCCGGAAACCTTTCTTTTTGAATTTGAAATAATTTGTAAATCTTATGGCTACTCATTGCACATGAAAAAATTGAATTTGTTTCCGGCAACATTGAAGGATAGAGCTCTTAGATGGTTCATGACTTTAGGAACAAATTCTATAAGGACATGGGATGATATGAAAAGAGTATTTTGGAAAAATATAAAGGTTATTGCATGCACCATGACCTTAGAAATGAAGTCTTTAAGATGAACCAAAAAGAGGATGAAAGCCTAGAAGATTTAGTGGAGAGATTTACTTATAATATCAAAAGATCTAAATTGCATAATTTAGGATCAGATACATTAAAAACTCTCCACCGTATTTTGTGACTGTATCCTCCTCATCCAAAAGTGTCACACATGGTAGATTTATGATTGTAAGACCCATGTTGTGCCGACTACATTGCATCCCTTGATTGTTGTAGGTCCTTTTTTGAAATGGGGTATCGATCTCATGACATGAAACCCTGACTCAAACGAGGGGCATGTCTATATTATTGTAGCAGTATATTATTTTATCAAATGGGCCGAGGTGATGCCTACATATAAAAACATTGGTGAAACGACTACATATTTTTTCTTCAATCATGTCATTTCACGGTTTGGTGTTCCACAAGTTATAGTCAAAGATCATGGGACGCACTTTTGAAATCATATGATGACCAAATTGACTACCAAGCTAGGAATTTATCATGAAAGTTCCACTCCCTACTAACCTAAGGCTAATGGGTAAATTGAGGCTATTAACAAAGTTATTAAAACTATTCTTCAATGCATGATAGGGGCCCATAAATAAGACCAAATTTTCTTCTCTATGCTTCCCTGTGGGCATACCATGCCTCTGTTAAGACTGCTACTGGATTCACTCCTTTTCAATTGGTTTATGGTCTAGAATTAATTCTCCTAATCGAATGTGAGATTCCATCACTGAAACGAGCTATAGAACTCCTTCCTTCCACTTTCATAAAACAATAATTCCTCTTACCTATGAACCGATTAGATAAAAATTGGTGAAATGATGTTATGGCTAATGAAGCCTATAAGAAATATGTCAAGGTGTAGTTTGACAAAAGTGGCAAGCCTTGTATCTTCTTGGAAGGACACATTGTCCTTGTGTATGACCAAGAGTCTAAAAAGTTAAGAGTAGGAAAGTTGTAACCAATGTGGTTATGTCCATATATTTCAAGTGTGTTATTTCTAAAGGATCCTGCCAGTTAGTCGATTGTGATAGAGTCCCATTAGGGCAATTCACTAATGAAGAGAGGCATATTCTTCCCCCACTTACCTTGTTATAGGTAGGTTAATACTCATATACTTAAATGTGATTTTTATAATAGAAGAATTATAATTTTTTGGTTATGATATCAATATTCAATAAGTGGCACTTATTTAGTATAATATAGGAAATCAAATAGGTTTACCTAGCTTAATGTCTTCACATGGAATTATAGTGGAATTTATTTCCAATCTTACTTAGAGCTTGTTATCACTCATAATTTTGTGAGTCATTACTTGAAAATATCATACAGTTCACTCCTAAAAAGGGTAAGGTATCCTTAACCTTTTTCAAGTTGAGATAGGAAATTTCTTTTTTTCATATTTAACCTATCCAAAGATTTAAGACAACCCTCGTTTCATCTCAAAACCACCTCCATATAGGTCACATCATGTTCCATTAGTAATCATTTGCTGACATATTTCATTTCCAAAGATTACAACTCCGAAAAGGTCATTTTAGCCAATAATACCTACTTTCGTAGCGAATTCAGTGTAAAATAGGCAGAAAATGCTACGAAACTATTGATAGTTTCGTAGCGAATATGAAGCATTTCTTTGTTTTCTGAATTTGAGCAGCCAACTTCAAGGGTGGTTTCTTGGAAAACAGAGAGGTATCTTAAAAAAATGAGAGAGTTTATTTTCAAGAACATATCAAGTAACAATAACCTCTTTCAAATTTCTCAAAGTGGCTACAAATTGGGAGATATAGTGATGTCTTTCATCCCTATTTTTAGAATGCATAATTTTCCTGTTTTATACATGTTTTTAGAATGCAGATTCTCGACAGCTGGAGATGGGTTTCAAAAAAATGAGAGAGATATTTCTTCAAGAAATAATTACCTAAAAATATCTCATTTAGTTCTATAATATATATAAAGGATGGGGAGAAAAGAGCTCATATATGAACCCAATAGTTTCAGAAAAAACTGAGTCATTTTAGTGATGAATAAACTTGCTAAAGGTGAAAAGGATTTTTTTAAAGAGGAAACACCTTAAGGCTCTTAAATTGAGTTTGATTATGTTCAAGAGGTTAATGGAATGTTGAAGACAAATTTTATATAGCTGGAGGTTACTTTTTTAGGGCAAAGTAAAAATCTAGAAATTGCACAATTTTCCATAGTTTCGTAGCGTTTCCTAGGCTTAAAGCCAGGAAAACGCTACGAAAACACTTGTAGCTGTATTTTCGAATTTAAGACCACTTTTTGTGGATTTCAAGGAGAGGAAATGGTATTGATGAGGTTTCAGATCATGATGGACACCCTAGAATAGAAAAAGAGCATAAATTTTGAGTGCAAAAGCTATTTTTGGACGTTACAAAAGCACGCTACGAAACTGCTCTATTTTCATAGCGAGTTTTGTTTTAAGGTTTCTGAGCAAATTAAAAAGTATTTTGGAAATATGAAAGAGGTTTTTCTTTAGCACAATTACATCTAAAAAATCCTCTCTCAAGTTCTACAAAGCCATCCAGTTTTGGAAATTATACACTTGTCTTTGAAGCCTATGCTTTTAGAATTTTCACTAACCAGATTTGTGAAAAAATTATAAAAATTCGACTTGGAGGAGGTCCAATGAAGCGAAGAAAGTTCCTTCTCAAGCTTAAATACTCCAGAACACTTGGAATACAAAGATGTCCATGAGGATACAAATGTTATATTAGATAGATGATGAATGAGATAGATGTTTGAATGTTACAAATGAGGCCTGCTTATATACCTATGCAGGTGCCTCTTCACAAAAGGTCATGTCTTATCAGACATGGCCTTTCAACCTAATTACTAATTAACTAATTAATCACTATTTACATTATTTTATTTATGACATTGCCTTCCCCTCAAAAATATTTTTCCTCAAAGCTTGTCGATGAAAGGCCTTCATTTCTTTTCCTACTACGAACATCTTCTCATCTTGGGGAAGTCATCCTTGTCGATACAAGTTGATATGATCCTCTAAGTGAGAAACAAATCTGTCACACTGAGAATGGATCGGACCATCTGAAATAAATCTTCTGTGGAATCTTACGATGACTGGAAACTTGTGATGATTCATTAGTATTCTTTGGAATATCAGCCTGTTTCAGTTCTGAATACATAGCTTGGTTGAGTTATCTGCTCCCATGATTTGGATGTCGATAGGGAATTGTTTTGGTTTGAACTCTTTGATTTTTTCCTGGAAAGGATGTTATGGAGATGGTTACAGAATCTTCACGTAGAATTTTCCTTGTTCGTCCAACATCTAAGTTTGTTTCTTCTACAACTTTCTTGTCGTCTTCTTTAGTTGAGACATTTATTGGATCAATGTTCGTTTTTTCGACAAGTTGTTGCACCTTGTTTTCCAACGACTTCTTATCCTTCTTCAGTTTCTTAATTTGCATTAGCAATTTTTCGTTGTGGTCCTTAAGGCGAACAACTTCTTCATTCTTGTTAGTGGTTATTTTTTCAATTTCCTTCTGCATATTTTGTATCACCTTTTTGCCTTCTTGAGAAATTACTTTTGAAATTTCTTGAATGTCTTCAGGTGTCATTGAATTTTCCTTTAATTTAACATCCTGTAGCGTTATTTTCTTCTTTTTGTAGGAGAATGTTAAAAACTTCTTTTTTGTATGAAGGATGAATGACCCTAGTGATTCCATCCAAAGAGAACCCAGAATTATATCACTATTGTTACAAAATAAGGTTTTAATGGTAAATTGCAAGACCAAGGAATACTCCCCAATACTTAGGTGTAGATTCCTTATGTTGTATTGTTTTTCATTTGCGTTAATTGAATTTGTTTCAATTATATTTGATTTAGGGATCAATAATTGGTTAGCACATTTAGTACTAGCATAATTATCCTTTTGATTAAGATCGATAGATATGAGAACTTCCTTTCCCACAAGTGACCCTTTGATTCTAATTAGCGCACGGACAAAAATACTATAATTTTTAGGACATCTTCCTTCTTTCCTTTCCGAATTAGATTCAATTTCTTTTTCATCAATGATTGATTCCATTTTTTCCGTTGAATTGAGTTTTTAGGGTTTTTTTAAAGGTAACCCTTCCTAACTTTAATAATGATTCCTTAATATTTTAAGAAATTCTTAATAATATTTTTCCTTTCATTTTTTTGAAAATTACTTCCTTTATATAACCTTAAATATAGTCTTCCTTTAGTGATGGGTTCTTTGACGAAGTAAATTATAGTTATATATATATATATATATTCTTAACAATTTATTTTTTTTTAACTCTTTTTGTTTTTGGTTTTGAAAAGTTACAACCCTAGTGAAACGTGGCCATTCACCTATATTCGCCTATAAGATATATGTCCACTTACGTGTATTTTACTAGGTTAATGTTCTCCACGTAAAAGTAAACTTACCACTCACATAGAGGTTTTTTATTCCTTTTGTTCTTGTTTTACCTTGCAAATACCATGGGAAAATACCATGGGCTTCTAAAACCACGAGCTTGTAAACTACTTCAAGAAGAATCAAAATAACCTTATTTACTCTTCCTTCTCTTCCGTATTATTTTTTTCTCATGCACTTTTTATCAATAATGTAGAACCATTTTTTATTTTTTTCTTTTGGAACTATTTTCTTTTAAATCCTTTTTTTATTTTCCTTTTAATTTATTTCCCCCTTTTTTAAAACTTTCCTTCTCTCTTATATATATATATATATAGATATATATATATTTCTTCATTTAAAAAAAAAAATATTATGGCCAAAGGCCTCTCACGAACTCAGCAATGGAGAAACTCCAAGATTTGTAGTGAATGCTTCAGTCACGACGGCAACAAAGTTGACAATTTTTATAGTCAAGGACCTAGATTGTAGAGCATGGCTCTGTGCACCGCTTAAGCGGCTGGAGGCTTGAACTGCTTTGATACCAAATGAAGCAAACAAAGTTCCTTCTCAAGCTTAAATACTCCAAAACACTTGGAATAAAAATATATCCACGAGGATACAAATATTATATTAGATAGATGATGAATGAGATAGATGATTGAATGTTACAAATGAGGCCTGCTTATATACCTATGCAGGTGCCTCTTCAAAAAAGGTCATGTCTTATCATACATGGCCTTTCAACCTAATTACTAATTAGCTAATTAATCCCTATTTATATTATTTTATTTATGACATCCAGCTCATCATCCACGTGGCATAATGACACATCAGCACTCTAGTACACTCATAAAATTAGTTGGTTGCAGTTTATAAGGGTTATTAATTTGATTTGTTGAACTATTAATGAAAGAAGAGTCCTTTTTCTGCAAAACAGAAATATCCCTAAGATGTCTCCAAGTGATATAATCATGTTGGAAATAGGTCTTTGAGGTGGTAATTCGAAGCTAGGATGGTGGCATATCATTTTTATGAGTTCTCATTCTATAAAGGACTAAGTTTTAGAGTTAGAAAGGGTTGGGATATGTTATGGCTGACTGCTACTATTGTAAACAGTTTTTTTAATTAGTAATGGAGAATGGCTATTGGTTCCAACCTTCACCTGAGATTCATTTGATGCTTTCATGAACCCTATGTATCTTATTACTTTCTATCAATATGTTAATGTTTTATTACTTAGAATTCTTTCTTTGCACACTCTGACTTCCTTTCGAGTACTAAACTATTGGATATCTTTCTCAATGTCCTAGTTTCAGTATCTTAATGTTCATTACTCAGAATTCATGTTTCTCATGCTCTGACTTCCTTTGAACATTTATATATTGAGTAAGCTCTATATGTGTGTATTCTACTTTCATGTAAGTATCGACATGCCTCAGCTCCCACAAGGAGAATATTTTCCATTGAGATCACTGCCACTGACTCCATAGCCCAATGGTAGCAAGCCTTCATCTTTTCAACTTGCAAACATACAAAACCAAGAAACAATTCATAGAGTTAGCCATCTAGTTTCATCATTATCAAATATCATTAACCAATTTGAGAGAGCCCTCTCAGACTAAAGAGGCTAAGCTTCAGTTACAAGCTGGTTTGAAATAGTTACACTGAGTTGTCTGATCAACACCCAATCAGGTGCAATTTTGGTGATAAAATTTTGGTGCGTCTGCTGAGAGTCGAAGATATACATCTCCCAAATTTTTTTAAGTTGAAATCTTGAAGGTAGCAGGAGCTTAGAATTTGTTCAAGGTTGTAACTACCTTGGCGACTCCATTGTTGAAGAATTCAAAATTTCATAGGTTTATGGTGATTCCATTGGACTTATGAAGAACTTAGATGTTTCCATTATTGTTTCACGGTATGCATGTATAGATTTTTCAAAAAATTATGGCTTCCAAAATCCTTTTCCCAAAGATACATATTTTTTATGGAATGGTCCAAAATTCAATTGAGAAGTTTTTAGTTTGTCCTTGAAGTACATATCAGATTTCCGTGAATTTACTGAGCTTCTTAGAGTTAGACATGAAGATATTTTCATCATATTGTTCTATGATTCATTTCAAGGGAAATGTAAACAATGGATTGAAAACTTTCCTGTCAGATCTATTAAGTCATTTGTAGATTTTTGGATTATTTTTGTGGAAACATGGATGGAAAGAAAAAAGTTGGTGGCAGACTCTCCTTCCTTTCAAGTTTTTAAATAATGGAATGATGATCATACTAATGCGGAAATGGATGAAATTTTTTCTTTGTCTTTATCTTCTTATCTAAAATCATTCGAGTAGTCAGAAGATAAGATTAAATTTTTGGATGAAGTTGCTAAGAACATTGAAAAATACATTGAAGTTTTAGAAGATCAAATTCAATCTTATAGTCTTCATGATCAAGATCAGTCTTTTCAAAAAAATTTAATGCCAGAACACAAAGAAAAAGTGTTACTACCTTTCTCTTTTGATATTGAGGAAGAATACCCTGTTTTTGAAAATCAATTTGATAACAAACAACTGAAATCTTGTGTTGTTGAGCAAACATATATGATCTGTCCAAAGCTACAAAATGTCTTGAGAATCATCAAACATATTATGTATTCTATGATCCTATAGCTGACTACATGGAATATTTTTACAGTCAAGATTTCCAGTTATGTTTTCATTATGAAGATCAGATTCATTTTATGTTGCCTTAGTTATTTTAGTATCCTGTTTACTTTTTGTTCAAGTGTTGTTAAGAGGTTCAATTATCAGATTAGATCAATGACTGGCTTCATTGGAAGTTTCATGTTGCTTAAATCAAACATGAAGATTGTAGTTGTTAGGGTAGGTAAGATCATTTGTGACTAAGCTCAAGTAGACTGAGAATATTTTCAATATGTATAGATTTGGTTTTTCAGTAGTAATAATCAAGCTTGAGCCCGAGGAGAAGGCCATAAGAGCTTGGCAAAGTTTTCATAAATTTCAGAGTTTTTATTTCCAAGAAGATGGATAACATTGGAACTAAAGGTTCTCTGGTTTACCACAGGGGCACACCATCCAAAGTGGAGCCACTGTTATCACTCATAATTTTGTGATTCATTACTTGACATGGTCATACAATTCACTCCTGAAAATGGTAAGGTTGCCTTAAACATTTTTCAAGTTGGCATAGGAAATTTCATTTTTTCATATTTAACTTATCCAAAGATTCAAGACCACCCTAATTTCATCTCAAAACCACCTCCATATAGGTCACATCATGCTCCATCAGTCATTATTTGTTGACATATTTCATTTCCCAAGCTTACAACTCCAAAAAGGTCATTTTAGCTAAGAATCCCTAATTTCGTAGCAAATTCAGTGTAAAATAGGCCAAAAATGCTACGAAATTGTTGATAGTTTTGTTGCGAATATGAAGCATTTATTTTTTCTGACTTTGAGAAGTCAACTTCAAGGGCGGGTTCGGGGAAAACAGAGAAGTAATTTAAGAAACTGAGAGATGTGATTTTCACGAACATCTCAGATAACAATAATCTTTTTCACTTTTCTCAAAGTTTCTACAAGTTGGGAGGTACATGGATGTCTTTCAGCCCTGTTTTCATAATGCAAAATTTTCCTGTATTATACATGTTTTTAGAATGTAGATTCTGGACAGCTAGAGATGGGTTTCAAAAACCTAAGAGATTTTTTTCTTCAAGACATACTGAACTACAAAAACCACCTTTCGTTTTGAAATATCTATCAAGAATAAGGAGAAAAGAGCTCATCTCTAAACCCTATGTTTTCAGAAAAAATAGTCATTTTAGTGATGAATAAACTTGCTATAGGTGAAAAGAATGTTTTTTGAAGAGGAAACACCTCAAGGCTCTTAAATTGAGTTTGATTATGTTTTAAGAGGTTAATCGAATTTTTAAGACCAATTTTATACAGCTGGAGGTTACTTTTTTGAGGCAAAGTCAAAGTCTGGAAATTGCATAGTTTTCCAGAGCTTCATAGCGTTTCCTAGGCTTAAAGCGAGGAAAACGCTACAAAAACACCTGTAGCTGTATTTTTACCTTTAAGACCACTTTTTGTGGCTTTAAAGGAGAGGAAATGGTAGTGATGAGGTTTCAAGTCATGATGGACACCCTGGAACAACCAAAGAGAAGAAATTTTGAGTGCAAAAGCTATTTTTGGATGCTACAAAAGCACGCTACGAAACTGCCCTATTTTCATAGCGAGTTTTGTTTTAAGGTTTCTGAGCAAATAAAAAAGTATTTTGGAAATCGGAAAGATGTTTTCTTTAGCTTAGGTTCATCTAAAAAACCCTCTCTCAGTTTCTGTAAATCCATCAGGGTTTGGAAATTATAAACTCATCTTTGAAGCCTATTTTTTCAGAATTTTCACTAACCGGATTTGTGAAAAAATTGTAAAAATTCGACCTGGTTGAGGTCTAGCTCAGCATCCACGTGGCATAATGACACATCAGCACTCTATTACACTCATAAAATTAGTTGGTTGCAGTTGATAAAGGTTATTAAATCGATTTGTTGAACTATTAATGAAAGAAGAGTCCTTTTTGTATTCAAACTCCGCAAAATAGAAATATCCCTAGGAAGTCTCCAAGTGATACAATCATGTTGGAAATAGGTCTCTGAGGTGGGAATTTGAAGCTAGGAATGTGGCATATAATTTTTATGAGTCCTCATTCTATAAAGGACTGATTTTTAGATTTAGAAAGGATTGGGATATGTTATGGTTGACTGCTACTATTGTAAACATATTTTTTGATCAATAATGGGGAATGGCTATTGGTTTCATCCTTCACTTGAGATTCATTTGATACTTTCATGAACCCTATGTATCTTATTAATTTGTTTCATTATGTTAATTTTTTATTACTCATAATTCTTGTTTTGCATGCTCTGACTTCCTTTCAAGCACTAAACTATTGGATATCTTTCTCAATGTCTTGCTTTCAGTATCTTGATGTTCATTACTCATAATTCATGTTTCTCATGCTTTGACTTCATTTGAAAATTTATATATTGAGTAAAATCTTTATGTGTGTATTCTAGTGTCATTTAAGTATCTACATGCTTCAGATTCCACAAGGAGAATCTTTTCCATTGAGATCCTTGTCACAGACTCCATATCCCAATGGTAGCAAGCCTTCATCTTTTCAATCTGAAAAACATACAAAACCAAGACACAATTCATAGAGTTAGCCATCTAGTTTCATCATTATCAAATATCATTAACCCCTCTGAGAGGGCCCTCTTAGACTGAAGAGGATAAGCTTCAGTTACAAGCTGGTTTGAAACAATTACACTGAGTTGTCTAATCGGCAGCCAATCAAGTGAAATTTTGGTGATAACAGAGCTCATGTAGAAGTATGAAAAGAGCACATGCTATAATCTATTAAACTTAAGAGGAAATGTGATTTGGAATTGGTTTTAAGGGAAAGTTACCCTGGACTTCTTATGTGATATTCTTATATTGAAATAGATGAAGGAAGATGATTACATGATAAATTAGTTAGTAATGTTACCAAAAAAAAAAGAGTATTAGTGATTAATGTGACCTCTACTTCTCTATATTATTTATGGTTCGTAAGGTGGGACCTTGCATATCAGAGGGTATCCTCAATCACACTCTTTAATGCATATGTTAGACTCTACTTAAGTAAGTAATTCATACCTATCCTTAGTGACATGAGTTACACGTCTCTAAATGGAATACAAGGCATGAATATTACTCCTCCTTTATGACCATAATTTGTTTCTCCTCCTATATGTGTCTCATGTATTCTCAGTTGGGGAGGTGCATTGTGATACCAAGAGTTGGAGAGATTTATAAAATAAATGAAAAATATTGTGATAGGGAGAGACTCGGAGGGTGGCCAAATGATAATCTAAATTGCGAAGTAGCTTGACCTAATGGAGTTTACCATGAGTGACATTGAGAAAAAGTTAAACTTGTCTTCCTCAAATTTCCTTGTATATTTATCTACTACTATATTTTGGTACTTCTTGTGAGATCTTACAACTCGGGGTTCAAGGGGGAGAATTTATCTCTGGATATGGTTGGATGGAAAAATCGAATGGTTCAAATGAGTTGGTTAAGGGATGAAAGATAGATCATATTCTCACCGATTGGAATTGAATATCTCTTCACTTATAATTTTCATTGTCCTAAAATTGTAATATAGCTTTAGCATAAAACAAAAAGTAGAAATTTAAATTGTTGTAAGCATCTTATTTTGGTTTAAGCTTATGTTATCCGGAATCTTATTGGCTAGTTAAAAATGAAGACTAAGAGTGGTATATATGTATGGATGTTCAGATATCAAGAGGTTATGAAATTATTAATTGTGTAGTTTATTGTACTAACCTTGGTATTGTAGCATTTGATAAAGGAAAGAAAAATATTAATGAAAGTAATTAAGAAATTCCAAAGGAATTGGTTAAGATTTTCATGAGTTATGGTTTTGTTTCATGTAGTTAGAGGCATGTTTTAGAAAGGGCTTCATGATTTTTTGCAAAGTGTTTGACAAAATCCCTGAATGGTAAATGCTATTATTTTTTTAAATCATTATGCATGGAAAAGTGTTAAATTGCAGCCTACCATAGTATGGCATGAATGCATACCCGAAATACACCTAGAGGATTCAGTGGATCAGCCCTTAAAATGAAAATGCAAAATAAAAAATATTGGAGCCAAGAGTTTCAAAGAGAATCATTGAGGTAATTTTCAATAATTATGTATTACAATAGTTTAGGATGCTTTCCATGTGTTTGTAGGAATGATTGAATGAAAATAATGTTGGATGAATCTCAAAGTCCTCAATTCACTTACAGTGGATGAAATTTTTTAGGTCCTTGTAATTTGGCAGATTGGCAATGACCAAATAGACAATGGTAACACCAAACCAAATTTGGAGTCCTAGGACCTAGCCTTCCTAGACTCAGAGAGGGCTCTCTCTATATTTGATAAAAGATATAACTTTTTTGCTTTAGGATGCTGATTTGAGGCTACTTAAAGTGATAGGGTTTATTTGTTTTGTTTTTTTTGGATGGGTAGTTTGTCAAGTAGAACAGATAGAGTAAGAGAGATTCAAACATTGGGCTATGGGGTTAGTGAAAGGTCTGAAAAGTAAATAAGTGAATCAAGGGTGTTTCATAGGGCAAGTCAACAAAGCCAAATGGATCTTAGTAGCTTATGTGAGTGAAATGAACATTAAATTTGTGAACATAGCAGGTTTAAATGGAAATTAAGAATCCTTTAACAAATAATATAACAAGAAGGGATTCAAGATCACTATTCTTAAGAAATAACCAAAGGACAGGGCACACCATAAACTTCTCTGGTCAAAATTCACCAAGTAAACTTAAAAAAAAACAATCCAATAAACCCTAGAGAGTAGGGAGCTCCTAAGTTCTCTAGTTATTTACCTTCAAATAAAGAAAACATGAAAGATAACACATAAGTAATGATTACAGAGCAGGGAAATCCTAATTTCCTTAATCAAACTATAAAGACCTCCAAAGTAACTATTTCAAGATAGACTAAAGGACAAGGAAAACCATAAACTTCTTCAACCAAATCCTAATTAGTAAAATTCAAAGAAAAGGCCCCAAAAACAATTTTTTAAGCTACACCAAAGGACAGGGCATACCATAAAATTCTTTGGCTTGACTCCATTAAATCATTCTTAAGATAGAAAGCTAAGTGTAACTAGAGAGAAATCAATAATTATCCAATCAGACCTAGCAGAGGAAAACATCTAAGAAATAGAAGGAAAACAGACTTAAGGTGCCTCTAACAACATATCTTAACCTAAATTTTTTGCTCTATTGCATGAGAAAGATGAAAATCATGGAAACAGAAGGAAACAATTACTAAATGAGAAAAACATCACCATTAACTAGGGTCATGAATCCTATGAATGTGCTTTCTCCATTGATGCTTAGTCCAAAACAAACACAAAGCTCCAAGACCAATTTCTTCACAACTCAAAATCTATGTCATATTCCTCTCAATAATCAACCAACCAACAAAAATATGAAGCATTACATGCAATATTTTAACTGCAAAATGGTGAATTGAACCCTAGCTAGGGTTTTAGATGTCATTAATTACATCATAAATGAATTTGACCATTGAGACCATGCAAGGTCCAAGGCACAAATATCCCATACTCATTAACTGCAAAAATAACTTATAACATAACTCCTCAGCTAATTTTAGAGATATTTGTCCTTAAAGCCTTCAGAATATCTTTTTTAATAACTTCCTGTGTCTTTTTTTGACTTTCTGGCAAGGGCGCAGAGCCAAAACTGGAAAAATCACCTGTTTTGCAGCCGAGTTTTGGAGGCCTTCTAGGTGTCCAAATAATCTCCATGATAGCTCATTGGAAAGCCTGTCCTGTCTAGTTTCCAAATCGGCCTTTATTTTCTATATTGGTGCCCATTTTCCTGTTCATAAACCCATTCTTCCAAGACTTCTCAAGGTGCAGTGCCAATGCTGAAAAGACGGAAGAAAGGTGTTTTTTTGGTAGTTTTTGGCCCTTTTTAGGGACCAATTCTGCTCCAAATGACCTGAAATGTTCTAAGGGTGATTTCCTTGGCCTGAGCAACATGAATATGTAAACCTTTTCTCAATTCAGTGCTCCACTGGCGCTGCACGTTTGACCCTTTTTTCTACTAGCCAAACAGTCAAAATTTCAAAATGTGCACCAAGTGCCAAAATTTGGTATTTACCTTGTTGATCATGTTTGGGAGGCTTGGAGGGATACATCAGCAAGGATTTCAAGTTTCTCCTTCTCCTTTGCCTCATTTAGGGCTTGAATCTTTGCAAGGGATCTTTTGAGCTTGGCCCTTGCAATACTATTCCTCATGGCATAATGCTTTTCCATATTCTTCTGCAGGTCAATGTCTCTTTTTGAATTCTAAAGTTGACCCTCTAGGTGCACATTGGCTATTTCTAGCCAAGATTCTCTACCATAGTTGATTTCCATGGCAAGCAACTCACTTTGAGTGAGCTGCTCTGCCAATGTTGTCTCTTGCGCTCTTTCCCGGGTTAAAGCCTTCTTCAACCCAATTGTCCTTGGCCTCTTCCTAAGAATATGTTCTTCCTCATCTTCACTATCATCAAGAGTGCCCAAGGTCTCATCTAGCTTAGCCTTGGACTTTCTAGCCTCTTTTCGAGTTCTGATAGCTCTGATCTCTCTCTAACTGCTGGTTTTATACCTCAAGGAAGTTGATCACATTCTTTGCCCTACCAAGATTGGCTTGTATCTCCTTAATTTGTGCATCCTTTCTCTTGATCAACATGTTTGTAATCCTCTCCTCATCCTCACTCTCAAGGTCAATAATTTGAAACTCTTGTTCAGTTTCATGCTCATCCTCTTTTTCAACAATGGCCTGCTCTGCAACCTTTTCCTTACCCTCGTTAAGTTGTTTTGTTGATGATGAAGGCAGGGCCCCTTCCATAATCTGTGGAGCAAACACTTTCCTATGACCTCTTTGATAGGTCAGAGAAAAAGGATCTATGTCAACCATCTCATTTTTATTTATCTCACTGTCCTCATCAGTGTTTGATGTTGTGGTGTCATGAGATGAGGGTGAAGGGTTTTGGGAAGGTGATGAAGGAGGATCATCATCAGGTAAGGGAATGTGATTGGATGGTGATGTGGAAGGGTCATCATGGGGTGAAGGAATGTGAGTGAGAGGAGATGTAGTAACAACAAGAAATGATGGAGAATTAGGAATAGGAGGATGAGATGAAGAACATATATATTGTTGATGATGGCCTTGTGGAGCAGTAAAAAACTCAATGGAAATGAAGGTCTCCCATGGAATGCCTTTCTGCTATAGTTGGTGCATAACCACCATCTTAATAAGTGAGTGATGGAATAGGCTTTGCATTTGCTGAGGATAATCTCTTTTTTTCACTATGTAGGACATTTTGTCAATGCTCCGGAAGAGGTAATATGGCATATGTAGCATCCTCACTCTGGTGAAATGCATAAAAATCTGGATGTGATATGAGTAAAGAAAGGAGAACCTTCCCTCACATGTGAAATAATTCATTAGGATCCTCATCATAGGTGCATATATATCAAGCAAATGAGAAAATGGGAAGATGGACTTGTGGTGATCTTTATACCTAGGCTTTAGGTAGGGTTCAAAGTAACTCATGTCTAGGTTTTCTTTCTTGAACCATTTCTCACCTACACTTTGTATCCCAATAGCTGTAGCAATAGAATAATTGGATAATTCAAAGGTGACCCCTGCAATATTAACTTGTTTGTCATGCAAGTTAATGATAAATAGTCTAGTTAGCTTTGGGTGGTTTTGCACCCACTGCATCTTTTTAGAAAATTCATAGCAACCTACATGTTTGAAGTAGGAAATAATAAGGGGAGATGCCATGAGATCTCTTATATTGAGGGGTTCAAATCTATTTATCTTGCCTCCCTTATGATCATGACTCATTGGCATCTCTTCCTCACCACCACTGCCACTGTCCTCTCCCTCAAACATTGCAAGCTCTGCTTCTATAAAACCCTGGAGTGTAAATGGAAATGAGATGAAGAAAAGGTAGCATTGCAAATGAGGGAATGAGTGAGTGAGGATATAGGTGTATGAGAATGAGTGAGAGGCAAAACAACTCAATGAAAACCCTCCAACTGTGTAATTACCAAGTCTATCACTGACACTATGTCTAGGAAGATGAAATGAGGTTTAAATAGTGATCTCCAACTTGAAACTTAGGGTTTGATTAGGGTTTTATTGAAATTGAATCAATTATGACCAAAATAGCTTTAAGATGAGCTCATGTCATGTACTTACCTCTTCCCAACGCCTTAGAAAACTTTGGAGGAAATTTGAAAGTGTTTTGAAGTGGTTTGAATTGTTGGAGGGCTTAGAAACCCTTCCTATCCAAGGGCGCAGTGCCAAAGTTGTGGGCGCAGCGCCAGGATGAGCTCACAGCACCAATTGCTAAGGTCGCAGTGCCAAGATAAAACTGCAATGGGTATGTCGAGCAAGATCGCAACGCTCCTCCAGGCGCACAACGCCTTCAGAAATTTCATGGAAGGAAAATGCCAAGGGCGGAACGCCAAGAAAATTTGGCCAAATTTCGCTTGAAAATTGACAACTTGTCCCTTGTTGAGTGCTCTTGACCTTTTGATAAGAAATAATGATTCATTGAAGTGTAAAATTAGCTTTTATAGACTTGGGAATTAAATTTAACTACTGAAACACATTTTCTAATGTTTGAAACCTTTTTTCCCTTTCTCACTAACTCTTTTACACTTTTTTGCTTTGCAGGTGACTGAAATGATGAATTTGAACTTTTTTTTGGTCACAAAGGCATGATAAGCTCATTTTACACTTTTGGGATTCAGCCATACATTAGCATCTTCAAAATCCTCTTTTTCTTTGACCATGGAGTTCAACTTACCATTTTACCTTCTCTGGCCACTTTCCAAAAAGGGCCTAGGTGTCTAGAGTGCTTTGCAGCAATCATCAGCGTTGTCCTCTAAGTTCTCTATAGCCCTTTCAAGTTCATTCATTTATGTCTATTTCACCTCATCTTTTCCATATCTCATCAATATTTTATGATAGACTTTCTTCATGTTTGGCCTTGTGTGCTTCCTCCATGTCATTTTATGCAAGTGATCATTGATTTGGCATTCAACTGAACCATCAAGTTCAAAACCCTAGTTCTCTATAAGACTAGGTGTTTCCTCTTTTCCTTGCTGTAATTTCTTTTCTTTCAGGGGTAGATAATCTACCTCATCAATACCTTCTGTTGACACAACTTTTAACACTCCTGTAGAAGTGCCAAACTTTGTCCATTTTTCTCATTTGCAGACTTTGAACTGATGAGGTAATCTTATTTAGAAATCTTTTAAGTCCTTCTTGAATAACCATGTCTTGACATTCTATTATATCTGAGCCAGATTCTAGCAAAGGAAAAGCAGTGCCTGAAACATCCAATGATGATCTTAAAACATGTAAAAACCCTAATGACCTAATCGGAGGATCCTTTGACCTAATTTTGACTGGAATTGGACCTGGAGATTGCCAAGTGAAAATAGAGTGATCAAAAGTGTTATATTGAAGATCCAAAATCCAATGTACTTGATTTATCTAAAGAGGCTACATAGATAGTTTTGAGACCATAAATGCTTAAGGGACTTGGGGAACATGGGAAAAAGGTTTTATGAAGGCAAGAAGGATGAGAATGGGAGGTATAAGCTCATAAGGATTTTTTAGGAGTGACAGGGTGACTATGAAATGGAAAACTGATAGAATAGTGAAATTTTTTCTAAAAGGACAATGAAGGCAGTGAAATTTCTAAAAATCAAGATATTGAATGAACATTGTTTTCAGAAATCTATAAACATCCTATAGTCATCTAAAAAAAGTGAAAATTATTGATGACTAACAAAATGATTTTGAAAAGCATATAGAAAGTACATAAGTAACTATAATTTAATTCTATGTTGATATTTGTTTTTCATAGATGTATATTCAAGCTTACATGTCATCTCTTTGATATAATTTGTAAATGAAATTCCTGGAGTGAGCATATTTGCTAATTTTTAAACAAAATAAATATATGTGTGGCTTGTTAGTGATTCTTGATAACATCAGGGGGTATCTATGTAGTGTGGGCATGTAACCCCCAAATTGATTCCAAACAAACACTTCTTAGAACCCAGATCGTAAATATGGTTGATTTTCCAGATTACTAGTATCAATTATGTGCGCATGTTATATAGTTTTTTATGAAAGACTAATATTACTTAGTCCTTGTTTTAAGATGCCAACATTTAAAGTTCAATTTTTGAATTTTATTAGATAAATAGGTTGAAGAGTAATCTTACGTTCATTGTTGCCGATTTTTTGACAAAATGCCTCAATGGCTTTTAATTGTGTGCTTGCAAAGTGTTTGTCATAAGTCTTGAATGGCTATAGATTTCATGTTTGCAAATTTATTTTCAAAAGTCCTAAATGGTTGTAGATTTTTTGCATATAAATTGTTAGCGTAAAAGTATTAGTTACTATATTTTTATGTAATATAAATTTATAAATAAACTATTTAATGGGTGTAGCTTCCTTTGTCTGCTATTTTTTTTGTATGAATGTGAAAATAAATTTAATAATTTGTTGAAGTGTCAATAGAGAATATGATAGTTTTTTCTTGTATTATCTAAAGCTTTCATAAAAAAGGGGGGGTTGGTGTTGGAAATAATTTTACAATGAGTAATTTTGTAGGATTTTGTGTAAATGATCATAATAAGTTTCTTATGAGCTGCATGTATGCATTGGTGCATTATCGTGCTTCAATGATTGGATACAACAACTACTTGTGCCCAATTCATTATATAATGTTTATGGTTGAAGAATTGACTTAATAATTTGGATTGAGAATTGTAATTGATGAATTTGGAAATGTTGTTGGGTCAATATATTTTGTGATTCCATTTCATAACAATATCATATTTATTAGATTTACTAATGAAGAGAGGCATATTATTCCTTCATTTACCTCGCTATAGGTAGGTTAATACTCATACACTTAAATGTGATTTTTATAATAGAAGCATGATACTTTTTGTGGTTATGATATCAAGAGTCAATAAGTAGAGCTTATTTAGCATAATCTAGGAAATAAAATAGGTTTACCTAGCTTAATGTTCGCACATGGAATTATGGTGGAATTTATTTCTAGTCTCACTTAGAGCTCATGTAGAAGTATGAAAAGATCACATGATTGGCATATTTTAAATTTGAGAGGAAATGTGATTTGGAATTGGTTTTAAGGGAAATTTACCCTTGACTTCTTATGTGATATTCTTATATTGAAATAGATGAAGGAACATGATTACATGAAAACTTAGTTAGTAATTTTAACAACAAAAAATGAGTTTTAGTGATTAAAATGACCTCTACTTCTCTAAATTATTAATGGTTGGTAAGGTGGTACCTTACATATGGTATCGAAGTCAGCTACAAGACTAGGGCCTTATGGGCCAACATGCTTGCTTGTAGGTTGATGATGTATGAATGTTGATTTTTCCTACGTGTTCAATTATTGTTTATGTTGACTTAGAATCATATTGGTTACATAATGGATATTACTATTGTTTAGAAAATCATGAAAAAAAAAAAAATTCTTCTATATTTTTGTTAAGACAAATTATTAGAAATATGATAAAAGACTTAAATACATGTTTGGAAAATATGTCCTTGAGAAGTTAGGGATTAAACCCAAGCATGTGAATGACTTGAATCTCAATGGGTGAGTGAGACATGTGGAGTGCATGCATGGTTGCATATATTTTTAATGGATCATTGTCAATGTGATATGGGCCTACTAGCCATCTTTACTAGTTGAAATTGTATCTACAAAGAAAAATATTGGCCTAATTTAAACTATAGTATGATGACCTTGGTGTGTATACTTTAGGAATGTGTGAAAAGTTTAAGGCTAATAATCAATTAACATGATGATTGAGTTCATCATGTTAATTTTAAATCTTTACGCTAATGGAAACTTAACAAAAGTTTCCTTGAATGATGTCACTTTTAACTGTGAATGTAGATTCATGAGTAATATATGTGCATTAAATTGATGTGTTAAAATATGATATGGGAATACATTCTTAACAATTAAGAAAGAAATTCCTATAGTTTCCTTGATATGATTTTTTATATTTTGGGTTGAAATTATGCATCAAATCACTTTAAATTACTCAAAAATTAGGTTGAGGTATGACCTTCCTAATAAACAAGAGGCTTAAATGACTAGTGCTTGAAAGGTTGTTGAAGGAAGTTAAGGAACACTTGAAATTTTTTTTTCCTTAATTTATGTATGGGCGTGGAATCCATACTAGCATATATCTATGAGCTAATGTATGGGTGTGGAATCCATACTAGCATATATCTATGAGAAAATGTATGGGTGTGGAATCCATACTACCATATATCTATGACCTAAGTAACGAGGTAAGGTATGGGTGTGTGTTGTCTTGGAAAATCCCCTCTGCAGACAGAGGTGATCCCTCTAGCCCTAGGGTGGGTCTAGCAACTACGAGAACATACTAACATCTACCTTCCTAGATTGTAAATGAAATTTAGAGCAAGGAAGATTGTAAATAAAATTCTGATGCAATGTTGTCGTCTTCCGTCGAAGCTTCTTGATGTGTCACTCTCCTCAAGCTCAATACACGCTGCTACCAACGTTTGATTACCTGTACAGACAGTCAAGACACAACGACAAGCGTAAAATCATGAAAAACATAAAACAATTACAATATATCTAACTGATCAAGGAATGCTAGAAATCTCATTATGAATGTAAATGAGAGTGGAGGATAAACATTAGTTGCATTTTATTATGATAACAAGGGGATTTTACAACCAAGCCTTGATGTTGAGGCTCTCCTTTGGTAGGTATGCATCCAAGCATGTTTGCAATACCCTCATACACAAAGGTCTAATATCTCACTATGTTCTTAACACACAAAAACAATCACACTTTGCTCTATTTGTCCAAAAGCTATAATTGCTTCTCCTCTCTATCTAACTAAGGCAGCAGAGGTGAAGGAGGTCTCCTTATATAAAAATGGAGGAGGAGGTTATGGGCCCTCAAATAATGGGAAAAGATCTTATCCTTTGGAGTAGTACCTATTTCTTGGGAACAAGAAGCCCAAAGGGGAATTCCTCGGCCATATCCTCAAAACAAACTTCCAGCTTGCTGCCTCACGAAGCTTCTAGTCATGAAAGCTTCATTTCTATTTTAAAAACTTTCCAAAAGAGGATCAGCATGGGTCTGACATTAATACCGAGTGCTGATCAGTGCGGGTCTTAGTACAAATCTCTGCTATCGGCGTGGGTCAGACACTGAGACAAAGCGCCGACCTTGAAAACTAGGTTTTTACATGGATCCTCCAGAAAATTTGTAAAGGGAGATGAATTGGCAGACAAAGTGTGGTTTAGGGGTATGTAATCCATGTTTGGAAAGTACACAAGGGTCATTGTACAAGGGAAATGACAAATTGTTGTGTAAAAAATGCCCCCTAAAGTATGAAGTCTGAACATGAGTGGGGTGAAATGCTTTACAATTACGTGCAAGGAACTAGACACTATCATCGAGCGACTTGCAAATCAAGCATAGATATGTATAAATAACTTGAATCTCTGATGAAAAGACATGAATCAAGGTATGGACACAGCCATCCATAAAAGAGACTATGGTATGATCACAACCATCGATCTGAGAAGGATCACATATAGAATCATGGTATGGTCGCATCCATCCATCTAAAAGAAACATGTATCCAATCCTGGACAAATCATATCGCCTCACAACCTGGAGTCTATAGAATAAAATCCAAGGTATTTTGCTCCGTCATGACCCGATCAAGTACAAATTCAGGCATGTGACTGAATGAGCTAAAGTTGAACATGTAAGAAAGTCACCTGATTACCAGCCAATGATGAAAGTTGTCAACATGCACAATAGATACCACCAATAATGCCAATAGTTCTCAAGGTACTACTAGTACAATCCACAGAATGTGAAAAATGAGCTGAATTCAAACTCCCGTGTAATCACCCGATCGAATGCCAATGATGTGAACCTATCGTTGAATGTGAAGAAATTTCCATTAGGGCATACAAGCTCTAAGGTACTAGAAAGGAGTCTCTAGATCGACTTCCCAGATAATGAGCTGAAGTTGAAAGGAAGTGATCCATCAAAGGAGGGTCATAATGAATCCCACATCATCGACACAAAATAGAGAATGTAATATGAGTGTTAATTAAGACTGAAATAGAGGATCAGGTAATGTACAAACTGCAGAAGGATTTTCTGTTGAACATATCGATGACACGACACTGGAATTTGGTAGTATTTGACTCAAATAGGATCGGAGGTCATGTTGACAAGATTTGTAATTGAATGAGAGGCAAATGGATTTCCCAAACCCATGAAGGCAAAGTGACAGAGTGAAGATATCCCAACCCGACACGAAATGAAGATAAGTGTCATGTTCAAGAGTGACATACTGCCAACACAACTAACGAATAACTTCCATTTTCCCCCACCATTTCTAGTGAGTACCTCTTTATTTTTACACAAGATTGAAGAGGATAGCATATGCTTGTCATTTAAGTTTGTCCTTCGAAAAAATCCATCCTAGTACATTTTACGAGCCCTAGAAAGGAGGAACTCGGTAACATCATGGTGACGGTTTCCGATGTCATTTACATTGAACGAGTCTGACAAAGGAAAAACTCAGCATCTTTTCATGTTTATAGATTGAAAAGAATTAGAAAAGAAAACTCCAACAGGTCCCTTTTCATAGGTAGTGTCATAGATCCGAAAAGGTAGAAAACAATATCTGGGAGAACCTCTTAATCACAATTGGTTAAGGTATTCCTTTTTCGTAAATAGTTTCTCCCAGCCCAAAAAAGGGGTAAACATACACTGGGTAAACTATGTTTCGCATATTTTAACAAGTTCAAAACGATAAGAGTCTTGGCAATATTTTCAATTTTTAAGAGCCAGAAAAGAGCTGAAAGTTGATTCCTCCTGGAGGAACAAGTGGTATTAAGGGTAGCAACTAGTTTCGATGATGGTGGAACTTCTCAGAACAAGTAAAGGTCAAGAGGTTGGCTAACAAGACCACCCATTGCAGCGGTTCCTCAAGAATGGGTAAAACAATCAATTGAAGGTGTATGATAGGCCAAGAAGATGGTGACAACAGAATGAGAAAACCAAGGCTCATATGGAAAAATAGTTTGATAAAATGGCAATCACGAGAGGTAAAATAAGGATGGGTTCATTTTTACACAAGCTTGAAATCAAAAAACTTTTCTTGAAGTTGGTTTCATTTTTACACAAGCTTGAAACAAAGATAAAATATGCTTGAAAATTTTGGCATGCCCCAACATGGTGACTCAATTCGAGGTACATGCCCCTCAAGCTTCAGTGCATTCCCTAGAGTAGACTATTAGTTACTGACAGGTGGATGAAATGAAGGTTCAATTATGAGATCAAGTGAAAGACTCAACTGGGATTTTACGAGATCTGATCAAAGACACGAATTGAAAAGGGAACCCGATTCATTTTTTAATGAGGTTGAGACAGTAAAAGAACTATCCTCATGTCCTAATTCATTTTTTAATGAGGTTGACATAGTAAAAGAATTGTCGTCATAAGAGTCTGCTTCATTTTTTAAGGAGCATGATACAAGAAAATGAATTGTGCTCCGATAACCTCATCAAGACATACAAAGAGTCATGGCTTCTAAGAGGTTCTCATCTAACGGAAGAACAACACTCTAGAAATTAGGATCCAATGCCCACAATACATTGTGTACTACCTCACTAACTGAATTATCAGTGGATGTAGACATGGAACAGGTGGCCACATAATTGACCTCTGGCGGGGAAGATATCACTGGCAGGTAAGGACCACGAAGGGACAATGGTAGAGCAGATTTCACGTTAGGACAAAAGAATGAAAGTTGATCGATGGTCATGATCCAACCTTCATGTGGAAAACAGATCACATGAAAGAGGGAAGAGACAAGCGTGCCCATGGAATAAGCATAGTCGCGCCCCGGGAGTAAGTTAAAATCCAAGGGGCCTTGGACAACCATCATGTCTATATAGACGGTTTCCCTCCAAAGTAATAGGCCACTTCAGAAGGATCCCTAATCGTTGACTTGTTCCTTTGTTAAAAGCCAATAGATTCTGAGTAATAGGCACAAGCTGCAGTGAACCCAAAGCTTGCCAGGTAGTTAAGGACAAAATACTAACCAAGGTGCCTTCAACTATAATCATGCCTGGTACAACCATATTGCAGGCCTACACAGTGATATCAAAGGGCATGTAAGAACGAATATGGTATCCCGTAAATCGACTCCAATCAAAGGAAGCACCAAACTACATGGAGGGGGTGCCATGGGAATACAAGGATTATCCCCTTGCATTACGGGATCAGAAATACCATCAACATGGGCTCCAGGAATGAGAACAGGAGAATCACTTTATTGAAATATGGTGATAGGAGTTGGAGAATCACCCTCCGATCCCAGGAAATCAGAGGAAACAAAAATAACCTGACTGGGATGAGACCCACTCTTGACAGAAAATACCTGATGAAATGTAGATGGAATCAGGTCGACCTTTTTCTCAACTAATGATTGCTCAGGAATGGACTCTATAGATCGAAATTCAGAGAGAGTGGAATTTATTGGAGATGAATCTCGATCAATGACTTGATCAACTATCGGAAGACTCGAATAAAACTTGCTGTAACCGACGAGAAGATGGACTCAGAAGTTGAAAGGGTATCTAATACATTAGAAGCGTCATCCATATAAGGACAGAGGTGAATAGAATGATTCCCTTCACACAACCTACAGGGAAATTTGATCTTACCCTATTTCTTATGAGTCTCATTATCTTTAGCTAAAGGCTCATCATCAGCAGGATGCCAGAGGTTGATGATGAAGGACGAATCAGGCCAACAGACCACACTTCGAGCACCTTTTGAATACTAGGGCAATCATAAATAAGGTGCTCACCCTCACATAGCTTGCAAGGGAATTTGACTCTTGGAGACGGAGTGGGAGGTTTCTCGATATTAGCGACATGGGTAGCAATAGTTACTGATTTCCACCCTAGCTTATTTTCCTTCTCATTAGGGGAATTTTGAGGTCTAAAATGGGCCTCCTAAGAAAAATGTACAACCAAAATAAACTTTATAAGAACCAATAGGATTCAATATCATGATGTCAACCATGGGGGATGATCCACCATTTTTTAAGTAAAAGGGTAAAAGGATTAAAAAATAATAAAATAATAAAACTACTTTTTCAACTCGTATTTTTAACTTATCTCCCAAAGTTTTTACTCAAATTTTGAGCGGGAGTACTCATTGGATACAAAATTTAATTCTTCATCCAAGGAGTACCATGTTGCATACTTTCGATGGATCCTGCTACACGAAGGATGAAAAATACATTAAAAACATGATTACAATCATGTTTTTCATGTATTTCTCATTTTTCGTGTAGCGGAATCCTTAAAAATTACACAACAAGGGTAATCCTTAGATGAGGACTTAAATTTTGCATCCAACAAGTACTCCTACGCAAAATTTGAGCAATCAATTTGAGAGATAAGTTGAAAATACGAGTTGGAAAAGTAGTTTTTTTGTTTTTTCCCTCTAAAATTTGATGTTGTAATCAAATATTATTTTATTATTTCCACTATTATTTTATAATTTCCTTAGGAGGCCCATTTTAGACCTCAAAATTCCCCTAATTTCTTCTTCGAATTATTATTCTTCTTCTTAGCCACTTGGGTACTAGAATACAAAATTTCACCAGGCAAAGAGGAAGAACGAGGTGAAGAAATGGGAGAAGAAGGCAAGGGGTCAACCTTAAGATCAAAACGGGGTTGACATGGGACACTCGGGACCACCGAGGTCTAAAATATCCAAACGGGAAAACCAACAGTTAACCTAGGAAGGGACAATGTTGCCATATAAGGAGCACCAACATTCCCAAAATAAGGAAAAGGACCAGGATTCCCTTCAGAGGGGATTCCTTGGTTGGTAAACTCCAAAAACGTTACCATTGGAAAAAACCCTAAAAAATCACTAAGGAGTATAACTTTAACCAGGAATATTTCATGGGCAGTTAATTTTTTAAGACACTAAAACAAAACTCTGCCTTTTCATATTTTATGAGTCAAGAAAAGGAAAAAAGGTGACTCTAGTCACTTTTAGTTTGAACAAGCTCAAAAGTACAAGGGATCGATGAAATTTTTAATTTTAAAGAGTCAGTAAAGATAAAAAATGACTACTCAGGATAGTCTAGGCATAAAGGGTTACCAGGTAATCGTGAACTCCAATATACACCTTGGTGATCAAATGAAAGAGAAATGACCAAGGACATGACATAGGGCAGCCAATCTCTTCGAATGTTGTGTTCGGTGTATCATGGTTACAAGACATTAAAATCGGCTCCCTATGGATAAATTATTGCAACCTATAGGGGTATCCCTTTATATACGCGATGGTACGGGGAGCACAAGTCCGTACTAACTCCATCTAATACCAGACGGTGAACGACAACTACTAGGTTTAGCGACGTCAGAACACGTCACTAGCCTAGACCTCTAAGTGTGAGCGTTAAGTTTCAATGCTTCCTTAGGTTGATTGAGTTAATTTTAACATTTTATCTTGAATTTATGTTTCAATTCCAAGGCCCTATCGTTGTCAGCTGAAAACTTCTATATGCAGCGATATGAGGAAATAACTCTTTCATTTTGATGAATGTTATCTAGTTAAGGGACGAGTCTCAAATAATGATGTGACAAATAGTAATACAAAAAACAAAGCTTTTTCCTAACTAGATGACTTTCACTATCCAAAAGTAATCTAACACATTCAAAGATGCGAATTATGCAATGTAATCTATGAAAAAATCTCTTTTTGAAAACTATGCAATTGTAATCTATGCACAATTTCCTTTTCTTATGAATGAATAAGAATGCACTCAATGAATTTTTCGATGAAATGAGAATCTACTTAATGCATGCTTTTAACGAAAGAGAAAGAACTCAAAGGGACTTTTAGTTTTCAATCATTAAACAATGTAATCTAAGTTCAATGATAAATTTCAAACATGACTTTTCAATGCAACTTGATCTAATGGATTTTAATGAAAAGAAAAATTTGAGAGAAAAACTAAATGAACACAAATTTTCTTATGCAAAAAGGATGCAACAAAAAATTAAGAATACAATCTTGTTTTGAACACTTTGTAACAAAATTACCCAAAAGGCTACAAGACATATGAGTTCAAGCAAAAAGAGGAGCTTCAAAGTGTGGGCTCAAAACAAGGCATTCATTCCCTTTTACATCAATCAATCAGAGGACCTTTTAGCTGAACAATTAGCAATGTCATCTATGTTCACAAGTGAACAAGTAGACCAAATGAACTTGGACATACACTTGATACTTGATCACTCAATCAACCATAAAGAAAAATGAAATCAACTAGAGATGGCTCACCAAGAAAGGAAGCTGACTCAATTAGCAGGGAGATGTCCCGCGAAGCATGCAACCAGGAAATTGATGCACAATCCTAGAAGACCTAGGGTGTTCGAATGCACATCCCAACAGAAAGGACCAAAAAAAAAAAACCAAAAACAAGCCAATGAGCCAATCAAACCTACTTGAGTGAAGGGGAGAACATGTAAATCATGCAGAGAAAAGGACCAGAAGAGCAAGACACACTGGTGAAATACTTGGGGAAAAACCTTCATTTTTCACACACATTGGAATTGACATGACTTTAGGGGATGAAATTAGCACCAACATCCCGATAGCATGGCTTTTTAATTGAAAACTAGCGCCTAATCGACAGGACTGTCAGACAAATAAATGCACCAATTCCTAAAAAATAATAAAAACAAATAATTTCTCCTACCCAAGACTAGAATAACCACTTCAAGAAAAAACTAAAAAATTGTAATTGATGAAAAACATAGGATTAAATAGGGAAATGGTTGTTTGACTAAACTCGTCGAATGACTAAGACCTCAAAGAGTGACAAAATCAAAGGAAAATCCCCAGTGGAATCACCAATTTTTTGTCCAGGAAAATCCCCTCTGCGGACAAAGGCGTTCCCTCCAGCCCTAGGGTGGGTCTAGCAACTACGGGAACATACTAACATCTACCTTCCTAGATTGTAAATGAAATTCAGAGCAAGGAAGATGACCTACCTTCTTCTGATGCTATGTTGTCGTCTTTCATTGAAGCTTCTTGATGTGTTGCGCTCCTCAAGCTCGATACACGCTGCTACAAGCATTCGATTACTTCTACAGACAGTCAAGACACCATGACAAGCGTAAAATAACGAGAAACATAAAACACTTACAATCTATCTAACTGATCAAGGAATGCTAGAAATCTCATTATGAATGTAAACGAGAGTGGAAGATAAACATTCGTTGCATTTTATTATGATAAATACAAGGGGAGTTTACAACAAAGGCTTGATGTTGAGGCTCTGCTTCGGTAGGTCTGTATCCAAGCTCATTTGCAACACCCTCATACACAAAGGTCGAAGACCTCACTATGTTCTTAACACACAAAAACAATCACACTCTGCTCTATTCTCCCAAAGCTATAATTACTTCTCCTCTCTAGCTAACTAAGGCAACAAAAGTGAAGGAGGTCTCCTTATATAACAAAGGAGGAGGAGGAGGTTATGGGTCCTAAAATAATGGGAAAATAGCTTATCCTTTGGAGTAGTTCCTATTTCTTAGGAACAAGAAGCCCAAAGGGGAATTCCTCGGCCATATCCTCAAAACAAACTTCCACCTCACTGCCTCGCGAAGCTTCTAGTCACAGAAACTTCATTCCTATTTTAAAAACTTTCCAAAAGAGGATCAGCATGGGTCTGACATTAAGACAGAGTGTCGATCGGTGCGGGTCTCAGTGCAAATCTATTCTATCGGTGCATGTCAGACACTGAGACAAAGCGCCTGCCTTGAAAACCAAGTTTTTACAGGGATCTTCCAGAAAAGTTGTAAAGGGAGATGACTTGGCAGACAAAGTGCATTTCAGTGGTATGTATTCCATGCTTGGAAAGTACACAAGGGTTATTGTATGGGTCCTCCAGGATTAAGGAACGGGGAGTACAAGGGCAGTGACAAATTGTTGTGTAACAATGTTGAATCCATACTAACATATATCTATGAGGTAAGTAATTCCTCTGGTTAGAATAAAAAATATATTTTGATGGAATATCATAGACATGATTAAGGAGGATTGATTATGTATAATTAAATTTAAATGGATAGAGATTCATAACATGAATTTTCTTTAGATTCAAAACCATTATTTTACTTTTATTACAAATGAATATACTCAGATTGGTATACTAAAAAACATTAGGTGGTTTAGAATGTTTGGAATAATTGATTTTGATATATGAAGTCAAGTGTTAACTAAGTATCTATCCTCTAGTATTGTAAGTATTTTGTATGTGTTAGATTTAGGTAAATTTAAAATGATTTTCAAATGCTTGAAATGTAGAAATAGATTATTGTGATAAGTTGACGAAATATCTTTTCTATTTGATTAAGAAAAATTAGGTCTAGGAAATCCATAATAGTCTCTTTAATGATTTTGTTAGTTAAATATTGGTTGAATTCTATTAATTAGAGAAATTACGAGGATTGAACTCATGAAATACTCTAAACTATTGTTAGTTATGTGATCAAGTCAAAATTCATATTTTTTATGAACTTTATCAATTGGTTTCTTAGAATTTGATTAACTTGTAAATTGTTAAAAAAATAACATGTTTAGAGGATAAAATTTTTATGTGGGGAGAAATTTGTTTTAATTGAACTTAAATAAAAAAGTATGTGTTTAATGAAAATCTTAGTTGAGTTATCGTTTTACAATAATATGTACTTGTGATATTTTTTGAGGAAGAAATTAGAGAGTGAGAACACATTTTGATGAACTGGATGATCTGGATTTATGCAGGAATGCAAGAGAATACATATATAACCATAAACACAGAGATGCAACGGAAATAATGCTTCATTTTATTAATAAAATAATGACTGAAATAAGCTTACGAACATAATGGAAGCAAGATAGGGTTCTGGTAGCGTATCTATGAGAAACGATGTGGCATACATGGGCCTCTGAACTATGCTACATTAAGGCTTGAAGGCCTATTGCAGACATAATGGAAATAGATGAGCTAGGGTACTGGCAGCGTATCCCTGAGAAGATATGTGATGGCTACCAGCCCCTGAACTGTGTTACAATGAGGCTCAAGGGCCTATTTATTGTTGAGAAACAATGTATATTCCGAAACTTCCAAAAACATAACCCTAGGAGATGAAGTGCAAAAACTGTGGGCCCCGTTTGGGTAAATTGGTGTTTCAACTTTTTAGGGTCGTAACTTCGGCATATGATCTCCGTTTGACGTGTATGATACATTGTTAGAAATATCTATCCGAGGAATACAACTACTATTGTGAATATCGATTCTAGAATGGAATCATATTCGCCTCAAAACGGCTCCGAATGTTCAGGACCCAAAAAACTGCTAAAAATAGTAAGTAGTGCTGAAACTTGAAAACAGAAAGAATTGATGGTGGGGGTTCAAATGGAATAGGTGGGTGGCCACCAATATCCACCTGGATCATTAATGCCCCAAAATGGCTTCGGGAGTGTAGGACTCGAAAACCTACTAAAAATAGTAAGCTACTGGAAGTGAAAAGCTGCAAGAATTGATGTCGTGGGTCCAAATGGAATAGGTGGGCGGCCACCGATATCCACTTGGATCATTCCTCCCTCCTTAGGAAGCAATGGTCTCCATTGCGTTAAGTTCCTCCATGGGGGGCGAAATTCTGCTGAACTTGGTATTGGATTTGTTAAGGATGTTGCAGACTTGTTTGCGGATGTGCTGGATGTAGATGTGCCGTCGGCGGGCAGCCATTGAAGGATATGGGAAAATTTATCCATCATCGCATTCCTTTGTTTCTCAAGGGCGTCCCCGAGCAAGATTTTGATAGGATCTCCTGCTCCCTCGTCTTTCTTTCCTTCCGCCATGGGGGGTCATCGGGGTTGGTGAGGCTGATCTTGGAAGGGTGGAACCAGATTGAACTCGAACTCCTTATACCTTGACCGCATTGGGGACATGCAATGAAAAATAGAGAAAGAGCAGACCCACTTTGATACTACTGATCTGGATTTATGCAGGAACACAATAGAATACAGATATAACCATAAACATGGAGATGCAACAGAAATAATGCTTCATTTTATTAATAAAAGAATGACTGAAATAAGCTTACAAACATAATGGAAGCAAGCTAGGGCACTGGCAGCATATCTCTGAGAAGAGATGTGGCATACGCGGGCCTCTGAACTGTGCTACATTGAGGATCGAAGGCCTATTAATGACATAATGGAAATAGATGAGCTAGGGTACTGGCAACGTATCCCTGAGAAGAGATGTGATGGCTACCAGCCCCTGAACTATGCTACAATGAGGCTCAAGGGCCTATTTATTGTTGAGAAACAATGTAGAATCCGAAACATCCAAAAACATAACCCTAGGAGATGATTTGGGTAAATTGTTGTTTCAACTTCCCAGGGACGTAACTTTGGCATACGATCTCTATTTGACGCGTATGATAAATTGTTAGAAAGATATATCGGAGGACTACAACTACTACCGCGAATATCAATTCCGGAACGAAATCATATTCGCCTCAAAACGGCTCCGAAATTTTGGGACCCGAAAAAATGCTAAAATTAGTAAGTTGTGATGAAACTTGAAAATGGAAAGAAATGATAGCCGGGGTTCAAATGGAATAGGTGGGTGGCCACCAATATCCACCTGGATCATTAATGCCCCAAAATGGCTACGGGCATGCAGGACCTGAAAACCTACCGAAAATAGTAAGCTGTTGGAAGTGAAAAGTTACAAGAATTGATGTCACGAGTCCAAATGGAATAGGTGGGCGGCCACCAATATCCACCTGGATAACTGGAGCTCTTGCATGATTTAAAAGCCTAAGATGAATGTATTGTATGTGGAATGGAAGAGATTGTTGGATTTAGGAATTTTGTGCTTGGATGTATAGTTGTATCAATATTTATTAGTCCTACAACATGTTGTAATCATTTGAGATGGTGGTAATTCTCTTTAAAAAAAATGTTTAGCTTTAGGCTAGAAATTCCCTTGTGATAGTCTAAATCTTATTTAAATTCAACAAGATTCTTCACATTTTGAGAAATATATTGTTTTCATAGCTTATTTTTGTGTACGTATTAATAGTAACGAATAAGACTTGAAAAAAAATGAATTGATTAATTACTGAATAGAAATCATGAGCGATTTTATAGTTGGAAAACAAATTGACTTAAAATTATCAAGGTAGATTCAATAATATAGATAGTGTATTTGTATAATTATGAGAGTTGTTCTTGATTTCAAGCCACTTTCAAAAAGATATCATTAATTTTATTTCAGAATGAAGATATTATAACATATTCATTCATAATTTAGTCTCAAGTTAGAGAAGTGAATAATAATATAGATTATGGGAACTAAAGGAATGGTCTATAATACATAAGTGGGTCAATGAGCACTGTATGGAACCTTAGCTTGTTAGTTAAAAATAAATAAAAATGGTGCCTTAAATCTCAAATTCTATTTGTTCCTAAATTTTGTAAAAATAATAGGTAGATCCTAAATATTTTGATTGCAAGGATGTGTTATGGAATTAAAAGGGGTAAATTTGGATTGAGAAGACATAGATCAAGTGGTATGTAAGAGTGGGTTTTATATATGACATTAGATTTTGTTGTGTAGTTTCATTGAAAATTATATGTGGATGATTTTATGCTTCTTGTATGCAAATTTGACTGTGATATGGGATGGACCATCATTGTTTTTTATACAACCAATGTGTGAGCTATTTATAGCTTGGAAACATCAACATACTATAGAACCAAGAAGATGAAACATGTAGGATTCATGCAGACTATGAGAAAGGAAAACATGTAGAACATAAAATTATTATAGATAACTTAAGTAGATATCATATCAATTACATAAAATAGTATTTTGATATGGTACTATAAATTGTATGACTGGTTTTGATATAGAATTATTTAGTATTTTAAATCAAAACATGCCTAATATGGCATGGATATATTTTCTACTTGATTAAGAATGCCAATGTTTTAGTTTTCATGGAGTTGCTTCCAAATTAGAAAACATTAATCTGTAGATTGGCATGAAAAAAATATATCAAATATATATACATAAGGTTAACACCTTATTGATAGGAGAATCGAAAAGAACTAAGTAACTTATGACTGTAGGAAAAAATTTGAGCCAATTTTAGTTTATGAGGGGGAGTATGTAGTGTCCCTTCTTAGTGAGATAACTTTGATGACACTTAGAGATGGTTATTTTGATATAATGATATAATATTAATCATGACAGAATTATGTACATGATTATATGCTATAGACCTATTTTTGGTCACCTAGTTGTTGTGTTCTTATGATAATATCTATGGTTGTGTGTATAAGAACTGATTTTTGTTAAGAGCATATTAGAGATGTTTTCTCTTTTGGTATCCTAGTTTGGACATAGGTGTATGACATGGATGATGATCCAGGATTGAGACACATAGATCCATGGATGATCATGGTTGTGCATAACATATAGTTAATTATGATTTATGGATGATACATGATTTGTATGACTGTATGTGCTTAATCATGTACTAAGCATGATGTGGTAGGGGACTTGGTCATTGCAAACAAGGATGCTCAGGTTATAAATGACCGCGGAAGTCATTTCTCCAAAACCAAACTAATTGTTGAATTCATGCAAAAGCCTTGGTAAAATTTGAATAAGTTAATTATGAAATTCATTTGATTCTTTCGATCTATGAGATTGTGATGTGCACAGATATTGGAAGAAGACCTTACCAATGAACCATCATATGGGTATGAGATCACAATCAGTACCTTAAGTTGAAGCACAGAGCTTCAAAGAATAGTAGACAAGAAGCCATGGACATACGGGAACAAAGTCCCAAATCCATGAAATATAAAGTCGTGGAGTCTTGGATATATGGTAAAAGAATTAGGGAACAGAGTACTAAATCCATGAAAGATAAAGACATAGAGTCTTGGATCTTTGGGTTTACATCTTGTTGGAAATGTTGTCATTGATGGCAAAGGTAAAGACAGGGGCAACACCTAAACTATCCATAAGGCAAAAGTGACAGAGAGGTAGCAGAGGTAGCAGATGAAACAAAGGAATTTAAGCAGAAGCAACAGAGGAATTAGAGACAGGGCAGTGGAGTTGAAAGGACATGAAGGAGAGTAATACAGAGGTTTATTTATGAATTAGGGTTTTAATACAGTTTGCAGATGAGTTATTGAGCAATTATTCATTAATTGAGTTTGTATGGCATAGAATTTGATTGAAGACTAAAACCCTGTGGTAAAGACTTAATATACTTGGGGATGAGTTGGAGCATTGCTTAAATGGAAAAGGTGATGGAAAAGGACAGCAGTAGAAGACAGCAGGGAACATGTACAAGGAACAGAGACAAGCAGTGAATTGAAGCAGAGTTGTCCAAACGATAGAATAGATTGTCCTCTTGTTTTTCATGAACAAGAGAGTTTTGTAAGTAATTTCAATTAGCATAAATGAAGAATCTGTTTAGTGGCTCTGAGGAGATGAGAGAATTGATATAAGTTTGCTTCCATATTATTTGAAAGGATCGATCCTCCAAGAGAAAGCGGAACTGTACCATACCTGTATATTTTTTGTGGAAGCAGGAGTTAGACCTTCAAAGTTTGTGAACATTGAGAACCCTGTGCAAAAGGGTAGATTTGTAATTATGTGCATGATCGAGCAAACCGATGGTGCCGAAATGTTAACCCCTGTATGGAGAGGCTTTCTCAGAGTCCCAATGTGAATGTTATGGAGCAGAATGTGATGAATATTACAACATAATGGAATATGAATGCAGTAAGGATGTAAAGGACAAGAACATCGAAGCAGAATAGTTATATATATAACGAAAGGAGCGAAGTATTAGAAGCAGAACTCGGAATACGAAACTTTGACTAATGAACAGTAAAAACGGGTTGGCGTTAGTAACCAGATCACGGAAGGATGTGGAACCTTGAGCGAAGGTGAGGAACCACGAGGTGTGAATAGTGACGATGAAACCTGGAGTAGAGGGGCAGAACCACGAAAGAGGAACAATGGACAGGGTTTAAAGCGAACCGGTGGTTTTCATCACACCACCTTCGACGGGCAAGTGATTTTCAAGAAATCACAGTGATTCCATAGAGAGGCTGACACGTGGCATACGGAGGGACCCCAAAACCGCTCTCGCTGCGCGCCATCACACGTTATTGTTCGTGCATCTTCGCCGAGCGATATCTGTCTTATCAAATGAGGTGGCATGATGCGATAACAACCGTCGGATGGAGACAACTGTTAACACTAGGGCCCATTCCACCTTGCAACTATTGAATATTAACCCTCGTGCAAGTTAACCGCGTGATTTCCATTGGATCAGAGGTTGAAAAAGAGATGAATTATCCACCGTTGGATCGTGAATAAAGTTGTAAGGTGTCTAACAAGGTATGGGTCAGTGTTTAATTGTTGATTATTAAATAATCGGAATACAAATATGCGGGCTAGCATGGGTTAAGTGGCGATGCCAAAAGGAAAATAGGCATTAATATTATTGGGCGCTAAAAGCCACAGTTTATTAATGGTTTTAATGTTTGAATCAGGGAATATTCATACATGACGATCTATATTTATATGCTGTGCTAAAGTCGAAACCTATATGAAATGAGATTGGGTTTATTACAAGAGCCTGCAAGAACGAAAGAGCGAGAGACAACGGTAGAAAAATGGTACAGGGAAAAAGATGAATTGAAATTGTAATGTGAGTTTAAAACCATTATGTTTAAACTCATATATGAACAGAGAATGTAGACAGGTAGCCAGAGAACAAAGATGGTAATGAACAGACATCGCCCAGATTCATATGTATTTGAGAATAAAACCTGAAAAGCAGTTATATATGTAGCTGGTGCACTCAAGTACAGTGAACATATGAATAGACACTGAGGTGAACCAAAATATACATAACTGTCACTCAACAGTAGCAGAAAAGATAAATCCAGTAAAGCCAAAGTCCAGAAAAGGAGCTGAGTGGAATTAAAATGTGTAACTGAAAATGTAAATATTTTGTGTTTATATTGTTTGTGATGCAAAGGCAAGTATCCTAAGGAAAAGAAAAATCCCACTGTAGCATGGAAATTTGTACATATTATTATAATTTTAAATTGAGTTGGATAAAGGAATGAGAAGACAGAAGTCAAAAACTTCAAATTCCCTGAGGAATGTAAAGAGTCATGTGATGAACTCTATATATAATATCACATTGATATGCACAGATAGGTTAAAGAGAGTAAGAATAGAGAATGAAAAGCATAGAATATTGAGGCAGAGAAGATAAGTAAGAGAGGAGTAGAAAGAAATGCTACTGAACAGAGCTAATATCTGAGGTAAATCGACAAACATTTCTTGTGATAAATTGAGGAAGTTGGAGCTTCCCTATCAAGTTGAAGCTTGATAGCTGTCAGTTATAGTTGACTGAGGTTGGAGCCTCCTGTAGGTTGGTGCCTGTAGAAAATTGAAGGGAGTTGGAGCTTCCTTGCAAGTTGTAGCTTGCATAATTGAGGTTGGAGCCTCCTGTGGGTTGGTGCCTATAGAAAAACAGTGGTGAGAGGAAGTTGGAGCTTGCCTTTGCATCACAACAATAATAAGATGTGGTTTTCTCCCTTTATGGGTTTCCACTTATATCTGGTGTCTCTGTGCATGATGTTTATGTGTTGATATGATTTATATCATTTTCTTAATACCTGCTGCTCTCATATTAAGTCTATTGTTATATTATATTAATACTTGTTGCTCACATTATAAGATTACACACATATTAAGTTGGACATGAAATGAAGGTGTAAATAAGTTTTAATGAAAAGTTTTAAAAGTCCATGAATGTGTTAAACTGATTCACCCCCCCCCCCCTCAGTTTCACTAAGGGTTCAACAATTGGTATAGGATCCAAGTTCCTTTGTACCCGTTTAACAACTGAAAGGAGATTTTAGGTTCTCAGGATGGCTAGTAAAGAAGGATGCTCAACCAATAAAGCCCCTTTCTTTACAGGTGCAAATTATGCCTTCTGGAAAATCAGGATGAGGACATACATAATGTCTCTAGGAATATAAGTTTGGGGTGCTGTGGAATTAGGATATGCCCCAAAGGCAACTGACTCAGAGAAAGAATCCAAACAAGATTTTGTAGCTAACGCAAAAACCATGAATGCCATCTTGAATGGATTGTGTGAAGCAGAGTTCATCAAATTAATGCACAAAGATGTTGGGTGTGGAGCCTGATTATCTTGTTTACTTTATATCACAGCATTGGACCCCTGTACCTTAAAAAGGGGTGGCAACGCCGCCCGAAATTAATCGCTACCGTGGGGGGTCCAGGGGGGGCGGCAACGCTTTTCGGAGCCCCCCCCTGGCGGGGGTTCGGGGGAAGCGCCCCCGAAGCTAAAAACAGATGTAAAATTACCTTGTAAAAGTATAGTAATTTCTAGTCAATCTGGGCTGTTCATTAGGAAAATGATCTGACGGTAGAAGTTATGTTTAGATTAGGGTTTTTTGCCCTAGAAGGCAACCCCCTTGTATATATGAGGGCATTGTATTGCGGCTGTGTATTATGTGTGTGTATTCTTGGAGAGAAAAAAAGAGAGGAGACTGTGAGAGAGAACAGAGGATATTACAGCGGATCTGCTGTAGGTTTTGTCTATTCATTTTTGCTGGATAATAGAAAGGAAGGACTGGCTGTTCGAGGTGGACATAGACCAAACTAGGTGAACCACGTATATCTGTGTCTCTCTGGTTTTATGTGTTTTGTGTGCTTGTATTTTCCGCATATTTTATGTGTTGCATTGCTCCATAATATATAATTTTCTAACAACTGGTATCAGAGCCGAAGGTATATTTGGTTGATAAACTCGCAGGAAAGAAGGGTTCCTGGTTCGAGTGGGAGCAATGGCGGACGATGGTAAGTTTAGGGTCGAGAAATTTAACGGCCAAAACTTTGCGCTGTGGAAGATGCAGATGGAAGATTATCTGTATCAGAAAGATCTGTACCTACCATTGAGCGGAAAAACAAAGAAGACGTCGACCATGACAGACGCCGAATGGAACATTCTCGATAGAAAGGGACTCGGAACAGTACGATTGTGTCTTGTGGCATCAGTCGCCTTCAATATTTCGAAGGAAACAACAACAGAGGGTTTGATGCAGACGTTGGCGAAACTGTATGAAAAGCCCTCGGCCTCAAACAAGGTATTTCTTATGAAACGACTATTTAATATGAAGATGTCGAAAGGTGGATTTGTTGCAGACCATTTAAATGAATTTAATACAGTTACCATTCAGTTAAGTTCTGTAGGGGTAAACTTTGATGATGAAGTTAGAGCTCTGTTATTCTTGTGCTCATTTCTAGAGAGTTGGAATGGTTTAGTAATGGCCATTAGTAACTCTGTCTCTGGATCTAGTACTTTAAAGTTTGATGATGTTATTGGTGCTATCCTTAGCGAGGAAATGCGACGGAAAAGCTCCGGTGAGACATCAGGTAATGCTTTGAGTGCAGATTCTAGGGGAAGAAGAATGGAAAGAGGAAAGAGCTCGGGATATCACAGTAAATCAAGGAAAGGCAGATCCAAGTCCAGATCGGGGATAGTGTGCTGGAATTGCGGAAAGAAAGGACACCTAAAGAAAGACTGTAGATCTCGGAAGGAAAAAGAAGGAGACACACAGCAAGAAAACAATCATGAAGCAAATGTGACAGGTGATGTGTTACAAGATGCTTTGATTCTTTCTTTCGAAAATGTTACCGATTCTTGGGTTGTAGATTCAGGGGCTTCATTCCATGCCACACCTGATAAGAAATATTTTCATGACTATGTTCAAGGAGATTTTGGACAAGTTCGTTTAGGTGATGATAAACCCTATAAAATTGTTGGAATGGGTAAAGTTCTTGTAAAACAACAGAATGGAAACCAATGGCTACTAAAGGAGGTAAGGCATGTTCCATATCTGAAGAAAAATCTGATTTCAACAAGGCAGTTAGGTTGTGAAGGTTGTGTGACAACTTTCACAAATAAAACTTGGAAGGTCACCAAAGGAGCGCTGGTAATAGCAAAAGGTGAAAAGGTTGGTACATTGTATTTATGCAATGGTATTTCTAACTCGGTTAATGCTTTAACTTCCAAAGGAGCAGATGCAGCATTATGGCATCATAGGCTCGGACACATGAGTGAGAAGGGAATGAAGATTCTTCACTCAAGAAATTTGTTGCCAGGTTTGAATAATGTTGATTTGGATTTCTGTGAGAATTGCATTTATGGAAAACAGAAGAGAGTCAGATTTCTCAGAGTTGGGAAAGAAAAGAAGAGCGAAAAATTGGAGCTTGTGCATAAAGATGTATGGGGACCTGCTCAGGTATCATCTCTCGGTGGCTCTCGTTATTATGTTACTTTTATTGATGATGCAACTAGAAAAACATGGATTTATTGTATTCAGAATAAATCTGATGTATTTGATACTTTCAAGAAATGGAAAGTTTTGGTTGAGATTGAGACAGGAAAGAAGTTGAAGTGTCTCAGATCAGACAATGGAGGTGAGTATTGCAGCAAAGAGTTTGATAGGTACTGTTCAGAGCATGGAATTCGTAGAGAGAAGACAGTTCCAAGAACACCACAAGAAAATGGTGTGTCGGAAAGGATGAACAGAACAATCATGGAGCGTGCAAGGTGCATGAGATTGCATGCAGGATTGCCTTTACAATTTTGGGCAGATGTTGTAGATACTGTTGTTTATCTAATAAACAGAGGGCCTTCAAGTTCCTTGGATGGTGGTATTCCAGAGGAAGCATGGACATGTAAAAAGGTAAACTACTCCTTTTTAAAGCCTTTTGGTTGTGAGGCCTTTGTCCATATTAATAAAGAAAACAGAACAAAGCTTGAGGAAAAATCAAAGAAATGTACCTTTATTGGATACGGTGCTAATGATTTTGGTTATCGCTTATATGATTATGAAAATCACAAAATCATTAGGAGCAGAGATGTAATATTCAATGAAAAGGTCTTGTATAAGAATCAGTTGCAGGAAAAGAAACAAGAAAAAGAAATCAAGGAATACGCGGTTCTTGATGAGATATCTGAAAAAGTAAAGGTGCCTGAAAATAATAATAATCAACAACCACAGCAGTAGCAACCACCACAACAGCAGTAGGCACCTCAAACACCTGAAAGTGGTGTTAGAAGATCTACCAGGATAAGTAGACCCCCTGAACGATACTCTCCTTCATTATATTATTTATTGTTGACTGATTCTGGTGAACCTGAATGTTATGAAGAAGCAATGGAGGTTGAAAGCAGGAAGAAGTGGGAGCTAGCCATGGAAGAAGAGATGGACTCCTTAATGCATAACCAGACTTGGGACTTAGTCAGGTTGCCTGCAGGTAAAACTACATTGTAGAATAAATGGGTTTACAGGCTAAAGGAAGAAGATGGAGGAAAACAGAGGTACAAAGCTAGACTTGTGGTGAAGGGATTTGCACAGAAGAAAGGTATTGATTTTGATGAAATATTTTCTCCTGTTGTTAAAATGAATTCAATCAGAACTATTTTAAGTCTTGTAGCAGCGGAAGATTTACATCTTGAACAGTTAGATGTAAAGACAACATTTCTCCATAGAGATTTGGAGGAAGAGATATACATGCAGCAACCAGAAGGATATGAGGTCAAAGGGAAAGAAAAATTGGTGTGCAGGTTAAAGAAGAGCTTGTATGGCTTAAAACAGGCTCCAAGGCAGTGGTATCTAAAATTTGACAAGTTTATGTCCGAACAAGGTTATACTAGATGTCACTCTGATCATTGTGTTTATCTGAAAAGGAAAAATGATGGCAGCTATATTATACTGTTATTGTATGTAGATGACATGCTTGTTGCAGGGTCTAACATGCAGGAAATAAATGTGCTCAAAAGAAAATTGGCAAATTCATTTGCAATGAAGGATTTGGGAGCCGCAAAACAAATCCTTGGTATGAGGATAGCTGGAGACAGGAAAAATCACAAATTAACACTGTCTTAATGAGTACATAGAAAAGGTGTTGAAAATATTTAATATGCAGAATGCAAACCAGCTTAGCACCTTTATGAATATTTCAACTTAGTAAGGAGATAAAATGAAGATCAAGAAGATATGGATTAAGCCTAAAGTTCCATATGCATCAACAGTTAAGTTTAATGTATGCAATGGTCTGATAAGGTCTTGACATTAAAAAAAGAATATAAATAGATGTAAAGGGTGTACATGAACAATCTAGGAAAATAACAATGGATGGTAGTAAAATGGATTCTCAGATATTTGAGAGGTACTACAAATCAAGCATTATGCTTTGGTGGTTCAAACATTGCTCTACAGGGATATGTTGATGCAGATATGGCAGGTGACAGAGATAACAGGAGGAGCACTACAGGATATGTATTTACTGTAGGTGGAACAACTGTCAGTTGGGTTTCAAAATCCAAAGTGTTGTTGCACTTTCAACAACAGAAGCAAAGTATGTTGCTGCTAGAGAGGATAGTAAAGAAATGATTTGGTTACAAAGGTTTATGGATGAATTGGGTAAGAAGCATGATATGTGCACACTATACAGTGATATCCAAAGTGCTATTCATCTTGCAAAGAACTCAACATTTCATTCCAGGACTAAACACATACATATCAAGTACCATTTCATATGGTCAGTATTGGAAGATGGAGAGTTGAAGCTGGAAAAGATACACACTAGCCAGAATCCTGCAGATATGCTAACAAAAGTTGTAACCAGGGAGAAACTGAAAATGTGCTCAGTTTCAATTGGTTTTCAAGGATGACGATGACGACGAGAAATAGCCAGGTCCAAAGAGGAGTCATTGTCCAAGAAATGAAGCAGTGGTGGAGTTGCTAAGCACCGCCCCAAGTGGGAGATTGTTGGGTGTGGAGCTTGACACTGTTACTTGTATCACAAAGATGGGACCCTCAGACGGTGGGCAGGGTAACGCCGCCCAAAATTAATCGCTGCCGTGGGGGGCGGCAGCGCTTTTCGGAGCCCCCCCCTGGCGGGGGTTCGGGGGCAGCGCCCTCGAAGCTAAAAACAGATGTAAATTTGCCTTGTAAAAGTATAGCAATTTCTAGTCAATCTGGGCCGTTCATTAGGCAAATGATCTGATGGTAGAAGTTATGTTTAGATTAGGGTCTTTTGCCCTAGAAGGCAACCCCCTTGTATATATGAGGGCATTGTATTGCGACTGTGTATTATGTGTGTGTATTCTCGGAGCGAGAAACAGAGAGGGAGATTGTGAGAGAGAACAGAGGATATTACAGCGGATCTGTTGTAGGTTTTGTCTATTCATTTTTTCTGGATAATAGAAAGGAAGGACTGGCTGTTCGGGGTGGACGTAGCCCAAACTGGGTGAACCACGTATATCTGTGTCTCTCTGGTTTTGTGTTTTGTGTGCTTGTATTTTCCGCATATTTTATGTGTTGCATTGCTCCATAATATATAATTTTCTAACACAAAGACACTGCCAAAGAGATGTGGGATCCTCTGGAGAACATCCATGAGGCAGACAAGAAAGTAAAGACTACCAAACTTCAAGTATATAGAGCCCAGTTTGAGAACTTAAAAATGAATGATGATGAAGACATTGACAGTTTATTCCTAAAAGTTGCAGAAATTGTTAACAATATGAAAGCTCTTGGAGAAACCATGCCAGAAAGTATAATTGTGCAAAAGATTCTAAGATCTCTTCCATCCAGATTTAATCCCAAGGTGTCTGCTATAGAAGAAACAGCCGATTGGGAGACCTTGACCATGAACCAACTACTTGGAAATCTAACAGCATATGAGATGAGGCTTCCACAGAAGAAACCAAGTACGAGGGAGGCAACTTTTAAAACAGAAAAGAAGAAAGAAGAAAAGGAAGACATATGCTCTTGCTCTGATGAAGAAGAGGCTAAATTTGTCAAGAAACTGGATAGAGGCTCAGGTAAATACAAAGGTAAACTTCCTTTCAAATTCTTTAACTATGGAAGAGTTGGACACTATGCTGCTAAGTGTCCTCACAAGAAAGTAAGGAATCAGGCTCAAGAGTCAGAGAAAAATACATCAAAGAACTGGTAGAAAGGAAAGAAGTTCAGCAGAAAATCCTTCTATGCTCAACAAGACAGCAGTACATCTGAAGATCTAGATGAACTCTCAAGTGAAGATGGAACCTCTGAATTTTTATTGATGGCTATAGAAGAACTTGAAGGTCTCCTGCTAGAAGACGAAGAAGAAGAAGGTGAAGTCGACCTTGAGGGGGAGCTAAGAAGTGCTCTGGAAGAGATTGATAGACTCAAGCTGAAATGCAGAAAACAAAAGGACATTCTCCTCAAGTATGTACGAGAAGAACAGAATTCAGAAGTCTTGATGCAGCTAAAGATAGAGCTTGAAGAAGCCAAGAAGATAGAGGACATGTTACTTAAGAAAATCAAGGAAAAAACTCAGGAACAAGAAAATTTGGAAGAAGAAGTAGTATGTCTCAGGAAGAAATTAGAAAATTCTCAAAGAAAAGTGGTTATAAACTCTTCTCAAACAACAAGCTCTAGTAAGTTGAACGAAATTCTTGGTGCTCAAAGATCTCCTATGATAAAAACTAGAATAGGCTATGAAGGAGAATCAAGTAAAAGAAAAGAAGAGGAAAACAGAGAGATTATCTTTGTAAAAGCAAAGAAGAATGATGAAGCAGCTCAAACAATTACTACAAAATAAGAAACATGTAATAAGGAAGACAAAGATCAGAAGAAACCACTAGTAGCAAAGAATGTAATAAATACTAAGACCCCTAAGTATGTCAAATTTGGAAACCATCAAAGGAGATTCTTTCCTCCTATGAAGAATACCACCTGTTATGTCTGCCACAAGCTGGGACACATTGCTGCATATTTCCATACAAGGAGGAGTAATTCAAACTAGCAAAAGATGCAAACAGTGAAGAGACTGTCTCAAGCAAACAAATGGAGAAAACAACCTTACATTAGGTATGCAAATAATTTCTATGGTTATTTTTTTTATTGTAAGGAATTTGGCCATAAAATTATTGAATGTAGAAAGTATGGACAAATATTGATGTTAAACACCTCAAAGAGGTTTATGAATCAAAGGAATTTTGTTCATACTCACAATTTTGCACAAAATATGATCAAATGTTGTATATGCAATCAAGTTGGACATATGCCTTCCAAATGTCCTCTGAAAGGATGTGATTCATCATCTCACAAAATAAACCAAACAAAAGGATGCCTCCAGTGGAAAAAGAAGGAGAATAAGTGTGACCAGGCTCTAACTGCTCAAGATCTAAAAAGCCAATGTTATCTGCACAGTGGCTGCTCAAAGCATATGACTAGAGACAGGAGAAAATTTATAACTTTTGATGAAAAGAAAACTAGTAATGTTACTTTTGGGAATGATAAATCAGGAAAAATCAAGGGAAAAGGCACAGTCAGCTTAGATAATGGCAGAGGTAAACGTCTTGAGGTACCATTTGTGATGAGCTTCAGCAAATTTGCCGAGTGCTCACGCCATGTGTGATAAAGGCCGTGGAAGTTCTTTTCGTAGCACAAGACTCAGAAGTCGTATCAAGCATCACCACAGTAAGACTCTCGCTCAAAGGGGTCACAAAGAGAGTAATGCTTACATCGTGAAGAGGAAGATGAAGTATGTCAATCTTAGCAACCTGAGGAGTCATGGTTATGGCATGTGACATTGGGATATCTCATGGATCACATCATCGCTAGGAGAAGAATTAGGGCCTTGTGGTCTAAAATGGGCCTCCTAAGGAAATTATAAAAATGAAGTAGTGAAAATCCAAATAAGATGATCAAATCTCATAGAGGAAAACTAATAATTATTAATTTATCTCCCAAATTTCAATTTAAATTTTCTATGGAAAGTTCCTCGTTGATTTTTAAATTTGACTTCATCCTGAGTAGCCCATGTTGCATACTTGACATGGTTTCATAATTTAAAATGAGAAATACATAAAAAAACGTGATTACAATCACGTTTTTTTATGTATTTCTCATTTTTCGTGTAGTAGGGTTCATTGAAAGTATGCAACATCGGTACTCCTTGGATGAGGAATTAAATTTTGCATCCAATGAGTACTCCCACTCGGAATTTGAGTAAAAATTTTGGAAGATAAGTTGAAAATACTAGTTGAAAAAGTAGTTTTATTATTTTATTATTTTTTAATATTTTTACCCTTTTATTTAAAAAATGGTAAATCATCCCCCATGGTTGACATCATCATCTTGAATCCTATTGGTTGTTATAAAGTTTATTTTTGTTGTACATTTTTCTTTTGAGGCCCATTTTAGACCTCAAAATTCCCCTAATGAGAAAGCTGTCAAAGAAATCCCAGAACTAAAAAGGCCTTCTAATACCATATGCAAATCTTGTCAATTGGGTAAACAGATCCGCACATCCTTTAAGGCCAAGGATGAGTTATCAACAAGAAGACCACTCCAGCTTGTGCACATGGATCTGTGTGGACTTGCAAGAACTAAAACACCAAGTGGAGAATCCTACTTCATGTTGATAATTGATGATTTCTCCACAATGACATGGGTTGCATTTCTCAAGAATAAATTGGAAGCTCTGGAAAAACTCAAAATATTCAAAGCCTTAGCATAAAATCAGACAGGACGCAAGCTAAAATGCATCAGATCAGATAGAGGAGGTGAATTCACTGATTATGACTTTGCCGACCTATGCAATGAACATGGGATAAAGCAACAATTTACTATTGCAGGAACACCTCAGCAAAATGGAGTAGCAGAGAGAGAAAATAGGTCTGTACAGCAAATAGCCAGAGCCATGATGCATGAAAGTAATATTCCTCAAACCTTTTGGGCAGAAGTAGTACACACAACGGTGCATATCCTTAATAAAGCTCACTTAAGGCCAAGCAGTGATAAGACTCCCTATGAAATTTGGCATGGGAAACCAGCTTCAATCAAACATTTTATAATCTTTGGAAGCAAGTGTTACATAAAGAATAATGATGAAAATCTTGGAAAATTTGGTGCAAGATCAGATGAAGGGATATTTCTAGGATATGCATCCAAAAGTAAAGGGTATAGGTGCTACAACAAGACTCTTCAAAAAATAGTAGAAAGCATTAATGTGAGATTTGATGAAGAACTTCCAAACAATACAAGAGATATAGACTGCTGCAGTCCATCAGACAACCATGAAGAAGAAAACCAAAATGATGATGAAACAAGCAAGACAATAGAAGATGAAGAGCTGAGCTCGAAAGCTCCCTCAATATACACTCAGAAGAATCATCCTAAAGACTAGATCATTGGAGACAAGAGAGCAGGGCTCCAAACAAGAAGGCAGCTCATTGAATGGACATAAGAGGTATACATAGCCATGTTATCACAAACAGAGCCAAAGAGATTTGAAGAAGCTAGCAAGGACAAGTATTGGGTGAATGTTATGAATGACGAATTAGACCAAATTGAGAAAAACAATTCCTGGGAACTAGTTCCTAAACCCACTGGGAAAAATGTCATAGGCTCAAAATGGGTATTCAAGAATAAAATGAATGAGCAAGGATAGGTAATCAGAAATAAATCCAGACTAGTTTGCAAAGGATATTCACAAATTGAAGGACTTGATTACGATGAAACATTTGCCCCTGTAGCCAGAATGGAAGCTATCAGAATGTTCCTAGCATTTGCATGCTACCAAAACTTCAAGGTATATCAAATGGATGTAAAATATGCATTTCTGAATGGAGACTTAGAAGAAGAAGTCTACATGGAACAACCAGAAGGCTTCTCATTAACAAACAAAGAAGACTATGTGTGCAGACTGAATAAGGCTCTATATGGATTGAAACAGGCTCCTCGTGCTTGGTACTCAAGACTGGATAAATATTTGCAAAAATAAGGCTTTAAGAGAGGTGGAGTATACAACAATCTATATATAAAAGCCCATGAAAATGAACTCCTGATTGTTGTAGTATATGATGATGACATTATGTTTGGAAGCAACAAGAGATGAACTTGCAAAAGGGTTTACTGAGGAGATGAAATCAGAGTTTGAGATGTCCATGATTGGAGAACTCAGGTTCTACTTAGGACTTCAAATTCAGCAAAAGAACACAGGCACATTCATCTCACAGGAAAAATACTTAAAATAAATGTTGAAAAAGTTCAAAATGGAGGACTGCAAACCTGTGTCAACTCCCATGATCACGGGATGCAAGCTGTGTGCTGATGATGGGTCTGCAGATATAGATAAAAAACTCTACAGATCCATGATAGGAAGTCTGTTGTATCTGACAGCATCAAGACTAGACGTCATGCTAGCAGTAGGACTAGTGGCTAGATATCAAGCAACACCTAAACAAAACCATCTTCTGGCAGTCAAAAGAATATTTAGATATCTACAAGGAACAACACAGTATGGAATTTGGTATCCTAAAGGCAAAAGCTTCACTTTGACAACATACATAGATGCAGATTCGCCCAGCTGTGTGGATGACAGGAAAAGCACAAGTGGACGTACTTTCTATCTAGGAGAAAGTCTGGTGGCATGGTTAAGCAAGAAAAAAATATCTATCTCTCTGTCTATAGCAGAAGCAGAATATATAGCAACAACAGCATGTTGTACACAAGTCATGTGGATGAAACAAACCCTCCAAGACATGAAGGTAAGCATTGATGAACCTATCTCAATTAAATGTGATAATACAAGTGCTATAAGTATATCTAAAAATCTTGTGCTTCACTCAAAAACTAAACATATCCCAATCAAGTATCATTTTCTCCGAGAACAAGTGGCTCAGAAGGTAGTAAAGCTGGAATATGTACCAAAAAACGAACAGACAACTGATATATTTACCAAACCACTTGCTAGAGAACCATTTCAATATTTGAGAGATAAACTAGGGGTAGTATCTGTAGATGCTACTCTATGATATAAAGAGAAAGCACAGTTTCAGGGGGAGAACAGAAATGAAAATATCATTCCAGGGGGAGATCAGCCAACAAGGAAAGTAGTGAGCAACCCTTTTCCATTGATGTCAAAGGGGGAGGAAAAGCAAAAATGGGCTTCTATAAGGCAAACAGAGGAAGAGTATTTCCATCAATGCCAAAGGGGGAGACTGTTGGAAATGTTGTCATTGATAGCAAAGTTAAAGACAGGGGCAGCACCTAAACTATCCATAAGGTAAAAGAGACAGAGAGGTAGCAGAGGCAACAGATGAAACAGAGGAATTGAAGCAGAAGCAACAAAGGAATTAGAGACAGGGCAGTGGAGTTGAAAGGACCTGAAGGAGAGTAATACAAAGGTTTATTTATGAATTAGGGATTTAATACAGTTTGCAGATGAATTATTGAGCAATTATTCATTAATTGAGTTTGTATGGCATAGAATTTGATTGAAGACTAAAACCCTGTGGTAAAGACTTAATATGCTTGGGGATGAGTTGGAGCATTGCTTAAATGGAAAAGGTGATGGCAAAGGAAAACAACAGAAGACAACAGGGAACATGTACAAGGAACATAAACAAGCAGTGAATTGAAGCAGAGTTGTCCAAACGACAAAATAGATTGTCCTCTTGTTTTTCATGAACAAGAGGGTTTTGTAAGTAATTTCAATTAGCATAAATGAAGAATCTGTTTAGTGGCTCTGAGGAGATGAGAGAATTGATATAAGTCTGCTTCCATATTATTCGAAAGGATCGATCCTCCAAGAGAAAGTGGAATTGTACCATACCTATATATTTTTTGTGGAAGCGGGAGTTAGATCTTCAAAGTTTGTGAACATTGAGAACCCTGTGCAAAAGGGTAGATTTGTAATTATGTGCACGATCGAGCAAACCGATGGTGCTGAAATGTTAACCCCTGTATGGAGAGGCTTTCTCAGAGTCCCAGTGTGAGTGTTACGGAGTAGAATGCGATGAATATTACAACATAATGGAATATGAATGCAGTAAGGATGTAAAGGACCAGAACCTTGAAGCGGAATAGTTATATATATAATGAAAGGAGCGAAGTATTAGAAGCGGAACTCGGAATACGAAACTCTAACTAATGAACAGTAAAAATAGGTTGGCGTTAGTAACCGGATCATGGAAGGATGTGGAATCTTGAGCGAAGGTGAGGAACCATGAGGTGCGAACAGTGACGACAGAACCTGGAGTAGAGGGTCGGAACCATGAAAGAGGAACAATGGACGCAGTTTAGAGCGAACCAGTGGTTTTCATCACACCACCTTCGACGGGCAAGCGAATTTCAAGAAATCGCAGCGATTCCATAGAGCGACTGACACGTGGCATACAGAGGGACCCCAAAACCGCTCTCACTGCACGACATCACGCGTTATTGTTCGTGCATCTTCGTCGAGCGATATCTGTCCGATCAAATGAGGCGGCGCGACGCGATAACAACCGTCGAATGGAGACGACCGTTAACACTGGGGCCCAGTCCAACGTGAAACTATTGAATATTAACCCTCATGCAAGTTAACCGCATGATTTCCGTTGGATCAGAGGTTGAAAAAGAGATGAATTATCCACCGTTGGATCATGAATAAAGTTGCAAGGTGTCTAACAAGGTATGGGTCAGCATTTAATTGTTGACTATTAAATAATCATAATACAAATATGCGGGCTAGCATGGGTTAAGTGGCGATGCTGAAAGGAGAATAGGAATTAATATTATTGGGCACTAAAAGCCATGGTTTATTAATAGTTTTAATGTTTGAATCGGGGAATATGCATACATGACGATATATATTTAGATGCTGTGCTAAAGTCAAAACCTACATGAAATGAGATTGGGTTTATTACAAGAGCCTGCAAGAACGAAAGAGCGAGAGACAGCGGCAGAAAAATGGTACAGGGAAAAAGATGAATTGAAATTGTAATGTGAGTTTCAAACCATTATGTTTAAACTCATATATGAACAGAGAATGTAGACAGGTAGCCAGAGAACAAAGATGGTAATGAACAGACATCGCCCAGATTCAGATGTATTTGAGAATAAAACCTGAAAAGCAGTTATATATGTAGCTGGTGCACTCTAGTACAGTGAACAGATGAATAGATATTGAGGTGAACCAAAATATATAGAACAATCACTCAACAGCAGCAGGAAAGACAAATCCAGTGAAGCCAAAGTCCAGAAAAGGAGCTGAGTGGAATTAAAATGTGTAACTGAAAATGTAAATATTTTTTGTTTATATTGTTTGTGATGCAAAGGAAAGTATCCTAAGGAAAAGAAAAATCCCACTATAGCACATGGATATTTTTACATATTATTATAATTTTAAATTGAGTTGGATAAAGGAATGAGAAGACAGAAGTCAAAAAGTTAGGACTATTCACTTCAAATTCCCTGAGGAATGTAAAGAGTCATGTGATGAACTCTATATATAATATCACATTGATATGCACAGATAGGTTAGAGAGAGTAAGAATAGAGAATGAAAAGCATAGAATATTGAGGCAGAGAAGATAAGTAAGAGAGGAGCAGAAAGAAATGCTACTGAACAGAGCTGATATCTGAGGTAAATCAACAAATATTTCTTGTGATAAATTGAGGAAGTTGGAGCTTCCCTATCAAGTTGAAGCTTGATAGCTGTCAGTTATAACTGACTGAGGTTGGAGCCTCCTGTATGTTGGTGCCTGCAGAAAATTGAAGGGAGTTGGAGCTTCCTTGCAAGTTGTAGCTTGCAGAATTGAGGTTGGAGCCTCCTGTGGGTTGGTGCCTGCAGAAAAATAGTGGTGAGAGGGAGCTGGAGCTTGCCTTTGCATCACAACAATAATAAGATGTGGTTTTCTCCCTTTATGGGTTTCCACTTATATCTGGTGTCTCTGTGCATGATGTTTATGTGTTGATCTGATTTATATCATCTGCTTAATACCTGCTGCTCTCATATTAAGTCTATTGTTATATTATATTAATACTTGCTGCTCACATTCTAAGATTACTCACATATTAAGTTGGACATGAAATGAAGGTGTAAATAAATTTTAATGAAAATTTTTAAAATTCCATGAATGTGTTAAACTGATTCACCCCCACCCCCCCCTCTCAGTTTATCTAAGGGTTCAACACATCTAGCTTTTGAATTGTTTCCATAAATGTATTAGCAATTGTACTTGCTTTAAATGGATGAGATAATGCACAAAAGTGTGCATACTTGGTAAGTCCATTAACTACCACTATGATGACACTCTTTCCTTCGGACATAGGTAAACCTATGTTAAAATCCATTGAAACCTTCTCCCAATTTTGACTTGTAATGGGTAAAGGTTGTATCAAACCTAAGGTCTTAATTGTCTCAATTTTATTTTGCTGGCAAACTAAACATTCTGTCACAAAATTTTGAATATCAAATTTAAGGACATCCCAAAAAATTTATTTCTTCACCCTGTGGTAAGTTTTTAAAAATCCAGAGTGTCCTCCTATGGGAGAGGTGTGAAATTCCAAGAGATTTTTTTTTTTTAGTTGGGAATTCTTGCAAATATATAAGTGATATTTTTACCAAAAGGAATCATTTTTCCAACTAAATGTATCAGATGTACTAGGATATTTCTGCAACTTTTGAATGAGTGTCCATACATCTTCATAATTCTTCCATTCCTCCCTTGCTTCGGTTATCCAAGAAATGCTTCCACCTCCTCATCCTTTCTTGAGAGTGCATATGGAACAACATTTAGCTTCTATTTTTTGTAGATGATTTCAAAGTCAAAACCCAACATCTTTGTTACCCGTTTTTGTTGCTCTTCTGAAGATAGTCTTTGTTCCAAAAAGTATTTAAGATGATCATGACTAGTTTTTACTTGAAGTGACTTCCCATTAGTTAAGGTCACCATTTATTTAGTGCATGTAGTATTGCGAACATTTCCTTGTCATAAGTAACTTTCTTTAATACTTTCCTTTGATTGGACGACTTTCAAAAGTAATGGGTCTTCCTTCTTGCATTAAAACAACACCAATTACATTTCCTAAGGCCTCACATTCCACAACAAAGGTTTTTGTGAAGTCTGGCATAGCTAAGATCGGTTCTAGGCACATTGCCTCTTTAACATGTTCAAAGGCCTTAGTTGCTTCAAGAGTCCATGAAAATGCATCTTTATTAAATAATCTTGTTAGAGGTGTTGTTATTCCCCCATAATTCTTAACAAACTTGTGATAATATCATGTTAATCTGAGAAATTATCGTAACTACTTTATGGTTGTGGGGACCTTCTATTCCTTAATGGCTCTTAATTTGTTAGGGTCTACCTTAACACCCTCCCGAGATACAATATGACCCAGATATTCCACCTCTTGTACTCGAAAGAAACATTTAGACGTTTTTTTAATATAATTGATTCTCCTCCAATATTTTGAGTACCTTGTTAACATGCTAACACAAATTTTCTAAGGAAGAGTTTAAAAATGGAATTCTTCAACCCTTGAAATGCAGAAGGTGCATTGGAAAGGCCAAAAAGCATGACCAAAAATTCATAATGATCGGCATGAGTTCGAAATGTTGTTTTCAGAATATATTCATTATAATTTGATGATATCATGAACGAAGATCCAACTTTGTAAAATAAATTATTGCATGTAATTCATCCGTCATAGGAATGGGAAATTTATATTTAATAGTGAGCTTATTGAGCTCCCTATAATTCGGACACATGTGCCATGATCCATATTTCTTATGCACCAATACCACTGGAGCAAAGAAACAACTTTGACTAGGTTTAATTATACCAGCCTCTAACATTTCTGCAATCATACGTCCAATTTCGCTCTTTTGGACATAAGGGTATCTCTAAGGCCTGATTCTTGGAGGAACACTTAATGGAATCAAATGAATAGCATGATCATGATTACGAATAGGTGGGAGTCCTTTGGGAGTTTCAAACACCTTGGAATTATTTTCCAAGACTTTTTGGAGTTCTTGAGAAATATATGATTTTGATGTTGAATCTTCTAGTGATCATAATTGTGCAATTAAGTCTCGTTTTTCTTTCTTTAGAATATTTTTCAAGGAATTAGATCTTATTATCTTTGCCAACTTCCCTGTAATACCCCATAATTAAACTTCCTTTCCTTCCAAAAAAAATTCAAGAAAATTTCTTGAAAATTAAAAGCTACCATCCCCAAAGATTGTAACCATTGTACTCCTAGTACAACATCACCAGCTCCCTTTGGAATGGAAATCATTGGACTATTTAATATATATTTTTCGATGGTTAGCTTGATATTATGGAACTTTACAAATAAAATTATAATCCCTTCATTTGCAGCCATCACTTGACACTCTGGTGCCAGGTACAGGAAGAAATTCAATTTCTTGGTTATCTTACAATGAAGAAAATTATGGGTACTAACCGAATCAATCAACAGTATTACCTTTTTCTTCTTGATATGTCCTTCTATCTTGAGAGTTTGGGGAGTGGTAATTCCTGCCAATGCATTACAAGATATGGTCGGACTCATTTCTTCTTCCTCTAGGGTTGGTTCCTGGTGTATATCCTCTTCTTTTGAAGTTTCTTGTTCATTTTCTTCCTCCTCTTCACAATCTATGAAAAATAATTTCTTCTTAGAACACTTATGACATTTAGCGTATTTTCTATCACAACTGTAGCAAAGACCGTTTGATATTTTTTCGTCCAATTTTTGTGGTGTCAACCTTGTAGGTTGTGGGAGTCTAGGAGTATTAACACTTCACTCTTTATAGATATGAGTGGTAGGCTTCCTTGTCTCCATAATTTTACCTTGAATTTTTCTTGCCAACTTGAATTCCTTCACCAATGAATCAGGTTCCCAAAGGTGAACCTCATGTTGGATGTTATCCTTTAAAGTCCCTATGAAGACATCAATCATGTGTTCCTCTGGAATATCAGTTACCCTTATATTAAATTTTTGGAAGTCCTCAATGTGTTTCAACATTGAACCCTTTTGTTTGAGATTTATAAATTGGATAAAGAAGGTGTTTCTCTTTGTATCCTCATAATGTTCTATCATTTCCTTCGTAAAAATTGAGGAAGTGAGCAAAGCCATCGATACCATAAAAAATGTATTTTTTTCTAAATATAAAGTTGTAATGTGTACCTTTTGTGTGTTTTTCACATTAGGGAGATTAAAATATTACTCCATCTGTAGTATCCATGTTATGGGATCACTGCCATGAAACTTCCTCATATCCATCTTTGGAATATCGTGGGTCTTCAAACCAACATTAGAGTTTATGAAATCACGATTAACATTGATTTTGTTCTCATCATGAGTTTCCTCTACTACCTTTTTGCCATTAGGAATCATTTCTTATATCAACTTTTCAAAACTTCCTTCAAACGTTCCATATCTTCTTTTAGAACGTTCTTCATGTCTTCCATGTTAGCTTCCATGTCATCCATCTTAGCTTCCATCCCATGCATCTTAGCTTCCATGCCATTCTTCAAACCATCCATCTTAGCTTCCACGCATTTATTCAAACCATCCATATTAGCTTCCACGCCTTTCTTCAAACTATCCATCTTAGCTTCCATGCCTTACTTCAAAACTTGAAATTCACTTTTTATTGCTCTTTGCGAGGAAAAATTTGGCACTCTTGGTTTTGTAATTTTGATATATCATGTTTCACTTCTTCCTCTTCATGAGTCATTGTAGAGCCTTTTGAGGGCTTAATGGGTTTTCAATTCTTTTTAGGGGCCATTTTATAACCCAATACTGTTATCTATGCTTCAATATGCCCTTAGAATCACTTCAAACAAGACTTATGCAATTTGAAAAACAAATACACACATTTTTCTTGCTTTTTAGGAGCTCGATATTGAAACTTATATATCTAGAGAGTTTCAGATCCCCAAGATTTATCTTTAGTGCTTTAGTAGCCCTCTGAATATTCTTTCCAATGCCATAAGTCTGACCTAATTTGGATTCTTGAATAAAAATTTATGCCTAATTTCTCGCAATAGCCTAATTATGAACTGATTTAGTAGAGTGAACTTGCACAGCGTTACAAGTTTTCCTATTTCTTCCTTCGGCTCTGAAATTGATACACAGTAAACTAAAGTCGGTGTACTTTCAACCGATGTTTACAAAATTCCAATTCGATGCTTAAACATAGGGTTATGATGATTTTCCCAAGGTCAACTATTTGAGATGAAATTCGGGAGCCTGCGAAAACCTTAACTTCCATAAATCATATCTCCACAAATATTGCAAACCAAGATCTGAAATTTTTACACAACATTCAGGATTTATTTGAAAATGGGGATTTTTAGCTTCTGAACCTTCGTAGAAAAAAAATTATAGCGAAAAATCCATGATTACCTGTTTGAAACAGAGAAAACCTAAAATACAAAGCTCCGATACCAAATGTTATGAAACCAACTCCAAAAATAGAATAAAAGAGAGATCAATGCCTTAGAATTCAACCACTTCGAGGGGGAAATATCCTTTCCATTACACAAATGAACAATTATTGGATGTTTCAAATGACAAAACCTCCTTTCTATATATAGGAGTCCATGGAGTCACAATATAATACTAGCTGACCTAACAATAATAATGTAAGGGCACAACAATGAAAATAGTGGGGTTTTATGAGGCAGAATAATAAAAATATGTGGACTACAGGGGTACAACAATAACAATAAGGGGATACACTAATAAAAATAAGGGACTACAATAGTAATATAGGGACCTAAAAATTTCTAGCATTTCAAGTATGACATTCCAAAAATAGTAAATCACCTCCAATCAATGGGTATTCAACTATACTTGAAGGAAAATCATTTAACTTGTCATTGATCAATCATAATAGTTCAATCTAGACTTAATCCTCAATATTATTAATATTATTGATTGGTAAAGGTTCACATATGCTTCACTCTTAGTGAAGCCCAACCCGGTGAAGTAGTTTTCTATATTGGTGTACCAAGCACGAGGTGCTTGTTTGAGTCTATACATTTCTCTTTTCAGTCTGCCCACATGTGACTCTATGTCAAAGGTCTCAACACATTTTGGCTACTCAATTTACACTTATTACTCAATCACTCCATTGAGGAAGGTTGTATTTACATCCATATGATGTATCTTCCATCCCATATGTGCTGAAAGTGTAAGGGTGAATTTGATTGACAAGTACCTTGTGACTGGTGCAAAGGTCTCCTCGTAATCAATCCCCTCCACCTGAGAGAGCCCTCTACCCACAAATATGGCCTTGCATTTCTCCACACTTCCATTTGTTTCCTGCTTCACCTTGTAGATCCACCTGCATCCTACAACCGACTTCCCCTCTAGTCTTGGGACAACTTCCCATGCTTTATTTCTGATAATGGAGTCATACTCCTCAACCATGGCATCAACCCAAACATGCTTTTGCACATCTTCCTTGAAAGAGGATGGCTCTATCTCTACACTCTCGCTCATAGGAGCCATGTAGCTAGTGTATGGATCTCGAGACCTTCTCTTCATGCTCTGTGATATGTGTGCTCCCAAATTATCTCTAGCATAAAGAACAAACCTCTTAGTCTCTCTGGTGCGCTTCCTTCCGTCTCGGGATGTCTATGCATGGGTGGGTACTTACACTCTCTCTTCCTCTACTTGTGGCTGCTCCACAACTGGAGGCTCTTCTTTTGGAGCTAAGAGATCCTCAACTACATGCAACTGAAGCTCCCTCTCAAGGGAAATTCGAATGGCCTTCTCTTCATCCAATTTCACATCTCTTCTGACCACTTCCATCTGGTGTGCTCGAAAGTACACCCGATAGTTGTGAGGTGCATCGGTGTACCCCAAAAATATTCCCAACTCAGTTGCTGGCTCTAGCTTCTTCCTGACTTCTTTAGTTACATGGAATTAAACTAATGAACCAAAAATTTTAAAATGCGCCACATATGGTTTCTTACCTTAAAAATATTCCTCTGGTGTACTCATCCTAAGAATTTGATGAGGACTTATGTTCTACACAAATACTATTGTGTTGTATGCTTCAAACAACAGATGCAATGGTAGGCCCTGATCATGCAACATCTCTCACGTTGCTCCCACAATAGTTTTGTTCTCCATTTCTGCAACCCCATTCTGAAGTGGGTTATGAGGTGCTATCAATTCCCGTCAAATTCCTCCTAAAGCACAGAAGTTTTTGAATTTGTGCAAGACATATTATCCACCATTGTCACTTCTAATATCCTTCACCTACTTCACTGTATATTTCTCGTCAAGTGATTTGAACTCACAAAAATTTGAGAATGTTTGATATTTCTTCTGCATGGAGAATATCCAACACTTGCATGAAAAATCATCTACAAAATCAAAAAATACTTGTCTTTTGCTGTGGAGGTTGTCAAGAACATTCCACACACATATGAGTCAACTCTCTCAAGGAATCTCATTGCTCGAATATCCTTCTCATGAAAGGTGGCTTTAGTTTACTTCCCCAGTGGACACCCTTTGCATGTATCTCACTGCTCAAGTGCACCCTGGGAAGTCTTGTAGAATTTTTTTGCGTGATATTCAAAGCACCATGGTGTATATGGCCCAATATTTTGTGCCATAACTCACTGATGTCTTGGTTCTGCACCTTCTCTGCTTTCATGCTCAAGGAAGCACAATATTCTACATCCAATTTGTATAGGTTCATTAATTGATCCCCAATATTTTTAACCTATCTCATGGATTTGTGACGAAGGAACACCTTTCCTTTTCTAAATATCACATCATAGCCATGGTCTTCCAACATAGCAACTAAAACTAAATTATTCTTTAAACGTAGAACATACACGAAATCTTTTAATGTGAGAGGAGTACCACTTCCCTTTAAAAGGTAATTGTACCTATTTCGGTCACGTTATACCTCTGTCATCTCCCATATTTATGTGCATATGGAGATCCTTCTCCTCAAAGTTACTGAAAAATAATTTTTGTCAGTCATATGGAATGAAGCTCCACTATCCAGGTGCCACATTGAACCCATCACCGATGACACCATGCATGTGATGAGAGTGAAATCCAACTTGAAATATGAATCAAGTGCTTCACCTGCCACTCCTCCTGAGGGCTTCTTGCTGGTTTTCTTGTGAAAACACTTTGTGGCATAGTTCCAAGTTCATGATAGTGAAAACATTTTATCTTTGAAAAGTCTCTCTTCTTTCGTGCATGACAAAAATATGATTTGGAATCTATTGTGTTAGAAGGTAAAATTTTTATCATTTTACTTTATGTCGATGATTTGATACTGACAAGTGATGAGAGACTGCAATATCCCAAAATCAGGACAACTCATGAATCATGCATTAAAAATGCATTTCCAGCAACATATGTAATAAAAAAGTGAAATAGACTCTTTTATCCTATATATTAGTCAATATAAAACCTAAATCCAAGAACAGAGCTGAAAAAAATCAAACTAGGTGGGTTAAATAGACCTCCCACACTAGTGTAGCTGAAAATAACCAAAAATCCCAAATACTGCAACACAAAGATTTCTGCATAAAAGTGACTGCGTAGTATAAAGAGGTTTTTAACTTAGAAAATGGGATAACAAGTAGATCTACTCATATATTGATTATAAATGCTGAAGAACAGAGATCTACTCTCCTCATACAAAATACAAGAGAACCTGGCAAGGGTTTCTTGTCAAACACTCTGCATACAAAATGTGATATTCAGAAATTTACTGAATCACCACTACAACACTAAAGCATAAGAGTGTAGAAGGCTGAAATATGTATTATCTGATGTATATCCCTCAAGGGCATCCTCCCATAAAAGGATGAACCTCTCAATCACAAGAAAAGACTTCAACAGAGCCACTAGACCATGCACTGAATGCTGCCTCCAAAATAACGCATTCCCTAGCTGAAACAACACTGGGAATGTATGTGAAATGTGTGGTCTGATACCACAGATATGAAATAGGCTCTGGAGCTCTCCAAACAGGTCCCTGAAGTGAAGGAAACCTTCCTCCAATGAGAAACTAGCTCAGAGACCAGGATTCCAATCCCTTCCACTGCTGCACCCAGCAACACTGCACAATCTCCAGCAAAAACTATGCTGATGAAGTTGGATGAAGCTTGGCCTAAAAAAATGATGTGTAATGATTAATATAAACTCTCCCAATGAGGCTCCTCAAGGAGAGAGGTGGTATTACTGCTTGGGAACACCCGGTGCTAAACAACACTGCAACCCTGCTAAGTAGCAAAGGGAGAAAAAGTCTGAGCAGACAAGAATAACAATCTAAAACATGAAGAATAATGCTGCCATACTCTTCCTTAAATAAAACATGAGTTTTATTGCCCTTGGACCCACTCAATCAGGTCATCTCTATCCAAATATACATCTCCCTCCAAAATTGCGTTATTCCTTCTTGGATTCCTCCTCCTCCACAACTGCGTTGTTGACTTAGTCAAAGTGGACTGAATCAACTTGATTTTATCCTTGTTCACACATGGAGGTTTTTTATTAGGCTGGAAAGAGTGTCTCCTTTCACACTTGGAGTGTTTTTATCCTCCTTAGGAGACTTATGGGCTTTTCTACTCATTTATTCACCGATTAAAGCTGCTGCTAAGTCTATTGTTCCATTTAGCTTTGAGGCTAAAATTTTGGAACATTACAGTCCTCCCCTCCAAAATATTTTCTTGCCCTCAAGAAAATGTATAGGGAGAGAAAAATTTCTCCCCTCCTCCTCATGTGGCCTCCCATCAGTAGCCTCCATCACTGTATCAAGGGAACCTGCAAATAAACTGTCATCCAATGTTTCCTCCCAAGTGTGAAAAACCAAATGGTCTACATAAATCAAAGGTGGAAAGTGTGAATGGAAACCTGCTTGTTGTCTCATGGCCTCCAAAAAGTAGGAGTCATTACCAACATGGTGAATGATTGCCCCCCTCACCCATGCTATCATCCAAATGAAGTGAGCCACCCTCCAACATGGCAACTCGTGAAGACTCTTCTCCACCTTTGGCTCCTAAAATGTAGGTGGGATGAATAAATGAACATGATAGGCAAGAGGGCCTATCCCATGCTGTCCTCCCCTCCACTTATGATAAGTGTAGAGGGCATGCTGCTCTTGGGCTGCAACATAATTTCCCTCCAAGGGAAAGAAGAATATTGAGTCTCCAAAGAATCTTCCTCCAAAATCATGAGACATACCAACCCAAACCATTCCATCCAAGATGAATGGCACATCATCACCATTTGGAATCCAAATCACAAAAATGCTGAAATTTATGTGCAATTTTGGATGGTACCAAAGGTTCTCCAAGTGGATATTATGCATTATCCCCAACTGCTATTTGAGAATGTCATGTGGCAAGTGGTTTTGCAACAAGTTGTAAGTTGTGTATGTTTTCTCTTCCAACATGGGGAAGTAAGCATCAATGTATATAAGATGTACATAGGTAAGATAACAATACACTTGCCCAAATTCATGTATAGATGGGCTACTATCATTACAACATTGGCCCTAAAGTGACGATGAAACCCATAAATACTCTTACTCTCTTGTGGAGTAATGCACTGATCATATATGGTGAGAAGATACAGATACTTAATGGAGTAATCAATAAGTAAAGAAATTTATTTATTACCATGCATGGTGAGTAGGCTGAAAGTGAGGTCCATTTATAAGTTCCCCCATGAGGATCCCCTTATAAAAATCTGCAAGAAGAAGGGATACATATACTCCTTAGAAAATTCCATCAATAAGAACACACTCCCATGTGACAACGATGTAGGCCTTAGAAATAAGGCTCCATGACTCCTCTCCTTTACATCCCATATGCCAAAGCGATCCATCATCATGCTGCTATGTGAGAAGACCTTCTTCCTACATGGAAGTTTCTCATGATCCTTCAATGCTGAAGGGTAGCCTCCTTGCACCATGAATGTGCCTTCCTTCTCTCTAGAAATCTCATGAAAAGTATGGGAAGAATGTTTCCCATACTCTCCCAAGTGAAACCACAGCAACAACAACTTTTGCTGCTTCCTCATCTCTCCCTCATACAAGCCATGAAGTAAGATCATGATGGTCAACTTGTATGATGCCCCATACAAATAGGTCTTCTGCTGCTCAATCATATGGGTTCCATGCCATCCCATTGGGTTCCCTCTCCATACAAAGCTTCCCTTGAACAAAAACATATCATCAATATATGGAAGCAACGTACAATAAAAAAAAGTTTCCAAATGACAACCAGAGAGTGGATCATAGTTCCACTCATGGAACCAGCGCAGTGCATCCTTTGCCTGCATCAAAATAAGAGATAACAAGTGCTTTACCAGCCACTTTCTTGCTGCCACAGTCATCTCACAAGATGAAATCACGAAGTTACAATATGGTGTCAATAGTTCACACCAAGAATCATGTGGCTTCCCCCACAAACCATCAAAAATATAGCCAAAATCAATTCTATAAGTAGCTGCAAGTACATCAACATACAATATGCAAGAAGAGATAATTCTTCTTATTACATCATGCTGCTCAAATAAGGAGAAGAAGTACAATACAAAATATGAAATAATACCTCCTCCATCATGTACTTGAGATCTTGAGCTGAAATGGCTCAACTGGAAATTCTCCCTCACCTCCAAAGAGTAGGGAAGTGGTTGTGACCTCCTCTTCATTACCATCCGAGCTATGCATCTCTCCATATGCTGATATATGTCATGTTGGATGCCCTCCCAAGTGAACTCAACCATCAAATGGAAATATGCCTCAAAGTGCATAGAAGAGAAGTCCTCATGTGCTGCATGTAGTAGATTCTGCTTGAGACGAGAAGACCTAGTCAAGAAGATCCTACCATAGGAATAGATGACCACATCATCCACCATGTATCTATCATGTCCATCTGGGTCATCAAGAATCATGCATGCACCAAGATCCTTGGAGTACTCTACCAAAAGCTGAGATCTCCAATAAGGATCAATCCTCCTAAGAGACAGCACTGGTGATATAGCATGTGAAGCTCTCCTCATGCTATTTCCTACTACTTTGACATCCCCCATGCCAAAGTCTTCCTCCAAACTCTTCACCTCTCCAAAATCCAAGAGTGGTGAATCCAAAGACAAGATGTCTTCCATCAACTCTAGATCATGTGGCCTTCCGGGTGGAATGCCTCCATGTAGTGAGACATCAATGTCAAGAGTAGACTGCACATATGGCTGGGAAACCTTGCCCTTGCTCTCACAATGCAATACAATCTGCCTCCTCTTTGCACTAGCTCTCTGAAATAGAGAAGGGTGTTTGCCTCTCGTCACATGATGTTGCTCTTCCTCCTTACCTCCTCCTTCCAACTGCAATGCTGCACAATCATGTTGCTCCCTGATTGTGCTTGGACCCCCATGTATGAGATCCTAGGGAACTTCTTGTAAGGATACACGAATCCCTCCTATGGGAGCATGTGCTCATCCTCCCTATGCATGAGGTACTAGCTGTGCTCTAAATGTGACAATGCTGTTGCCCTCATCTGCATCAATGTGTATGGGAAACATCTCAATAGTTGTATCCTCTTGTGAAAAGGAGATCCCCATGCCCTCTTGTTCAAGAATATGAACTGCAGGTCTTGCTTCCAGAAATGTGTAATGCAAGATGTCAGCTTCTCCCATGGTTTTCTAAAGTGGGGTTTTCTCTATGACATGCAAGGGTTTTGTCTTCTCAAGTTTTCCTTGCTCATGTGTCTTAGGAAGTTTTTCACTAAATCTTCCCACCAATGTCTCTATGAATCTTGCATAAGAGGAAGTGTTTTCATTATTTAAAGAACAAGATTCAAAAATCCACCATGCATGAGCCTTACCTCTGTAATTCAGTGCTGCAACTCTAATGGCTTCATCTTCAGAAATATGTTGCATACGCAAATAGGAATCTAGCTCCTTCACCCAAGATCCAGCTGAACATGTAGGTGATCTGAAAAAAGTAGATAGAATAAATATATCTGCATCCTACTGCTTGCTCTTCTCCACCTGGATCTTGAAAAACTCCTGGAAATCAGTATTATCTCTAAACCTCTCAGTTTGAGATTCATACTCCTACAAAAAATCACTAAGAGTTCTCGTCTTAGGCATTTTTCCTCCTCCCATCCATCTCAAGATAGATCTGGGCACTTGAATACGTTGTGCATCATGGTGTGTAGCTGCATTCTCACACTTACCATGTGAAAATCTATATTCTTCTCTAGATCCAACTTCCTTTGGAGATCCCATCTCCAATCTCATTTTCTTCAGCTCTCCTTGAAAGCTTTGCATAGATTTTGGAAGAAGATTTGTAAGCTTGTCTTCCTTTCTCCCTTCACATACTGAAGCCTTCTCTTTTCTGTCCATCTCTCCTGAAAATGTAATGGCCTGAGATCCACAGGTTGAGCCAAGATTGAAGCTTTGATACCACTGTAATATCCCAAAATCGGGACAACTCATGAATCATGCACTAAAAAGGAAGTTCCAGCAACATATGTAATAAAACAGTGAAATGGACTCTTTTATCCTATATATTAGTCAATATAAAACCTAAATCCAAGAATAGAGCTGAAACAAATCAAACTAGGTGGGTTAAACAGACCTCCCACACTAGTGTAGCTGAAAATAACCAAAAACCCCAAATAATGCAACACAAAGATTTCTGCATAAAAGTGACTATGCAGTATAAAGAGGGTTTTAACTCATAAAATGGGAGAAAAATTATATCTACTCATATATTGATTATAAATGCTAAAGAACAGAGATCTAGTCTCCTCATACAAAATACAAGAGCACCCGACAAGGGTTTCTTGTCAAACACTCTGCATACAAAATGTGATATTCAAAAATTTACTGAATCACCACTACAAAATTAAAGAATAAGAGTGTATAAGGCTGAAATATGTCTGATATGATGTATATCCCTCGAGGGCTTCCTCCCATGAAAGCATGAACCTCTCAATCACAAGAAAACAATGCAATAGAGCCACTAGAACATGCACTGAATGCTACCTCCAAAATAACGCATTTGTTGGAGTTTAACACAGCGCAAACATTAAATTAACACAAAGAAGAAAAACACATCACATAAGAGACACAGGAGTTTTACCGTGGTTCACCCAAATCTCCTGGGCTACGTCCACACAACAGGGCATTGGCAGTCTTTATTAATTCAAACAGGAGATTACAATTCTCACACACTCTCTCCAAAACAAACGTATGGATACCTGTTATATAGCAGGAGAATCTAACAGCCTCATAAATCCTCTCAACTCAAATTTAGCATGCATTAACTCCCTCCCAAACAAACTGGAGCTAAACTAGGAACTAATTCCTAATTTTTGTCACCTACTGAGATTTTTGCCTATTCTATTCAAAACAGAAAAATCTCAACAATCTCCACCTTGACAACAATTAGCCTAATGCCATGTTATTATTATTTTATCTTTTCTGCAAGCCAAGAGAAGCCAAACACCAATGCAGCTTCTCCAATAAAACTGGTTTCGTGAACATGTCTGCACAGTTTTCCTTTGTATGCACCTTTTCAAGAGAGACTCCCCTTTCAGTAATAACCTGTCTTACAAAATGATACTTTATTGGAATATGCTTTGATTTACTATGATAGGCCGGATTCTTAGCCAAATGTATTGCACTTTGACTGTCATAAAATAACTTGATGTTGTCCTGCAACCTACCAAATTCACCAAACAAACCTTTTAACCAAACCGCTTCTTTGCAAGCATGAGAAGCAGCAATGTATTCTGCTTCAGTAGTGGATAAAGCAACAATGTTCTGTAGCTTTGACATCCAGCTGATAGCTCCACCTGCAAGAGTAAAGACGTACCCTGAAGTTGACCTTCTCTTATCCAAATCACCTTCAAAATCGGAATCAACATACCCACAAACATATTCACAGCTTTTATTGTAAGTGATACAATAACTACTTGTGCCTTTCAAATACCGAAGCACCCATTTCACTGCTGACCAGTGTTCTTTTCCTGGATTTGCCATATACCTGCTGACAACCCCAACTGCATGTGAAATATCTGGTCGAGTACAAACCATCGCATACATCAAACATCCTACTACATTAGCATATGGAATTCGAGACATATAATCCTTTTCTTCATCTGTATTAAAACATAAACCCGAAGAAAGCTTGAAATGGGAAGCAAAAGGGACTGACACAGGCTTCACATTATTCATATCAAATCTCAAAAGTATCTTCTCAACATACTTCTGTTGTGATAGCCACAGCTTACCATTGCTCCTGTCTCTGAAAATCTCCATGCCCAAAATCTGTCTTGCTACTCCTAGATCTTTCATATCGAATGTCCTTGCCATCTGAGTCTTCAACCTGTTGATTTCATCAATGCTTTTGCTTGCTAAAAGCATATCGTCAACATACAACACTAAGATAATGAACATGCCATTTTTCAATTGCTCGAAATACACACAATGATCATATTCACTTCTAACATATTTCTGACTCAACATGAAAGAATCAAACTTCTTATACCACTGCGAAGGCGACTGCTTCAGGCCATATAATGACTTCTTGAGCCTGCAGACAAATTTCTTATTGCAATGCTGAACAAACCCTTCTAGTTGTTCCATATAAATTTCCTCATCTAGATCTCCATGTAGAAAAACAGTCTTAACATCTAGTTGCTGTAACTCTAAATCAAACAAAGCAACTAAAGCTAACACAATTCGAATTGAAACTATTTTAACAACTGGTGAAAAAATCTCATGAAAGTCAATGCCTGCTTTCTGAGAAAACCCTTTTGCAACCAGTCGCGCTTTGTACCTGTCCTCCGTATCATTCACACCCCGTTTTAGCTTGAAAACCCATTTACACCCCACAGTTTTCCTGTCTTTCGGAAGCTCAACCAGATCCCATGTGCCGTTCTTACTCAAGGCCATCATTTCGTCCTTCATGGCTGCTTTCCACTTGTCACTATTCGAACCTTCTATTGCTTCCTGATAGCACAGAGGTTCATCATCGTTAGCGGTCAAAGCAACTGAAGTAACATAATCATCATACCTTCTCGGTGGCCGTTTGATTCTTGTCGACCTCCTTAAGGATGTTTCTGGTGCTTCCACAATTTGCTGACTACCACCTGTAGGATCTTCTTCATGACCACCATCTGAGACCTGTTCACGCTCTATATTTGAACCCTGTTCATAACTAGTATCTGAAACCTGTTCATGACTAGAATCTCAACTATGGTCATCATGACTATCATTAGAAGTGCTGTCAAACTGAATGTGCTGAAAATCAAATACATCATCCTGTTTCAATTTTCTATCTACATCTAACTGTACAAGAGAGGATTCATCAAACTTTACATCTCTGTTGATGATGATTTTGCGGGTAGTAGGATCCCACAATCTATATCCCTTTGTTCCAACACCATACCCAACAAAGATATACCTTTTAGACTTTGGATCTAACTTAGTTCGCCGATGTTTAGGCACTAGAGCATATGCATCACAACCAAACACTCTGAGTTTAGAATAATCACAAGGGTGTCCTTTCCATACCTCTTGCGGAATCTTGCAGTCTATGGCCGTCGATGGAGATCGGTTTATCACATAACAAGCTGTTGCTACCGCTTCCGTCCACAACTCCTTCTGCAAACCAGCGTTACTCAGCATACTCCTTGCTCTCTCCAAAAGAGTTATGTTCATGCGTTCAGCAACTCCATTTTGCTGAGGAGTATAAACCGTGGTCTTATGTCTCTCGATCCCTGCATCCTTGCAATAGCTGTCAAACTCCTTGGAAGTAAACTCACCACCATTGTCAGTTCTTAAACACTTTATTGTTCTTCCAGTGCTGTTTTCTACCAATGCTCTAAAATGTTTGAAAACTGAAAAAACATCAGACTTCCTTTTCAACATGTAGACCCACACCTTCCTAGAAAAGTCATCAATGAACGACACAAAATAAGACGAGCCACCATATGACGCTGTAGGGGTTGGACCCCAAACATCTGAATGAATATAATCAAGTATGCCTTTACTAGTATGTTTGCCTGTTTTAAATTTTTGTTTACTTTGTTTTCCAAACAAGCAATGTTTACAGAAATCTAACTTTCCAGACCTTAGATTAGGAAGTAACTTGCGATCAGCCAAAATTTTCAACCCTCTTTCACTCATATGCCCTAATCTTTGATGCCATAAGTGAATGGAACTACTGTCATGTTCAGACACCGTAGACACATGAACTGACCCTGTTCTTCCTTCTAACTGAAACAGATTTCCTACTTTCTTAGCTTTCATTACTAGAAAAATACCTTTATAGATTTTCATAACTCCACCTTGAATTACAGTTTTATATCCATTCGTATCCAATGCTCCTAAAGAAATTAGATTTTTCCTTAAGTCTGGAACATGTCTCACATCTGTTAATATTCTAGTTGTGCCATCAAACATTTACAGTTGTATGCTTCCTATCCCAACAATATTAGATGTGACATCATTACCCATGTACACGACTCCATCATTAACTGATCTATACGTCTTAAACCATTCTCTATGAATACACATGTGGTTTGATGCACCGGAATCTAACAACCAATGTTGATCATGATTTGACATATTAACAGACAACACTTCGTCGCTCATACCTGAACCAGATGCTGAACCTGTATCTGTCGCATTTTCCTCCTTCTTCTCTGTCGAAGAATCTGCTTTAGAAGTTTGCTGCTGTCGCTTCCAGCAGTCCTTCTTCAGGTGTCCAGCTTTCCCACAATGCCAGCACTTCACCTTTGTCTTCTTTCCTTTAGACTTTGAACAAGAGTCGCTATGCTTTCCCCCGGAGTGTCTCTCTCTCGAGCGACCTCTGGCCATCATTACCTCTAATGTAGAGGTGTCTGCATTCGACCTCTTCCTCGTCTCCTCAGCCTCAGACAACAAGGCTCCAACCACATCGTTCTCAAAACGGACACTTTGAGTTTTCGCCATCTTGTTTCAGCAAAAAACACAGTAATCTCCAGAACCAATTTTCAAATAAAGAATGCCCTTTTAATTAAAAAATGCCTTTTAAAAAAAATTTCCCTTGCCTTCCTTTAAGTGCCTCTCACTGCCTTTTAAAAAAAAAAAAAATTGTCCTTGGACCTTTGCCTTTAAAAAAATGCCTTTCACTTCATACAAAGCCCTCAAAGTTTAAAAAAAAAAACTTCACCTTAAAAAAGCTTTCCTTTAATGTAATCGATTACCTTTTAGCACTTCATAAAAGACCTTTCACCCAAAGGCATTTACAATGGCATACAAATCGATTTTAAAACTTCCTTTCCATACCATATCCAAATGGTATTCACATTACCATATCGAAATATCAAAATCGATTTTATATTTTTTTAAAAAACTCCAAAGTCGATTCTAAATAACTCCAAAGTCGATTCGTGACCTTTTTAATCCATATGTGACCTTTAAAAAATACCAAAACGATTTCTTCCAAATCGACTTTTCCTTTTTAAATCGACTTATTTAAAAAATCGTTTTTAGACCCTTTTCAAATCGATTTAATGGCATATCATACACCTCTTTAAATAAAAAAAGGCCATCGATCTTATGAACTCCATTTTAAAAAAAACTATTCATAAATCGAGCTCCTTGCAACCGCGTCCATTATGGAGGTATTTAAATGTCAAATCGATATGTGCAAATGGCATCATTTAAATGTCAAATGGATTTATAACAGCCTTCGAAATCGATTTATAACAGCGTTCATTCTTTGACATTTAAAAAACTTAAAAAAAACGGTGGCTTAAAAGTCGACTCACGGCATTCTGTTGAACAAACTTTCACGCAGCGTTGGACACGCTCCCTCCACATCGATCTTTCTTCAGCCCTGGACTTATTCTCTGCAACATTCTGGGATTGCGCATCTATGGCACCCTCTTTACTGCTTTCCGCTCTTACGGCAACACCAGCAGCAAATCGACTCCAAAAAATCATTTGACCGTAGCATATAGAAAATCGTTTGACCGTAGCTCCACCTCCACGCACGTGCACCTCTACGCAGCACCAATTCAACAAACCTCCACCGCGCAGGTTGAATAGCGCCTTCCTCCATTGTGCGCTCCTCCAACAAAGCTCCGACGCACAGCTAACTGAACCAAAAGACAAAAGGCCACGAGTTGTCGCTTGTAAAGCCTGCAAGTGCTGCACAGTGCACTGCACAGTGCTCTGGGCTTCTATGCTCCCTCCAGCACACAATTCCAATGCACCAGCAGCAGTGGATATACCACCACGCAGCGGTGCACCAGCAACGCACCAAAAAACTATGCTCCACGCAGCTTCTTCAAAACCTCCAACACCCTCTGATACCAATTGTTGGAGTTTAACACAGCGCAAACATTAAATTAACACACAGCAGAAAAACACATCACATAAGAGACACAGGAGTTTTACCGTGGTTCACCCAAATCTCCTGGGCTACGTCCACACAACAGGGCATTGGCAGTCTTTATTAATTCAAACAGGAGATTACAATTCTCACACACTCTCTCCAAAACAAACGTATGGATACCTGTTATATAGCAGGAGAATCTAACAGCCTCATAAATCCTCTCAACTCAAATTTAGCATGCATTAACTCCCTCCCAAAAAAACTGGAACTAAACTAGGAACTAATTCCTAATTTTGGTCACCTACTGAGATTTTTGCCTATTCTATTCAAAACAGAAAAATCTCAACAGCATTCCCTAGCTGAAACAACACTGGGAATGTATGGGAAATGTGTGGTATGATACCACAGATCTGAAATAGGCTCTGGATCTCTCCAAACAGGTCCCTCAAGTGAAGGAAACCTTCCTCCAATGAGAAACTAGCTCAGAAACTGGGATTCCAATCCCTTCCATTGCTGCACCCAACAACACTACACAATCTCCAGAAAAAACTACACTGATGAAGTTGGCTGAAGCTTGGCTTGAAAAACTGATGTGGAATGATGGATAAAAACTCTCCCAATGAGGTTCCTCAAGGAGAGAGGTGGGATTCCTGCTCGAGAACACCCGGTGCTAAACAACACTGCAACCCTGCTAAGCAGCAAAGGGAGCAAAAGTCTGAGCAGGCAAGAATAAAAATATAAAACATGAAGAATAATGCTTCCATCCTCTTCCTTAAATAAAACATGAGTTTGCTTGCCCTTGGCCCCACTCAATTAGGTCATCTCTATCCAAAGATACATCTCTATCCAAAACTGCGTTATTCGTTCTTGGATTCCTCCTCCTCCACAACTGCATTGTTGAATTAGTCAAAGTGGACTGAATCAACTTGATTTTATCCTTGTTCACACATGGAGGTGTTTTATTAGGCTGGAAAGAGTTTCTCCTTTGGGGTTAATCCCTACATTTAAGAAAACGTAGTCTTTTAACTTCTCTGCTTGTACTATATATATATATATATATATATATATATATATATATATATATATGTTAAGCTTATGTTTACCAAAAAGGTTCTAAGTTCTAAGCCGCAGGATTTTAACATATTATTGTGCCAATTCTTTGAATTAATTTTATAATGGATCTCTTTTTTGTTGTATATCTATTCAATATTTCCTTCTACCAAACAGGATCAAACCTCTTCTATATATATATTTTTATTCTAGTACCTATATTACTCTGTACAAACAGTTTTGTATCTTGTAACAATAGAGTGTTTCCTTCATTCAATACTTATCTAATTGCGGAATTTAAACTTACAGAAATTGTAGATTGAATTTCTCAGTAAATTTCCAACCATTACTCACATCTCAGCTGATATTAAATACATTATTCACATCACAACTTAAAGTAAATACATTATTCACATCACATCTTGGTTATCAGCCTTGTAATAATGTTTTCTGTAAATTTCAAATTTCTAACAAACTCAATTTTTATCTGTGAATTATTTCTACTGATGATGTTCCTCCCAACCAACCAAGAGAGGCGATTACGTCCTTCTCTTGCCCCCGTGCTCCAGTCCTGGAAAGGCATGGGTTAACAGTGGATACTTTTGCTGTGACCTTAGGACACCTAGTCAAGTCAGTACCAGAAATATTTTTGGGATTATTCTGAGTGTTTCCACTAATCACAATAAGCTTTGGAAAATTATCACTCTCCCTTCCTCCATGAACAAAACCCCTACTCCTCACTGGGATCAGTCTCTTATCCACAGAGGAGCAGGTAACTGTTTCCAACTCTTCCGAACCACTTTCCAGTTCTTGGAAAACATTTACCATCAGCTTTTACTTTTTATGAAGTTAATTCCTATAACTGTTATGTTATTTCTATTTAATCATTAATGAAAATAAAATTTCAGCACAACATTCATAATTCCAGTCTTTTTGATTAAAACAATAATAAAAAATTGTCTTTTAACTAGTTAACAACTAGTTATCCTTAATACAATTGTCGCAATTTTGGAATATGTAAAAGAAATGGAAATTTAACCAAAAAAATTAAAATAGTTTTTAATTTAAATTTAGTAACTCATATTTATTATTACAATAATATTTAACTAAATTTATTTATATAAATATATATAATATTAGTATAGTATTTGCATATTTAAAGTCTTTCTTTGAAGAATATATTTATCTTAATACAACACTGAATTGTACAAAATTCATACCCATTGAGATATTATTTATCATGAGATGTCTTTTCATAAAAAAATTTAAAAGAACTTGAGTGTAGATATCATATTTTTATAACATTTTGTACATATATTATGGTTTTATTGTAACATTAATTATATATATGTATATGTATATGTATACGTATACGTATACATATACGGTTTTTTTTAATTTGATAGAAAAGTATATTTATATAATATTTTGATTTTATATATTAAAAATTTATAATAATATTTAATATTTGCGCCGTAAGGTGTCCTTATTTGAAAACAACTCTCCTAACTGACACTCTACATTGTTTGTGACCGTTCTATTTTGTGTTAGACAATTGAAAAATTATCAGCTGTCCGATGTGAATTTTTGTTGGTCAGGGTAAGTTTTGGTTAGTTAGGATTTCGGCTGCTATATCGCTCTCTTGACCTTGGCAGTGATGTAGAAACTGACCTTCAAGAAAATAGCTTGTTATAGAGCCAGATTATAAGGACTTTTGCCTTGCAATAAATGCATCCATAGTTCACCATACTGGTGATTGATACTGACACTATACTGGAATTTATCTCTAAAATTACCTATTGGAGCGACCTCCCATATTTTATAATTTTTTTTACTGTTATTTCTATTGCTGGATAAGGTTTTAGGTGACGAGATGGTGAAAATTTTCATAACCTTTTCAATGGAGATTGAAATTAAGATTTTTGGTTTCTGATGCAGCAATACTTGTTTGGTCGATGAACATAGATCCTGTTGTAATGTAGGAGGTTTCTACCCCTGAAAATCTAAATATCCTATGTACAGGCCCGCGAATGGCCCAATTTTTGTGTGGCATGTTATTCACTTTGAATTATTCCCAGTCATGTGCTTAAAATTTAACAGTTGAATTTGTGGCATTACGTACCATTACCCCTAAACATAATTCTTTCCTATACCTCCGATTTGGTCTTTTTTTCTGGCGTGGATTGACATTTACAATTCAAAGATTAAGATAGGATTCGAGTTGTATATGTGTTTGCACGCTTTGTGAACTTTGTATATGTCCCAATAAAAGACAATAAAATAGAAAGCAGGCAACAAATTATTAATTGTTCTGGGCCATCACAGTTCTAGAAAGAACAGAGTATTTAGTGCTGGAGACGCTCCTAATATCAGACCTTCTATTATGGAAAATACCATAAAATATTTGGCCCTGGTTACAGAGAATGGCGTATATTTTGTTGAATTCAATGTACAGGTAGACATAAGCTCATATTCTGGCATAGGCTATCATGTTTAGGATTTTTACCTTCTTGGAACTTGGAGAGTTCAAACTTTCTCTTGTCTTCATTTTGCAGAAATTCTAAGTTTGCTTTAAATTTGTTTTAGGTCACTAAAGATGGCCATGATGTCATCTTCCATGATGACTATATAATAACAGACGACAAGGTAATTTGTCTTCTATATTTTTGTTTCTTGTTTCATTCAAAGTGCATTTTATTCAAAAGTTTAACAATTCTAAAAGGAATATGATCTAAACCTAGGGATCAGAGTGTTGGGGTTGTTGGGGTTCCATTCCTATGTAGGTTCATCCATCTAACGGGTTTAGGGACCTTATGGGACTTGGCCAACTATTATTTTCTTTGCAAATAGACCATTCTAACCTTCCTTCTTATAGTCTGTGTTTCAGGGATTGCATAATTTGAGGTGCATTGGACAACTGGGATTCAAAAAAATTTATTCTCCATTAAACCATTCTAAATTTTGTGATGATTTGTTTGTTTTAGGGATTACATAATCCAAGGAAAATTGGAGACCTCACTCTTCAAGGATATATTTCCATGGGATTCCAAACTGATGGGTTGGAGGTAAGACTCTAGAGATTCGTGGATGGACTTTAGTTTCTTGTGATATGGGCGAAAACGCGAAGTTGGGAAACACTTTTTGGCATGAGATAAAATTCGGGAGGATTTTTTAATTTCTCGGCCGAGAAAAAAAGTCAAAGTGATTTCTCGGCCGAGAGTTTTCAAAACTCTCGGCCGAGAGATTTTAAATGTTTTGTATTTTCTCGGCCGAGAGTTTTCAAAACTCTCGGCCGAGAGTTAGAAAAACTCTCGGCCGAGAGTTTGCGGCCGAGATTTTCGCAATAAAACTCTCGGCCGAGAGTTTTGAAAACTCTCGGCCGAGAGTTTTATTGCGCAAACTCTCGGCCGAGAGTTTTAAAAAAATTTGCCCGGGAGTTTTCCCGCGCATAAATTGGTTTAAAACTCTCGGCCGAGAGTTTTAAAAATTTCTCGGCCGAGAGTTTCTGGTCAACAAAAAACTCAGAAACCTCTGCAGTTTTGAGAAACCTGCAACTTTGGAGGGGCAGAACACCTACAAAAACAAAATGTTATATGTCGGACCAAGTACCATTAGATTCGTCTCTAAATCTAGTTTTTGATGATGTGAGATTTATGGAGTTTTATTAAAAAATTCAATTTTTTATTAATTTTTTACTAAACTATGTCACTATGGAATTTCATTGTTCGAAAAATTGCACTGAATGAAAATTCAATAACTTTCAAACGAGGACACCAAAAATTTAAAAAAATCATAGTGCACTTCCTCTCCCTGTCTACTTCAAAAGGGTACTCTCATTTTTCTTATTGACGATCACATTGAAAAGAAAATCAAAGGATAATAAAATGTACTGAAACATCACTGTTTTTTGTCTTCGTCCATTTCAAAAAATAATAAAAAATAGTGATTTGATCCGAAAATTACCAAAAAATAGTCTGTGCACTAGTGCAATATATGTAGATTATGATGCTATGGTTTTTTTCCAAAAAATGAATAACCTTCCCTAAAAAAAGTAAAGGATAAAAAAGTGACTATTTATGTTTTCCTGAAAATTTCAAGTATATGCAGTTAGTAAACAACAAATTTACCCCTCTATATGTCAATATTTTTTTAAAAAAAAAATATCAGTATGGAGGTAAGACAATTCTCTACAATTCTTGTTTTTATGTCAAAGCATAATTTGCGATAAAAATATGAGTTTAGTGAAGTTGAAGTTGAAAAACATAGAAAATTACAATTTTCAACGTCAAAAAGGGCAAAAAGTGTTTCCCAACTTCACATTTTCACCCATATGCAATGTGTGATCATTGCTGCCTCCTTGTTACTTAGATCTGAAGTCCTCTGGTTTGAAAATCAAATGATGGCAGTACTTGAAAATGGATTGTGAATGTTTAAGACTGCCTATGTACTCTTAAATATTCATTCGAAAATGTTCGTCTTTGTGTGGGATTTAACATAGAGGTGAAATTTGATGACGAAATTGAGGTTTCTAATGTCGATCTTCAACGGGTGATTGGTACCATTCTCAAGCTAGAATGACTGGTCTTTTCTTTGACTACACAACCTCTATGCAATGTTTGGACTTGTCGATTAACAATTTTTCAAGTAATTTCCCTGTTTCAGTTACAACTTTGACTCAATTGCATGTCTTGAACATAAATGATAATCCTCTGTCTCAAAGCTTAATACCCATGGAAATATTTGGCATAAAGTGCTTAAATCGATTTCAATATCAGTATTCTTGCCATGAATCAATCTTAGACTTGGATTTTTTTAAAACTAGTGCTCTTCAAAGATCTGGGGTAAGCTCATCAATTTATACAAAGTGGTCTATCCAGCTGTAAAACTTAAACCCAATCAAAATCCAAAAAGAATAAGGTATGACTTTGGAGAATTTACTCAATGACATTCAAGACATAGTAATGTTACAATTTCACTGATGCACAAACATATACTCTATTTCCATATACTGGCTCTTAAAATAAAGCTACAATGTCACCCAAAAATCACAGAGGTTTAATAAATTACATTTCTAGTACACACTTACAAGGGATCGATATCCTGCAATTATGAGGAGATGGTAAATATTGTATTCAAGGTTTTATTAAGAGTTGCAAGTCATTGATTTGAAAATTTTATTCCCTTCCAGTGCGTTCCCATACAATGATCCACACAGCTACCCCTATTAGAAGAAAAAATGCACATTAATTTGTATATCAAGAAATCATTGAGACTTGAACTTCCATAAATAAGGTAGTTTTCAATACCATTGATTTATATCTTGATTCATGCCTCAGTATTTAACACAAAAACATGATTACGAAGCTATGTGAATTGGAACTTTTTGATAATTATCTTATAGGACATATCCCTTCAGGGTTTTGAAACCTCACGTCCTTGAGGTTATTTGATGCCTCTAAGAACTCGCTCCAATGGGAAATTGTCTGAGCTTGCAAGATCTAACAATTTAGAGTCTCTTCACCTCTATACAAACAACATTTCAAGTGAAATACCCAATGAGTTTGTTGAGTTCCAGTATCTGGAAGATATATCTTTGTACGAGAATAATATCACTCGTCCAATGCCACAAAACATTGGTATTTATTATGATTTCACTACCATAGATGTATAATAGGAATGGTCTCACTGGAATGTTTCCCCATGATATATGTAAAAGGGGTCAATTGGTTTACTTTATTGTTATACAAAATTTCTTTACAGGAGATATTCCTAAATAATATGGGGCTTGTTCAATGTTGAATCGCTTTCTAGTAAGCAATAACAATCTGATAGGCACAATACCATCTGGTGTATGGGGTTACCCCATGCCACCATAATTGATTTTAGTTTAAATAGATTTGAGGGGGAAATAGGCCAAGGAATCAGCAAGGCCAAAAATCTATCTGAACTCTTCATCCAAAATAATTAGTTCTTGGGAAGCTTGCCTCCAGAAATTGGGCAGGAACTTCTCTTTGCTAGAGTAGATGCAAGCAATAATAGGTTATCTAGTGAATTTCTTGTTGAAATTGGAAATTTGAGCATGCAGAACATCCTGATTTTGCAGCATAATGTTCTCTCTAGCCCTATACCTCAAATATTAGGGCTCTGCGAGGCTCTTGCTAAAATAAATCTTGTTGGAAATACATTGACCAATACTATCCCTACATCATTGGGATCCATAGAAGTCTTCAATTCTCTAAACCTCTCCAACAATTAGCTAAGTGGTCAGATTCCAACGAGCCTTTCTTCATTGAAGCACAACTTGCTTGATTTTTCCAAAAATTAGTTGACATGTCCTACGCCAATGCAGCTGATTTACTTGGCAGGAAACCGTAACTTTTCTAGACACCCTAGGCTATGTGCAAACAAAGTCAGTTCATATTTCCTAAAGCCATGCCCTTCTTCTTCCAGAAGAATATTCCATATGAAACTTATCATTCTGTGTACTATCATTGCAGCTGCACTCTTAATTCTTGTTGTCATCTGCCTTTTGTATAAAATCCTTGATCGAGATAGTATGGAAGCCCTATCTTGGGATATGCAATCCTTTTACAATCTGAACTTCACTGACGATGACATTCTCCATTTCTTGACGGAAGAGAACGTGATTGGCAGTGCGGGATATAGAAAGGTATACAGAGGAGAGTTAAGGGATGGAGAGGTTATTGTTGTAAAGAAGCTCTAGACCAACAACAACACCACCATGCTTAAACACAACAAAGAGGCACTCAAATATCAACAATTCAAGATGGAGGTTGAATCCTTAGGCTCTATCAGAAATAAAAATATAGTGAAACTCTACTGTTGCATTTCTAGCACAGATTCACACCTCCTTGTATACGAATACATGAAGAATGGAAGTTTGTGGGATAAACTGCATCAGACAACCGGTTCAATATTAGATTGGTAGACACGCTATAAAATATCACTTGGAATAGCTCATGGATTGGATTATTTGCACAATTAATGTGTTGTGGCTATTGTTCATAGAAATGTCAATTCTAGTAATATACTATTAGATGAAGATTATGAGCCACTCTTAGCTGATTTCAGAGTTGCAAAAATCCGTCAATATTGTGGAAGGGGAGACTCTACAACTATTATTACTCGCACTCATGGCTACATTTCTCGAGGTAACCCATCTTATATACTTTGTAAAAGGGTTGAACATAGTAATTTTTTAGAGTAGCCCAAAAAGAATGAAAGTAATTGATAATATATGATTGTGGGTTGTAGAGTATGCCTATACATATAAGGTGAGCGAAAAGAGTGGTGTGTACAACTTCAAGGTTGTGCTAATGGAGTTTGTGACTGGTGGACAAGCTATAGAGCTAGATTTTGGGGAGAATGAGGACATCGTTCACTGGATTTCTTGTATAATTTCTACAAGAGAAATCACATTTGAGGTGATAGATAGCAGGATACCTGATATTTACAAGGAGATCATGATTAGGGTGCTTAAAATAGCAATGCTTTGCACCATCCATATACGTCCCATGAGGCATTTTATGTGAGAAGTAGTGGATTTGTTGTTGGGAGCTGATCCATGCTCTGGTTCTTCATATTCACGCACATTTTATTTGGAAATAGGCAAGACGTAAGATTTTATATCCATTATGTAGTTTTATTTGTGAATGCTTGTTGATCGAGATTTCTGACCACAAAAAGTAGTCAAAATTCTTCGGGGAAGGAAGTAGGAGTTTGAAATTGCCCCATGTATGAAAAAAATTCTTTCAGAAGTTACCTGTGAAAACACATGATTGTATCTAACCAAATTTAATTACGCCGATAGGCGTAACCCCCTGTCGGAAGGAGCATGTTTTGTGATTAGGGTAATTAATTTTTTTGATCTGATGGTCAGGATTGGAAGATGCCAGTATATTCTGGTCGTCGCCACTAAATCAATGGATGAAATCTACTCCACTAACTTCCTTGCATATCTAAATCAGGTGTTTAAACCGTACTTAAATTAATTTTTTACAAATCTGGATTAAAAATTTACTGTGCCATTTGCTGACCGCCACCTATCAAATTAAGAAATCCTCCCATCCTCTCTTCGTAGACATGTGGCGATGGAAATGGATATGGGGAATTTAACAGTCGCCACCCATAAAACGTGCGCCCGCCACCTATTATAAACCATTTGTGAAATGTTGAATGCACGTTGGTCACTACAAGATGGGGAATTTAACAGTCGCGAGCTATAAAACGTGCGCCCGTGCCTATTATAAACCGTTCGTGAAATGTTAAACCGTTCGTGAAATGTTGAATGTGGCACGTTGTTCATTACAATTTCTAGGCATGTGGCGATCCGGAATTTAACAGTCGCATCGAGAATTTAACAGTCATGTGCAACGTGTCCCATGCTGGCGGCAAGCGGTGCCATTCCGGTACAGATGGAGATGGAAATGGACCTTCACCGTATGAATCTTGAGCTGGACTTTCCACTGGAGAGCCCACAGGCGCGATAGAGGGAGAGATCTGAGGCGAGACTGTAGGAGCAGGGGTTAATGGTGATTCCACCGGTGCTAACAATGGCGACACCGGTGCAGGGGAAGGCGAAGTTGCAGGTACATAAATGGGAGAAGATACTGGTTCCATGGTCGGAGAAACGGTGGAGACGGGAGAGGTGCTCGGGGTGTAGGTTGGAGTACTGGAGGGCGTGGCTGACACAGGTACGAGGGAAGGAGCCATGGGAGACGATGAAGGAGATGGCAGCTTGACTGGAGTGGAAGCCGGGGATGTTGAGGGCGGAGAAACAGAAACGGGAGGTTTCGAAATGACACCACTGGCCCGCACGTACGAAGAACTCGAAACGCTTTCGACTGTAATAGTAATTGCGTGTCCCTGAGAGTAAGAAAATTTACTGTTTTCTGATTTTCTTTTCTTGTAATGCCCACATTCCAGGTTTTTTTTATGGTATGCCGACGTTATTATTAGTATTGTATGGTTATGGGCATTTGGCCAAATGAACGAGAAAATCTTTCTCCAACGCATCAATAAATACATGAACAGAGCATTAAACGCAGATTCGGCCAAGGACGAACCCTAATGCTTCTCTCTTCTTTTTCTTTTTAATATTGGTATTTTTCTTTCCAAATAAACGTATTGATTCAGAAGTGTTTCAACCCTGACAGATCGATAGTCTATTTATTCTACTTCGGGTGGTTGAATTGGTAGTTTGTTTAGTTCCTTAAGTTCGTAATAGTTCCTCACGTTGGATTTACTAGTTTGTTTAGTTCTTTAAGTTTGTCGATCTCTCCATACCGATAGTGAACTCATTCCACTACTGTCATAGCATTGATATGTGTAGAACAATAACTTGATATGACTCTACGTGGTTTATTGTGTATTTCGATGGTGCTGAAAAAATGTTTCTGATGATGATTTTGCGTCTAAATAACTATTATGCTTTCTTTCTACAGTGGCTAATATATTGTTTCTGGAGTCACCAGTTGGGGTTGGTTTCTCTTACTCAAACACAAGCTCCTATTATTTAGAGCATAGCGGCGATAGACTAACGGGTAAAGTGTTTATGTTTGTCGAAGCATATGAAAGAAAAGGAATCCCTAAATTTGTTGGCCACCGATAAACTTCTTATCTTTATTTTCTTCCAGCCAGAGACTCCTATGTATTCCTCGTGAAATGGTTCGGCAGATTCCCACAGTACAAATTCCGAGATTTCTATTTAGCAGGTGAAAGTTATGCAGGTAATTAATGTCATTGTATTCCTTAGTAATTGAAGTAATATTCGGATTATATGATATGACGTTCTTTATAGTTTATGGGAAAATGCAGAATTTATATTGATCATATAGAAAGTTTCAAAATATTTACAGTCATAGTCTTTATTTTGTAATTTCACGGTTTTTACACACTGAACATTTCAAACAAAAAAACATCTTTTACACGGTTTTCACACAGTGAACATTTCAAACAAAAAAACCATAGGTGAAGAGGAAGAGAGACTTAACTATTTTGATGTTTTGGGTGAAAATTTCAACCAAAAAATATATAGGTGAAGAGCAAGAAATACCTAAATAATATATAGGTGAAGAGCAAGAAATACCTAACTTTTATATGTAAATTGGTAACTTCACGAGAAAGTGAAGTGAGGGATCCCTGCATTTTTTTTAAATAATGTTCGTCTATTATCCTCTTTGCTTATTTGGCATGAAGAACAATCCTGTCCATAGAGGGTTGGAATATCCAAATACAGATTTCGACAATTATAATTTATGATGAGAAAATAATTTCAGGTGAAAACTGTTACATAGTATTGAAAATGTTGTTTCTGGTGAATACTTTATTTATGAAAAAATTTTAAAATTACAAATTTAAATTGTTTAATTGATAGAAGTGGAATGTTTTTGGATGTTTCAAGATATTTAATTTTACAATTTGTAAAGTTAAAAAAAAAATAATAATAATTTTTTTTTTAAATTATAAATATAAATTATTTAAATCATAAAATTTAAATGTTTATAATTACCAGAAAATAGCTCGGCTAATCAAATTGCCATTGCTAAATACCTTACCACTTCCTATCCTTAAAACACATTAGTTATATATATATATATATATATATATATATATATATATATATAATTTCTTATATTCAAAAATACATTTGAAGAAAACACACAATTTACAAACACAAACGCATGCATAATCATACTATGGATCCGACATTTATTCACATTAAAGTTGCATTGCAGGGCAATATAGCAACCACAGAAATGGAATAGATCGAAAATACGTATCTGTTGCCACCGAGGTCATTTACGTATCTGCTTTCGATTGATTAGGTATGTCTTTGACAGAAAAATTTAGGCACCGCCGTAACAGTGTTGCACTAAATAAATGTTGTGCAGCTCAGCAGTGTATATTGGGTGTGGCAGTTGTTAAATCCTCATAACAGTGTATATTGGGTGTGGCAGTTGTTTTTAATGTATATATATGTTTTTAAAATTTGGGACCCATACATAATACCTTAAAAGCTGGGAAAAGGCGACGAGGTTATATTAAACGAACATAAAAATATATTGTTAATATGCTTGCCATATTAAAATGTATTTTTGCTTTGATTTGAAATAGGAAAATATTTTTAAAATTTTTCGTTAACGCCCTTTTTCGATTATATTTATTCAATTTAAGTTATTTTTATTCAATTTTTATGTATTTGTTTATTTTTGTGGAATTTTAAATATCCCATGTTATTTTTACTTTTAGTTTATTATTTTTAATATAATTCGTTTCTAACTGCATTTAAAATTATAAATAAATAAATTATTTTACTTTTAATTTATAAATATAAAATTCTACATATAAACTAAAATATATAAGTTCAAATTTTACACTCAAACTAATTATCACTTAAAACTAAGCTCAATGTTAAGTCTTATCTTTTGATGGTCTAATTCATTTATTTTAATATCTATATACTTTTTTCAATTATGAAATTGTGCATCAAATTAACAAAATGTTTATAAAATATATTATTAAAATAGTTTTAATATGTTTATGTTTTATATTTATTTTGAAACTTTAATTAATTAAATATTAAAATAAATAATAAAAATATATTACTAAAATAATTTTGATTTACTATTATGGTGTTTCAATTTATTAATTTTAATATTCACATAATTGTAATTTATTCAAATTTATTTTCAAATTTTATTTTCATTTTTGATATTGTAGTTTAATTAAATATAAAAAAATGAAATAATCAAATTAATTATAGGATAATTTTAATTTGTTAATATAATGTGTTTTTTTATTTATTTTTTTTACTCTCAATGATTCTAATAAATTTAATATCTACACTTAAAAAAAAATGAAAATATTAATAAAGATGTCTATATAAATAAAAATATAATATAAAAAATAAGAAGGTATATTTGTTTTTTTCTTTTAAATACACTTAGGTTTATTTAAATATTTTTTTCGATTTTTATTTTAAATACATGAAATTTTAAATTATTTTATTTTTTTATGAGAAAAAAATAAATTAATGACTTTTTATTTTTCATATATAATTTTTTTTTTTAATTATAAAATTATATTTTATTTATAACCGATATGTATAATATGTAGAGAGTTCAATGAGTAATATCAAATAAATTTAATCATTTCCAAACACCATTAAATATTGATTTCAAAAATAAAAAATATAGATAAGGAATCAATATAATATCTAGATATTAGATATTGACTTGTACAAATTTCATGGATATTTGATTAGTAGTAACTATCTTTGGAATAAATAGAATAATGGCAATTTGATTTATAGAGGTTTTGTAAGCTTATCTATACTTTTCACAAACTTAGGAGTGCATTTTTTATTTTATTTTATTTTTTTAAGCTATAATCAACCTTATTTAATAATTAAAATTATTAATCATAATATTATTAAAAATTTACAAAGGCATATAATATATTCTGATATTAGGATTGAAATTAATTTTACCCACTATTAACAAATATTAATATTAATGTCACTCTTAATATTAATTAATTGTTATTGATATTAGTATTAATTAATATTATCAATATTAATATTAAAGTTAATAATAATAATACATTAACTATTATTATACTTTGTTATATATTTATTACTATAATAATAATTTGCATTAGTATTTGATATTAAATAATTAATATGTAGGAATATACTAATATTAATAAATAAATAAGTTTTATTATTAATAGTAATTAATTTGAATAAGAATAAGAATATTATTTTTAATATTATTAATATTAAATCCTTGTGTTTATTAGTTTTTTTGGTTTATAATATAAATAATCGATCAATGTCATCCATGTTTAAATTAATATTAATAAATAATATTAGCAACATTTAGCATTAACATTTAGTATTAACAATAATGTTAACAAATTTTAATTTGCAATATTATTTATTATTATTATTTTAATTTATTAATATTTATATATATTAATTTTAATTTTAATAACATTAAAGAATATTATTATGGTAAATAATCATGGTCACATTGTGGAAATAATAAAAATGACATTAATAACATTAACATTCTAATATACAATAAAAATAATATTAATAATTAGTATTTAAATAATGATGATTATGATTTATACTAAACACTTAATTAATAATGAAAATAAAATTTTAATTATTATTAAAAATATTATTATTAGTAACATTAATAATAATAATAATATTAAAAACATCATTAATACAATATTCACGATGTTTATTTAAAATTAATGTTCATAATTGTATTAATAACAATAAGTTTCAAACATAATTAATGTTTATTAAAATTATTAATAACATTTAAATTATAACAATAATATTAATAACATTTTATTAATAATATTAACATGATTAATTACATTAATTACATTAATGTTCATAATTGTGTTAATAACTATAAGTTTCAAATATGATTAAGGTTTATTAAAATTATTAATAACATTTAAATTATTAATATGAATAATCGATCAATGTCATCCATGATCAAATGACATATTATGAGAAACATTGTCTCAATATGAAAATCATCCATCGCCAACCATGGTCATAGTTGGTCCAACGTTGCATTGTGGCAACCATTGTCTCAATGTTTAAATCTATTCCCTTGGGTTCACCAATTCCTTTTGGTTTATAATTTTTTGGGTAATGATTTTCCCTTGGGTTCACCACTTGATTTGGTTTATAATATTAAACCCTTGGGTTTATTAGTTTTTTTGGTCTATAATATGAATAATCGATGAATGTCATCCATGATCAAATGGCACATTATGAGAAACATTGTCTCAATATGATAATCATCCATCGCCAACCATGGTCATAGTTGGTCCAATGTTGCATTGTGACAACCATTGTCTCAATGTTTAAATCTATTCCCTTGGGTTCACCAATTTCAATAATTATTGCAATGGTCATACCTCAGTTCACCAATTTTGTTTATAATATTAAAACCCTTGGGTTTATTATTTTTTTTGGTTTATAATATGAATAATCGATCAATGTCATCCATGATCAAATGTTTCTAACAAACATTGTATCAATATGAAAATCACCCATGGCTAACCATGGTCATACTTGGCCCAACGTCGCATTGCGACAACAATTGTATCAATGTTTAAATCAATTCCCTTGGGTTCACCAATTCCTTTGGTTTATAATTTATTGGGTAAGGATTTTCCCTTGGGTTCACCACTTGCTTTGGTTTATAATATTAAACCCTTGGGTTTATTAGTTTTTTTGGTTTATAATATGAATAATAGATCAATGTCATCCATGATCAAATGTCACATTCTGACAAACATTATCTCAATATGAAAATCACCCATGGACAACCATGGTCATACTTGCCTAACGTCGATCATGCGACAACAACTGCCTCAATGTTTAAATCACCCCCTTCGCTCACTCAATTTTGGTTTATAATTTTTTGGGTAAGGATTTTCCCTTGGGTTCACCACTTGCTTTGGTTTATAATATTAAACCCTTCTGTTTATTAGTTTTTTTGGTTTATAATATGAACAATCGATCAATGTCATCCATGATCAAATGTCACATTCTGACAACATTATCTCAATATGAAATCACCCATGGCCAACCATGGTCATACTTGGCCCAACGTCGCATTGCGACAACAATTGCCTCAATGTTTAAATCAATTCCCTTGGGTTCACCAATTCCTTTGGTTTATAATTTTTTGGGTAATGATTTACACTTGGGTTCACCACTTTCTTTGGTTTATAATATTAAACCCTTGGGTTTATTAGTTTTTTTGGTTTATAATATGAATAATCGATCAATGTCATCCATGATCAAATGTCACATTCTGACAAACATTATCTCAATATTAAAATCACCTATGGCCAACCATGGTCATACTTGGCCCAACGTCGCATTGTGACAACAATAATCTCAATGTTTAAATCAATTCCCTTGGGTTCACCAATTCCTTTGGTTTTGTAATTTTTTGGGTAATGATTTTCCTTTGGGTTCACCACTTGCTTTGGTTTATAATATTAAACCCTTGGGTTTATTAGTTTTTTTGGTTTATAATATGAATAATTGATCAATGTCATCCATGATCAAATGTCGCATCTCTAACAAAACATCGTATCAATATGAAAATACCCATGGCCAACCATGGTCATATTTCGCCCAACGTCGCATTGCGTAACAACAATTTGCCTAATGTTCATATGTAATAATAATATTAATAACATTTTATTAATAATATTAACGTGATTAATTACATTAATTACATTAATTACATTAATGTTCATAATTGTATTAATAACTATAAGTTTCAAACATGATTAAGGTTTATTAAAATTATTAATAACATTTAAATTATAATATGAATAATCGATCAATGTCATCCGTGATCAAATGTCACATTCTGACAAACATTGTATCAATATGAAAATCACCCATGGCCAATCATGGTCATACTTGGTCCAACGTCGCATTGCGACAACAATTGTCTCAATGTTTAAATCTATTCCCTTCGGTTCACCAATTCCTTTTGGTTTATAATTTTTTGGCTAAGGATTTTCCCTTGGGTTCACCACTTGCTTTGCTTTATAATATTAAACCCTTGGGTTTATTAGTTTTTTTGGTTTATAATATGAATGATCGATCAATGTCATCCATGATCAAATGGCACATTATGAGAAACATTGTCTCAATATGAAAATCATCCATCGCCAACCATGGTCATAGTTGATCCAACGTTGCATTGTGACAACCATTGTCTCAATGTTTAAATCTATTCCCTTGGGTTCACCAATTCCTTTTGGTTTATAATTTGTTGGGTAATGGTTGTCCGGTTCACTCAATTCCTTTGGTTTATAATATTAAACCCTTGGGTTTATTAGTTTTTTTGGTTTATAATATGAATAATCGATCAATGTCATCCATGATCAAGTGTCGCATTCTAACAAACATTGTATCAATATGAAAATCACCCATGGCCAACCATGGTCATACTTGGCCCAACGTCGCATTGCAACAACAATTGTCTCAATGTTTAAATCAATTCCCCTGGGTTCACCAATTCCTTTGGTTTATAATTTTTTGGTTAAGGATTTTCCCTTGGGTTCACCACTTGCTTTGGTTTATAATATTAAACCCTTGGGTTTATTATTTTTTTTGGTTTATAATATGAATAATTGATCAATGTCATCCATGATCAAATGTCACATTCTAGCAAACATTGTATCAATATGAAAATCACCCATGGCCAACCATGGTCATACTTGGCCCAACGTCGCATTGCGACAACATTTGTCTCAATGTTTAAATCAATTCCCTTGGGTTCACCAATTCCTTTGGTTTATAATTTTTGGGTAAGGATTTTCCCTTGGGTTCACCACTTGCTTTGGTTTATAATATTAAACCCTTCGGTTTATTAGTTTTTTTGGTTTATAATATGAATAATCGATCAATGTCATCCATGATCAAATGTCACATTCTGACAACATTATCTCAATATGAAAATCACCTACTACCAACCATGGTCATATTATCCAACGCTTTCATCAGGACAACCATTGTCTCAATGTTTAAATCTATTCCCTTGGGTTCACCAATTTCTTTTGGTTTATAATTTGTTGGGTAATGGTTGTCCCTTGGGTTCACCAATTCCTTTGGTTTATAATATTAAACCCTTGGGTTTATTAGTTTTTTTGGTTTATAATATGAATAATCGATCGATGCCATCCATGATCAAATGTCGCATTCTAACAAACATTGTATCAATATGAAAATCACCCACGGCCAACCATGGTCATACTTGGCCCAACATCACATTGCGACAACAATTGTCTCAATGTTTAAATCAATTCCCTTGGGTTCACCAATTCCTTTGGTTTATAATTTTTTGCAACATTTTCCCTGGGTTCACCACCACTTGCTTTGGTTTATAATATTAAACCCTTGGGTTTATTAGTTTTTTTAGTTTATAATATGAATAATCGATCAATGTCATCCATGATCAAATGACACATTATGAGAAACATTATCTCAATATGAAAATCACCCATGGCCAACCATGGTCATAGTTGGTCCAACGCCAGATCGCGTTAACAACAATTGCCTCAATGTTTAAATCAATTCCATTGGGTTCACCAATTCCTTTGGTTTATAATTTTTTGGGTAATGATTTTCCCTTGGGTTCACCACTTGCTTTGGTTTATAATATTAAACCCTTGGGTTTATTAGTTTTTTTAGTTTATAATATGAATAATCGATCAATGTCATCCATGATCAAATGACACATTATGAGAAACATTATCTCAATATGAAAATCACCCATGGCCAACCATGGTCATAGTTGGCCCAACGTCGCATTGCGACAACAATTATCTCAATGTTTAAATCAATTTCCTTCGATTCACCAATTCCTTTGGTTTATAATTTTTTGGGTAAGGATTTTCCCTTGGGTTCACCACTTGCTTTGGTTTATAATAGTATTAAACCCTTGGGTTTATTAGTTCTTTTGGTTTATAATATGAATAATCGATCAATGTCATGCATGATCAAATGTCACATTCTGACAAAATATTGTATCAATATCAAAATCACCCATGGACAACCATGGTCATACTTGGCCCAACGTCGCATTGCGCCAACAATTGTCTAAATGTTTAAATCTATTCCCTTGTGTTCACCAATTCCTTTTGGTTTATAATTTGTTGGGTAATGGTTGTCCCTTGGGTTCACCAATTCCTTTGGTTTATAATATTAAACCCTTGGTTTTATTAGTTTTTTGGTTTATAATATGAATAATCGATCAATGTCATCCATGATCAAATGTCGCATTCAAACAAACATTGTATCAATATGAAAATCACCCATGGCCAACCATGGTCATAATACTTCGCCCAACGGCCGCACGCTTTCCTCAACAATTGTCTCAATGTTTAAATCAATTCCCTTGGGTTCACCAATAACTTTGGTTTATAATTTTTTCGGTAATGATTTTCCCTTGGGTTCACCACTTGCTTTGGTTTATAATATTAAACCCTTGGGTTTATTAGCTTTTTTGGTTTATAATATGAATAATCGATCAATTTCATCCATGATCAAATAACATATTATGAGAAAAATTGTCTCAATATGAAAATCACCCATGGCCAGCCATGGTCATAGTTGGTCCAACGTCGCATTGGGACAACCATTGTCTGAATGTTTAAATAAATTCCCTTGGGTTCACCAATTCCTTTTGGTTTATAATTTTTTGGGTAATGGTTGTCCCTTGGGTTCACCAATTCCTTTGGTTTATAATATTAAACCCTTGGGTTTATTATTTTTTTTGGTTTATAATATGAATAATCGATCAATGTCATCCATGATCAAATGACACATTATGAGAAACATTGTCTCAATATGAAAATCACCCATGGCCAACCATGGTCATAGTTGGTCCAACGTCGCATTGTGACAACAATTGTCTTAATGTTTAAATCAATTCCCTTGGGTTCACCAATTCCTTTTGGTTTATAATTTGTTGGGTAATGGTTGTCCCTTGGGTTCACCAATTCCTTTGGTTTATAATATTAAACCCTTGGGTTTATTAGTTTTTTTGGTTTATCATATGAATAATCGATCAATGTCATCCATGATCAAATGTCACATTCTGACAAACATTGTATCAATATGAAAATCACGCATGGCCAACCATGGTCATACTTGGCCCAACGTCGCATTGCGACAACAATTGTCTCTATGTTTAAATCAATTCCTTTGGGTTCACCAATTCCTTTGGTTTATAATTTATTGGGTAATGATTTTCCCTTGGGTTCACCACTTGCTTTGGCTTATAATATTAAACCCTTGGGTTTATTAGTTTTTTTGGTTTATAATATGAATAATCGATGAATTTCATCCATGATCAATTTACACATTATGACAAACATTGTCTCAATATGAAAATCACCCATGGTCAACCATGGTCATACTTGCCCCAACGTCGCATTGCGACAACAATTGTCTCAATGTTTAAATCAATTCCCTTGGGTTCACCAATTCCTTTGGTTTATAATTTTTTGGGTAAAGATTTTCCCTTGGGTTCACCACTTGCTTTGGTTTATAATATTAAACCCTTGGGTTTGTTATTTTTTTTAGTTTATTAATAATATAACCATCTATGATATTAATATATAAATAAATATTAAAATATTAAATATTATTTATATTATTTTTATATTAATAAATATTATTAATATATATTATATATATTTCAAGTTAATTTATAGTATGTATATAGTTAATATTATTAATATATTAATAAATATTTTTAATATATATTATTAATACTTATTATAATATTATATATATATATATATATATATATATATATATATATATATAATATTTTTGTATATATTAATAATATTATAATATTACTAATATTAACTATAAATAAATATTCAAATATTTATTAATAATTATTATTTGTAATATTAAAATATTATTAATATATATTATTCATAATATATATTAATAATATTATAATATTTTTAATATTTATTTAGTAATATTAATAATATTATAATATTACTAAAAATCATTATAAATAAATATTCAAATATTTATTAATAATGATTATTAGTAATATTATAATATTTTCATATTTATTTAGTAATTTAAATAATATTATAATATTACTAATAATATTTATTAATAAATATTAGATTATAATATTACTAATAATCATTAAAATATTAAATATTATTTATATTATTTTTATATTAATAAATATTATTAATATATATTATATATATTTCTAGTTAATTTATAGTATGTATATAGTTAATATTATTAATATATTAATAAATATTTTTAATATATAGTATTAATACTTATTATAATATTAAAATTATATATTTAATATTTTTTATATATTAATAATATTATAATATTACTAATATTCATTATAAATAAATATTCAAATATTTATTAATAATGATTATTTGTAATATTATAATATTATTAATATATATTATTAATAATATATATTAATAATATTATAATATTTATTTAGTAATATTAATAATATTATAATATTACTAAAAATCATTATAAATAAATATTCAAATATTTATTAATAATGATTATTAGTAATATTATAATATTTTAATAAATCATTAGTAATTTAAATAATATTATAATATTACTAATAATATTTATTAATAAATATTAGATTATAATATTACTAATAATCATTATAAATAAATATTCTAATATTTATATTATTCTAATAATAATAATATAACCAACTATGACAGAATATATATTATTAATATTTTTTTTATGATATATTAATTTATGATATATTATTAATATTTTTTTTTATATTAATATATATTATATATATTTGAAGTTAATTTATAGTATGTATATAGTTAATATTTTTAATATATTAATAAATATTTTTTATATATATTATTAATATTTTTATAATATTATTAATATACATAAAATATTTTTGTGATTTTAATCATAATTAATATATTTAATATATTTAATATATTAATATTCTTATTAATATATAATATATATTTTTCAAGTTAATATAATAAATTTATTATATATAATATTTATTTATTGATATATAAATTAATGTGATGGGTAGTGGATATAGGCCTATCGGCGTATATCAACCACATTGGTAAATGTGGTTGTAAATCTATTTTATATACGCCTATCGGCGTATATCAACCACATTAGTTTTTACTAATGTGGTTGTGCTAGTTGTAACATAATGATGCCCAAAAAGCAATATTTAGAAATGAAAATGCAGTTGTTGGCAAATATCAACATTTGAAGTGATTGTCTTGACACAATTTACCATGTCAAAGTTCCTGTTATTTTTTCTCACTTAAAGACCTCTGTCATACTTTTCTACATTTTTTCAGACACTCACTTAAATTCCTTTGTCTCCAGAGCTTTTTAATGGAGCAAACAACTACTTCGTGAATTTAAGTGAAGGTCAACCTTTTATATTACGAAGCAATAGTTGTGGTATTAGGTGGGTTGGTTGAGATTATTAAGAATATGTGTTTTCTTTTGAGAGGTGATATGTTTAAACTTAAAGTGGTAGAGCATATATGTCTTTATAGACTTTACTAGAGGATGCAGAGTATGTATGTCTTTGTAGATTTTAGTAATCAAACAATTACCTAGAGTATAGGTGGGTCCCTTTCCCCATAAACAAGAGAATATAATACAACAATTTAGTGTCTAATTTAACCATAAAAATATAGATTGGTTAAATCTAGATTTATTTTTATTAAGTTTAAAATTTTATTTTTTTTGGTAAGGGAAAGCGATTTCATTTCTTAGATCCTAATAAAAATATGCATATTGGTTTGCGTTATTCTGCTACCATATAAACTAGACTAGTGGAAAAATCGAAATTCTTTGAGCATCCAAAAATTGCAATTGTCTTGAATATTCAAAATTATAGAGCATATTTCATAAGCTTTAGGAATTGTTGCTAGAGACTAGAACTACTATAAACTAGTAATTGAAATGACCTTTTATATGTCACGATTCTTCTGGAATGCTGGAATTTATGCCTTAAAGCATTTCCTTTGCACCTTATGGTCCAACTCTAAAATTTGTGAATATCTAAAAAAAAGTAACAAGCACTATGATTTTTTAATAATAAATATAAATTTATAACAATTAATGATTAATTTTCTATTATTTATTAATCATTAAATTATATTTTTTTCATTTTAAATATGGAAAATTATAAATTATATTTTATTAAATTTATTAAATGCACATTAAAACTTACAAAGTAAAAACTTCCACCTCCACTTAATATTCTAAGAAAATTAATATGTCATGAAAACAGAAATGAATTTTCCCAATATTAGAGCTTTATAGTATACATCCATTTATCTTGTTTTGAAATTTTCATTAACATGCCAAAAAACACAACTCTATATTTAGATTTAATTATTAAAAAAAGAAAAACAACACTTTATATTTAAATTTGATTTACAAAAAACACACAACTTTATCTTTAAATTTGATTTTATTTGTAAGGCTTGAATTGAATTGACTCAAACTTTAAGCACCTTAATTTTATTCAAAATCAAAAAGATCTTCATGCTTTTATTTTCTATAAATTTTATTACATATAAAAAATTAAATAAAAATTATAAGAAATACATTTTATTAAATACACTCGTCAAAACTTACAAAGTAAAAATTCCAAATAACTTCTACTTAATATTCCAAAATAAATTTTATTAAATATAAAAAATTAAATAAAAATTATAAAAAATATATTTTATTAAATTTATTAAATACACTCATCAAAACTTACAAAGTAAAAACTCCAAATAACTTCTACTTAATATTCCAAAAAATTAACGTATCATAAAAGTATGCATGAATTGACCAAATTCGTGAAGCAATATAATATATACCTATCCATCTTGTTTTGAAATTTTCAAGCCAAAAAAAAAGCACAACTTTTCCTTTCAGATAAGCACAACTCTTACTTTTATATTTGTTTTTCCCTTAGTTAAAAGAAATAGGAAATCATGTTCTTGCAAATTTCGAGGTTCTTGTTTCGGCGGATTCCAACCAGTGAAAAAAAAGCACAACTCTATCTTATTTTATTTTAACTAAATATAGAAAATCTGGACTCTAGTTGACTCGAACATTAAGAGCCTTACTTTCGTGAACATAAAACAAAACACAACTCTTACTTTTAGATTTGTTTTATCCTTGCTTAAAACAAAAGCACAACTCTATATTGAAATTTGAATTATTTTTTAAAAACACAATTCTATATTTCAGTTTGATTAAAAAAAAATTATATTTAGATTTTATTTTATCTTAACCAAAGATAAAAAAGCAGGACTCTTGTTGACTCCAACATTAAGCGCCTTATTTTCGGCGAAGTTCAAACTGGTGTTCATGCTTTTATTCTCTCTAAATTTGTTTGGCAGGGGCCAAGAACTCTAACGCTCCGAATTATTTCACACCTACGACTTTCTGTTGTTTCACGTTATTTCAATCTCCCTTACCAGTTGAATTGCTCTTCTCGGATAAAAGAATTAAATTGTAGGAGCAGAAAATGGATTCCGATGGTGATCTTCCGGAGCAATTCGTTGATATTTTAGTGCAAGATTTTGCTTATGATCCCATTCGACTTCCGTTTTCAGATGATCCTTCGCAGGTTCTTTATAATCGCAGAACGTTGGAGGCGATATGGGACAGCAAACGGGATGCCGTCAACCCATACACGCGCAAACCCTTCCATATTCGCGATGTCATCCCACAGACGGAGGTTAGGCAAAGGATGCAGCAATTCATTCATCTCAACAACAACAGCCGCGGGCTTCATGTTATTCCTGACTACACCCAAATCTTGAACGAGACAGGTATGAAAAATCTGTTGGAAGAATTGGCTGTAGCTGTTAATCAATGTTTTCTAGTTCAGAAGAGGAAGAATAAACGAAGTCGTAGAAATATAAATAGAAAAGAAGATGACGGTGAATTGGAGCACTGGAACGCACTGTGGAGGAAATTAAATCTGGTACGTCTTTACTGCCAGTACAGGCCTGAAAACAGAGCGATTTTTTGTTCAAACAAAGGATATGAATACTTGTTACAGGTAACCAGTTTGCCATCACTAAATTCATGCATACTAAGAAAAAGTGGTGAATCCTCATGTGATGATGCTGCCAAGGAGGTTTGCAAAGAGGTTGCCAGGATTGTCGATGTCGTCGGCGGTCTGAAAGAGACTGATTTACAGATGGCACGCAAAATTTCTGTTAAGGCGTTTGTGCGTATTCTATTATACCTTGCACTCCACCAGAGCCAATATTTGAAAATTCAGAGTATGGTTTTAAGAATTTACCGTCGAATGGTTGACGACTGCATCGATTATTTTGTTACAAGCAAGAAGAATACAAGGCAGAAGAATTCAATCGTTTTAATGCGGGATCTCGCTGTATATGTGTTCGCTGCGCGGCGGTGTACGAGTGATATAATGAATGAAGACCTGTACAATGGAATGACAATCCTCAAAGTTGTGTGGGTCATAGATACTCATGCCGTCTATTTTATGTCTTACGTGGATATTGTGTATAAGGTGGTAACCATATGTGTTTCCCGCCTCCAAGATCTGCATGCTGCTCAAACCGTTTCTTGCTGTATCCCGCAGGAATTAGATGCCCTCTGTAGCTCTAACAGCAGTACCGGCCAGGATGCACTAGATGATATCAATGCAGAGATGACAAATAATATTCATCTACTTAGTAGGGCGCTTGAGCATGGGCTCTTCACGATTTTCTCGCTGGTCACCACTACCCATAACGACGAAGCAACGTATGGGTATAAGAAGACACTGCAAAATTTGGGAATTGAAAACCAAATTGGCCGAATGGGAGAACTTGTCAACGCAGGTAACGGGCTCTTCCAGTCGCAACATATGGAGCTTGGACTAAAAATCATAGCTGCTCTTGACAGCTTTCGTGATAGCTTACTGGAATGAGAAAATACGAACTATTTCGTCTGGGAATATTCTCAGGTAAGCCAAACCAGCATGTCTATGAATACACATGAATATTGCAGTATGGTCAAATAGTTGTTCCAGACATTGTGTGAGTCCATCTTGTGGGCATATATTTATTATTAATTTCATTCAGTTTTATACGCTGGATTGCCTTCTTACTTTTTATATATGAAACTGTACGTTCTCAATTTGAATCCAGAACTGGCTTTCCATGAAAATTAGATTGTTAATCATATATACTATTTATTTATACAATTTAATTATTTTAATTAAATTTAAGTTTAAAATATTTTCATTCAAATTTCCAAAGATATATGATGTATTAATGTAATTTACTTTTTTATTTTAATTTATTTTATTAACATGAGATCAAACGCTTTGTTATTTATTTTATTGGAATGAGATCCCCATGGGCACCTGAGCAGAGGATCCCCGAGGTTTCATCAAAATTCCTTTCTCCATTCCACTGGAATCGTTGACGAGATTGACCATCATTTTGTCCCTCCTTGAGAAAGGGACTTTCAACTTGAACCCCGTGGTAGCCATGGTTGCGAGATTTCTTCAAACTTGAGCAGTTGAAGTTATTGGATTGCAGTGACACTCCTTGAGTTTCGACCGTGAAACACTGATTTTATTCCCTATGAATCAAATCGGCACCAAAATTCGACCCGAGTGGCGAGTAAAAAAAAACCGGTGAAAGCACATGAATGCCATATCGATCCTCCCGACGGTGAACTGGACGATTTCTAGTGCAAAACTAAAGGATCGATCAGCGGATTTACATAGGAACAAAAGCTTGTGCAGGCTCCCGCACTACAGATTCCGAAAAAGGTAAAGAAACTGAAAAGGGGAGGGGGAACCCGGGCCCCCCTCTTTTGCACCGAAAATTTGAGAGTTCTTCAACATTTATGTGGGCACTTCTTATAATTCATGCTTAAAAAAGTTGTAAGTCGGTATCTATTCAGAAATAATTATGGAAGCATATGATAGACTTGGTGTGGAAATTTTGAAACGTATGCACTTTTAAAACAAATTTATGGCATAGCCTATTGTAAGAAGGTGTCAAAAAGGTATTTTTCATTTTTTGGAGCAATAAGGTGAAGTAGAACCTTGTAGAATTTTGTATTTTTATTTTGGAGAAATAAAGGTTATTATTTGTAACTCAAAGTACCTTTTATTTTGAGGGGTAGATTTTTTTTAAGATTTGCAAAGGGATTTTCAAATTTTGCAAATATTTCATTGTAAACACTCAACGAGAAATTGACTAGAGCCAAGTGTAAAGCTCAGTCATTTTTCTCCTTTTTTAACGACTATACGAGGGTCAAGGCCAAGCCCCGATAGATCATTTTTTCTTTGTATGGTGTGTGTCATTTTTGGCGTGGCATGTTTCATGTGACGAGTTTCTCATTTTCTTCTTGTGCTTGATTCTTCTGGTGCACTGCTCCAACACTATCATGTCAAAGTTAATTAATCTGTTTTCTGAGTCTGATACGCTAGATGGGGTGAAATATTATAAGACATGGAAACGTCTAATTTAAAGAACTCTCATTTATAATGAATTGTGGCATGAAATATGCGATGGAAAAATTAAGCCAAATAAACCAACAGATGCAGCGTCACTTGCAAAATGGAAAGTAAAAAATGCCAAGGCATTAGCTCTTATAAAAGCTTCAATTAATAATGAAATGTACATACATATTGAAAATTCCTTAGATGCATGGACGACTTTACGTACATTCAAAGAACTCTTTGATACACAACCTTAATCAAGGAAGGTTGATCTTGAATTAAAGTTGCTTCAACAGAAATTAACTAAAGGTGGTGATGTCCTTGAGTATATTTCACAACTTAAAAACATCAAGAAATAATAAATGTTGGTTTTCAAGCTGTTGACGAAAGCGTCTTGACCACGATTCTAATTGTTGGATTACCATCATCTCACACACATTTTTTGGAAACTTTGCAAGTCACTAGAAAGTTAGAGAAGATAGAGTTTGATGAATTGAGTGACATGTTAGCCCAACATGATAAAACCTTTGGGAAGAAGAAACAGATTGAAGAAGATGTCTTCTTCACCGAAGCCAGCTCAAGTAACTCCTTAGCTGATAATTCAAGAAACCGAGGAAGAGGGAATTTCAATCAAAGTCAAGCAGCCTAAGGTCGTGGTCGTAATCAAAGCAGAGGAAACAATTTCAACAGAGGTTACAATTCAAGAAGGAGCAATTTTCAAGGAAGAGGCAACAATCAAAAAGAGGATATCATCAAGGCAGAGGAAAATATCAAGGAAGAGGACAGTCTCAAGGCAGAGGCAGCGATTTCAGTCAAATTGTTTGCAGAAGATGTAACAAAGTTGGCCATTATGTGGCAGATTGTAGAACTTCTATTGAAAAAATTCCCAAGTTTCATCCAAACTTTGCACAGTTTGCAAATGATGGAGATGATCCTAATGGTTCTAAATATGTTTTCACCAACATAGAATCAATAGCTTTACGGGTTTCAAGCTTTCTTAGAAGTGATTATGAAGATGCATGGATTATGGATACAGGCACAACTCAACACATGACTTTTCGATAGGATTTCTTTTGGAGCTTGCAACAATGCCAATTGAATTCAATCTATCTTGCTAATAAAACAAAACATACTCCTTCAGGCAAATTTGTAGTTAAATTCTTTTTACCAGGCATTAGAGAAAGAATGATTTCAAATGTATGGTATGTCCCAACATTCAGGCAAAATTTGTTATCTTTAGTCACAATTCGACAAGCAAGACATATGGTCATTATGGAAGATGGCTTGGTTAAAATTAACTCAGTCAAACAGAACATGAAAACAGTAATGACATGTTATGAAGATAGAAAACTGTTAAGGATGAAAGGGACAGTTATTCCAAGAAATTCCGACTTTGCAGGAGCAGCAAGTACAGACATTTCACCGATCATATTGTGGCATGTAAGATAAAAATAATTTCAACTTTGACAGTCTCTCTCAGTTACAAAAACAGGGAATGGTTAAAGGGCTTCCAACCTTTAAAAGGGAAAATGCAAAGTGTGAATCTTGCATTTTTGAAAAACAACATCAAGAGACTTTTCCTACAAGTTCATGGTGCACAAACAGGCATTTGCAGTTGGTTGACAGTGATATTTTTGGACCCCTACCAACTTCACTTGGAGGATGCAGATATTTCTTACTCTTTATTGATGATTTTAGCAGGATGACTTGGGTATATTTTTTGAAGCAAAAGTCAGAAGCATTTGAAAAGTTCAAAACTTTCCGTCAGCTTATTGAAAATGAAGTAAAGGAGAATATTGACACTCTTAGAACTGACAATGGCAGATAATTCACTTCAAATGAATTGAAAATGTATTGCATGGATAATGGCATAAAACGACATCTTATCAATGTCTACACTCCATAGCAAAATGGAGTGTTAGAAAGAATGAATCGTACCTTGTTAGGAATGGCACGATCTATGTTAACTTTCAAAAAGTTAAGTCCTTTATATTAGGCTGAATAAATTCATACCACTGTCTACTTGAGAAATAAATCTCCCACTGCTTCTTTAGACGGAATCACACCTTATGAACCATGGTTTGGCTTCAAACCTTGGGTAAAACATCTCAGAGTTTGTGGATCAGTATGTTATGCCTTAGTTCTGAAGGAAAAATGAACTAAGCTTGATGCACGAAGTTTGAAGTGCACAATGATCGGGTATTCTGACGAGAAGAAAGGGTACCGAATTTTGTCGAATGGGAAAATTATTGTAAGCAGAGATGTGATTTTTGATTAAAATGAGAGTAAGAGTGTTGAAGAAGTTGAAAGTCTTCTTCAAAAGTTAGAAACAAAAAGTGATAAAAGAAACAAAAATTTACAAAGTCAACCAAATTCACAAAATTGCTATGAGCTTGAGTTTCCTTCATCTGAAAATGATTCATCCAGTCCGTCTTCTTTATCAGCACCATCTGGGTCTTCTAGCAATTCATCCAACTCTCCTAGCAGTAGCAGTTCTTTTGACAATGACTCTCCGCCCCCGGAACCTGTGGTTGATCAACAAAAATTAGTTTATATTTTCAGAATCTCAAACCAGTGAAAATCAATTTCCAAAATGGGCAGTTCAAATTTTGAAAGATGTAAGGCCTAATGAACAGAATAAAACAGGAACAAGGGGATCACAAAGAAACGAAGGAGCCTTGATAGCAAATTCTTTTACTGAACCTTCTACATACCGAGAGGCAGTAAAACATAAAGAATGGCAACAGGCTATGGTTGATAAATATCAGGTAGTTCAAGACAACAACACTTGGAAACTTGTTGATTTTCCTCAAAATGTTAAACCCATCGGATGAAAATGGGTTTACCGAATTAAGTACAAGAAAAATGGTGAAATTAACAAGTATAAAGCAAGACTTGTTGCTAAGGGTTTTGCGCAGCAGGAAGGGATAGATTATGAGGAAAAAATTTCTCCTACAACTAAATGGAACACCATTAGACTCACACTTGCCTTAACAACTCAAAAAGGATGGAAAGTTCATTAAATGGATGTAAAAAGTTCTTTCCTCAATGGAGATTTACAGGAAGAAGTGTACATGACACAACCACCAGGTTATGAAATTGAAGGATAGGAACATAAAGTATGCAAACTGATAAAGGATTTATATGGGTTAAAACAAGATCCCTGAGCTTGGTATGCTAAAATGGATGAATACCTTCGAAAAGTAGGTTTTCAACGAAGTAAATCTGATGATACCTTGTATGTAAACCAACAAGGTAAAAATCTGGTGATTTTGGTTATGTATGTAGATGATTTGATTATCACTGGCAACAATGATGATCACATTGCACAGGTGAAAAAGGAGTTACATGCAGGTTTTAAGATGACATATTTGGGACTACTTCACTACTATCTTGGAGTGATATCTTCATTTCTCAGAGTAAGTATGTAGCATAAATTCTTCAACAATTTGGAATGCAGGATTGCAAGCCTGTTCTTACCCCTATGGAACAAAACTTGAAACTTTCAAAATTTGAAGGGGAGGAAATGGTGGATAGCACTACTTATTGACAGTTGATTGGTAGCCTAATTTATCTGACAACTACTCGACCAGATATTTCTTATGATGTCAGTATTCTTTCTTGTTTTATGTAGGAACAACGAGACAACCACTGGAATGCAGCGAAAAGAGTTCTTCGTTATATCCGAGGAACAAAGTATTTTTCTCTTCTTTACAAAAAGACTAAAAAAATTGTACTTAGTGGATTTTCAGATGCCGACTTTGCTAGCAGTATTGATGATATGGCATTAACCTCAGGTTATTTAATGAACATGGGGTCAGCTGCAGTTTCCTGGAGTTGCAAGAAGCAAGCTACAGTGGCCACTTCTTCAGCAGAAGCAGAGTACATTTCAGCATGGGAAGCAGCATGTGAGATTGTTTGGTTGCATAGAGTTTTACAGGACTTGGGTATTCCTCCAACATAAGCTACTTCATTATTCATCGACAATCAATCAACAATAAATCTTGCCGAGAATCCAGTTTTTCATTCAAAGACAAAGCATGTGGACACCAAGTATCATCATATCAGATCAATCATTGCAAAGGATGTCATCAAGCCGATTTATTGTCCTTCGGAAGATCAGACCTCTGATATCTTCACCAAACCTCTTGGAAGAATAAAATTTACTAAGTTCAGAGATGAACTTGGTATACGTTGTAATGTATTATTGGATCATAGGGGGGAATGTTAGATGATTAAAATATAATAATGTAAAGTTAGGATAAAAATATTTGTTAAATTAGAATATTTAATAAATATTAGAGACACTTAGAAATAGAATATTGTTAGCAAAGATATGACTCTAGAATTGAGTCGTATCTTAGGCTCTAAAATAGGAATAAAGTTAGTAGATTGGATAGAAGATCATTTATTGTAAATGGACACTTGTTATTTTTTCAAGTGGTTCATAACTAAATTAAGTTAGGACATATAGCTTATAAATATGTTAGTTTCATAATTTCAAATTAGTGGAAGTTTACGTTTGTAAACTCCTGCAACTTTTTATGTAATCTATTTTCCAATATCAATAAAATTATGTGTCTGAGGACACTTCTGCCATTAGAGGCAATGCAACAACCAATTTGGGTTGATGCTATGGTAGAGGAGTATGACTCCAATGTCAAGAACAGTGCATGGGAGATTGTCCCAAGATCGGTCGGCAAATCAATGGTTGGATCTAGATGGATCTATAAGGTGAATCAAGCTGTTGATGGGAGTTTGGAGAAGTACAAGGCCCAATTTGTGGCCCGGGGATTCTCACAAGTTGAGGGGATCGACTATGATGAGACTTTCGCATGAGTCATGTGTTGATTCTCTCTTGAGTCAACACACATGCGACTCACTATCAAATATCTCAAACACTCTGAGTTAGCTACAAGGCATACACATTGGAAAACAATGTCTTCTAGAACAACACCTCGTAACTCACATACATCTATAACATTTATCCATTATCTCTAGGTTTTCTTTTAAACCTCTATCTGGAAGCTATCAACCCTTGCAATCCCCTTATTTTACCCTGTAAATCCCTTATTAGGGAGGGTTATCTCCCCCTATGACCCACTGAATACAAGGGTTTTTTCCCCCCACTGTGGCCAACACATACATATCGCAATTAGTGATAATCATGCAAAGAATATAACACATACCCAACAAATGGTATACTTTAATTACTCAATGATGGTCTACCTCCAACACAAGATGATAGCCTTTCACCACTAGTAGATAATGATGATAGCCCCATTATATTAATTGTCTTTCCAACCATATATGGCATCAAAAACCATCAGTAATGTCATCTAAACCAATTTTTCCTTTGTTTTTGTTTGTGTAAATAACTATTATGTGCTTACAAAATCTATCAAGTAAATGGATTACATGGTTGTACATCATTACCTTGCATTACATTGTTTTCTAAAGATATCCAAGCCAAACCCTTGGAAATGGGAAGCACATGTTTTTAGAGAACCAACACTCCATAAATTTTCCTCAAAAGTATAGTGGTATTTACCATAGCAAATCCAAAACCATGTACTAACTTTCCCATATATCATTGAATGGATAATAACTAGATTACACGATGGAAATTTGAGCTCAATTGACATCTAAGATTCTAGTTTGAATGATTACATGAAAATTTGACTTATAATACATTGAATTTGTCTTAATTTGTATTTTTATATTATTATGTATATTTAATCATTTTAATTAATATAAGATATTTATACATGAAGTTTAGTTATTTTTATCATTATTAAAGTTATTGGGACTAGCATTTGTGAGGTAGGAAAGTGTTTTTACATTCCCAATCTGTATTGGTGGAGCCAAGAGGCTTATTCTAGAATCTAGTATGAGGGAGCTGTGTAAGTATGTCATTCTAGAATCCAGTATGAGGGAGTTGTGTAAGTATGTCAGGTCCTCAAAAAATAATAAAAATGTCAAACAAAAATTAAATAACGATATAAATAATCAATTAAAAATATCTTAACACAACCATTAACTGACACTTTCACTATTCAAGTAATAAATACAATATTTAAATGTCTATTTTAAATAAAAATAAAATTATATATATATATATATATATATATATAGTGTGTGTGTGTGTGTGTGTGGGCGCTTATTAATGTTAACTTTAGCTCCAAAAGAAAGAGTAATTGAAGGTAAAGTAGAGTAGTTATTTTTTAATAACACGAAAATTTGTAACTAATTCAATTTTTAATTTAAAATATTAATAATGATAAAATATCAAAATATACAATTTAAAAAATGAAAAAATACCACATATATCTACATTAGTCCAATATTTACCAAGGAGTAAAATGTACAAATTGGCATGTAAAACCTTTTTGAAGTTTGAGATTTGATCCCTCTAGACTCTAAGTAGATCCCTCCTTAAAATGTATCTCTAGTGAACCTACAACCAAGTGTGAAGGTGATGTGTAAGCATGTATGTCCCTCTTAAAACGAAAACAAAAAATCTCTAAATAGAAAAACAATGTCACCTATAATAAAAATGAAAAAAAAATATATGCTATGCATTTTTAATTAGTTGTCCATATGACTTAATATAATGTAAAGTAATTAGAAGTAAAAAAAAATGTGAGCCAGAGGTTTAAACCTTATGCTTTTAAAAAATATTTTAATACTTGATATCAACTTTATATATGTATATATAGAAAAAATATGTTAAGAGAAAATATTTTAATGTCAAATAGAATAAAATATCCAATGTAAATTATAAATAAAATATTTTAAAATAAATTCATATAAAATAATTCAATACACATGTTATGTAATCTCTATAATATTTAAAAATATAATTTAAATAGTAAACAATTACACATTTTTTTTTAATTTTAAAATAAATTTACAACCAAAAAATTTGATCCCTCTCAACTCATATTATATACTTTAAAATAAACAATATAACTTCGAAACTCACTATTACTTATCTTAAATAAATTGCACGCGGCGTATTGGCATTCCTCTTACTTTATCGTCTGTATTTATAATGTGGTTTATTTTTTTCACAAGACACTCCTACTAATTCCCTATGGAGAGACAAACCCTAAGATGTCGATTAGAAGTCACAAGTTGTAATGATGATGTCATGGGTGAGAGACAAACCCTATGATGTCGAATAGAAGTAACAAGTTGTAATGATGATGTCATGGGTGAGAAAAGGTAAACCAGGAAATCGGGTCCACATGAATCTAGCGTAATCATATAAAGCCATCATGGCTACTTTTTGGAATCACATCCATGGCTTCAAAAATTTTGTTTTACATTTTTTTTTAATACAGTGAGATTGTTAATTTTCAGTATTTGATATATACTTTGGAATATGTAAGAAATGGAAGTTTAAAAAAAAAAAACACTAAAATAGTTTTTTATTTAAATTTAATAATTCATATTTATTATTACAATAATATTTAACTAAATTTATTTATATAAATATATATAATATTAATAGCGTACCCATTGAGATATTATTAATTATGAGATGTCTTTCAATAAAAAGGTTTAAAAAACTTGAGCGTAGATATCATATTATTATCATACTTTGTACATATATAATGGTTTTATTGTAACACTATATATATATATATATTAATTTGATAAAAAGTATATTTATATAATATTTTGATTTTATATATTAAAATTTTTAAATAATATTTAATATTTACACCGTAAGGTGTTTTTATTTGAAAATAACTCTCTTAATTGACACTTTACATTGTTTGTGACTGATTGATTTAGTGTTAGATGATTGAAACATTATCAGCCATCTGATGCGAATTTTTGTTGGTTAGGGTAAGTTTTGGTTAGTTAGGATTTCGACAACCATATCGCTCTCTCAACCCTGACAGTGATGAAGAAACTGGCCCTGAAGAACATAAATTGTTATAGGGCCCGGTTATAAGGACCTGTGCCTTGCAACAAATGGCGTCCATAATTCACCAGACTGGTGATTGATATTGGCACTATACTGGAATTTATCTCTAAAATTACCTATTGGAGTGACCTCCCAGATTTTATACTTTTTTTACTATTATTTCTGTTGTTGGATAAGGTTTTAAGTGACAAAATGGTGAAAAATTTCATAACCTTTTCAATGGAGATTGAAATTAAGATTTTTGGTTTCTGATGCAACAATACGTGTTCGGTCGATGAAAATAGATCCAGCTATAATGCAAGAGGTTTCTGCCCCTGAAAATCTCAATATCCTATATACAGGGTAACACATTGCCCAATTTTTGTGTGGCATGTTATTCAATTTGAATTCTTCCCAGTTTGTGCTTAACAGTTAATAGTTGAATTTGTGGAATTAATTACCACTACCCCTAAAAATAATTCTTTCATATGCCTCTAATTTGATCTTTTTTCTAGCATGGATTGACATTTACAATTCAAAGATTAAGATAGGATTTGAGTTGTATATGTGTTTGCACGCTTTGTGAACTTTGTATATTGCCCAATAACAGAGAATAAAATAGAAATCAAGAAACAATCATTGACTGTTCTGGGCCATCGTGGTTCTGGAAAGAACAAAGTATTTAGTATTGGAGATGCTCCTAATATTAGACCTTCTATTATGGAAAATACGATAAAATCTTTGGCCTTGGTTGCAAAGAATGGTGTATATTTTGTTGAATTCAATGTACAGGTAGACTTAAGTTCATATTCTAGAATAGGCTATGATGTTTATGATTTTTTCCTTCTCGGAAATTGGAGAGTTCAAACTTGCTTTTGTCTTCGTTTCGCAGAAATTCTAAGTTTTCTTTAAATTTGTTTTAGGTCACTAAATACGGCCATGTTGTCATCTTCCATGATGACTATATAATAATAGATGACAAGGTAATTTGTCTTCTATATTTTTGTTTCCTATTTCATCGAAAGTGCATTTTGTTCAAAATTCTAACGATCCAAAAAGGAATATGATCTAAACCTAGGGATCAGAGTTTTGGGGTTGTTGGGGTTCCATTCCTATGTAGGTTCATCCATCTAACAGGTTTAGGGACCTTATGGGACTTAGCCAAAATTCTTTTTCTTTGCAACTAGACCATTCTAACCTTCCTTCTTATGGTCCGTGTTTCAAGGATTGCATAATTCGAGGTGCATTAGACAATTGGGATTCAACAAACTTTATTTTCCATTAAATCATTCTAACTTTTGTGATGATTTGTTTTTTTAAGGGATTACACAATGCAAGGTGAATTGGATACCTCACTCTTCAAGAATATCTTTCCATGGGATTCCAAGTTGATGGGCTAGAGGTGAGACTCTATAGATTCATAGATGGAATTCAGTTTCTTGTGATATGCAATGTGTGATCATTGTTGCCTCCTTGTTACTCAGATCTAAAGTCCTCTGGTTCGAAAAGCCAATGATGGCAGTATTTGCAAATGGATTGTGAATGTTCAAGACTGCCTATGTACTGTTAAATATGCATTCGAGAATGTTCCTCTTTATGTGGGATTTAACATACAGGTGAAATTTGATAAAAAAATTGAGGTTTCTAAAGTCGATCTTCAATGGGTCATTGGTACCGTTCTCAAGGTAGAATAACTGATCTTTTCTTTGACTACAGAACCTCTCTCCAATGTCTGGACTTGTCGATTAACAAATTTTCAGGTACATTCCCTGTTTCTATTACAAATTTGACTCAATTGTATGTCTTGAACTTAAATGATAATCCTTTGTCTCAAATATTAATACCCATAGAAATATTCAGCCTAAAGTGATTAAATCGATTGCAATTGTTGAAAGTTAGCCTGGAAGGACCCATTTCAATATTAGTATTGTTGTCATGAATCAATCTTAAACTTGGATGTTTGTAAAACTAGTGCTCTTCAAAGTTCTGGGGTAAGCTCATAATTTTATACAAAGTGGTCTATCCAGATCTAAAACTTAAATCCAATAAAAATCCAAAAATAAAAAGATATCACTTTAGAGAATTTACTCAATGAAATTAAAAACATAGTAATGTTACAATTTCACTGATGCACAAATGTCATGCACTGTATTTCCATATACTGGCTCTTAAAATAAAGCAACATTGTCACCCAACAATCACAGAGGCTTAATAAATTACATTTCTAGTATGCACTTACAAGGGATCGATATCCTACAATTATGAGGAGATGGTAAATATTGTATTAAAGGTTTTATTTAGAGTTGGAAGTCATTGATTTGAAAATTTTATTCCCTTCAGTGTGTTCCCATACAATGATCCACACAGCTACCCCTATTAGAAGAAAATCCACAAATTAATTTGTATATCAAGATATCATTGAGACTTGAACTTCCATAAATAAGGTAGTTTTCAATAACATTGATTTATAGCTTGATTCATGCCTCAGTATTTAACACAACAACATGATTACGAAGCTATATGAATTGGAGCATTTTGATAATTATCTTATAGGACAGATCACTTTAGGGTTTCGAAACCTCACGTCCTTGAGGTTATTTGATGCCTCTAAGAACTCGCTCCAATGGGAAATTGTCTGATCTTGCAAGATTTTACAATTTAGAGTCTCTTCACCTCTATACAAACAACATTTCAGGAGAAATACCGAATGAGTTTGTCCAGTTCCAGTATCTGGCAGATATATATTTGTATGAGAATAATCTTACTGGTCTAATACCATAAAACATTGGTAGTTTTTATGATTTCACTACCATAGATGTATAACAGAATGGTCACACTAGAATTCCCCCTCGATATATGCAAAAGGGGTCAATTGGTTTACTTTATTGTTATACAAAATGTCTTTACAGGTGAGATTCCCAAATCATATGGGGCCTGTTCAACGCTGAATTGCTTTCCAGTAAACAATAAAAATCTAATAGGCATGGTACCATCTGGTGTCTGGGGATTATCCCATGCCACCATAATTGATTTGAGTTTCAATAGATTTGAGGGGGAAATAGGACAAGATATTAGCAAGGCCAAAAATCTATCTGAACTCTTCATCCAAAACAATCAGTTCTTAGGAAGCTTGCCTCCAGAAATTGGGCAGGCACTGCTCTTTGCTAGAGTAAATGCAAGCAATAATAGGTTATCTGGTGAATTTCTTGCTGAAGTTGGAAATTTGAGCATGTAAAACATCATGCTTTTGCAGCATAACATGCTCTCTAGCCCTATACCTCAAACATTAGGGCTCTGCGGGGCTCTTGCTAAAATAAATCTTGTTGGAAATACACTGAACATTACTATCCCTACATTATTGGGATCCATACAAGTCTTCAATTCTATAAACCTCTCCAATAATTAGCTAAGTGGTCAGAATCCAATGAGCCTTTCTTCATTGAAGCACGAATTTCTTGATTTTTCCAATAATGAGTTGACATGTCCTACGCCAATGCAGCTGATTTACCTGGCAGGAAACCATAAATTTTTTGGAAACCCTGGGCTATGTGCAAACAAAGTCAGTTCATATTTCCTGAAGCCATGCCCTTCTTCTTCCAGAAGAAGATTCCATATGAAACTTATGATTGTGTGTACTGTCATTGCAACTGCACTCTTAATTCTTGTTATCATTTGCCTTTTATATAAAATCCCTGATTAAGATAGTATGGAAGCCCTATCTTGGGATATGAAATAATTTTACAATTTGAACTTCACTGATGATGACATTCTCCATTGCTTGGCGAAAGAGAACGTGATTAGTAGTGCGGGATATATAAAGGTATACAGAGGAGAGTTAAGGGATGGAGAATTTATTGTTGTAAAGAAACTCTAGACCACCAACAATACCACCATGCTTAAACACAGCAAAAAGGCACTCAAATATCAACAATTCAAGATGGAGGTTGAAAATTTAGGCTCTATTAGACATAAAAATTTAGTGAAACTCTATTGTTGCATTTCTAGCATAGATTCACACCTCCCTGTATACGAATACATGAAGAATGGAAGTTTTTGGGATGAACTGCATCAGACAACTGGTTCAATATTAGATTGGTAGACACACTATAAAATAACACTTCGAATAGCTCATGGATTGGCTTATTTGCACAATGACTGTGTTCCTGCTATTATTCAGAGAAATGTCAAATGCAGTAATATACTGTTAGACGAAGATTACAAGCCACTCTTAGCTGTTTTCAGAGTTGAAAAAATCTGTCAATCCTGTGGAAGGGGAGACTCTAAAACTGTTGAAATATTACTTTCAACAGTCTTGTGCAGAGCCGCTTTCCAATTTTGATTACCAGGTTTATGTCCTCCAGCCGATTTCCAAATGAAGTGAACAGTCAGTTTCAGTTTTGTTTAAATCGACGCAGTCCTCTTCATTTTGAAAAAACAGAGTCGTTTTTTATGTGTTCGGGACAGTCTCTGTTTTGGGCAAAACATAGTACTTTTATTTTTAAACACAGTCACAGAGATATTTTGTTTATGCGCGGGCATTTTATTTTAAACCCCGTGGTCCCCACAGCACAAGTGCCTTGTTGATGTGGCGAGTTCCACAATCAGAACGATTCTCATATAATACACAGCCATGTTATATTTCCAATGGCCCGATTGATATATCGCATCGGGAGCGATTAAGTTATGGCCCGATTGCAATATGCAATGGCAGACCCGACCCTTTTTATTGTGGTGGAGTTTATTTTTCATCGCGTTCGATCCTCAATCGGGATCGGAAGTGTTTATTATATTGGCCCGAGCGTGCAGTGTTTAAGCCACGGACCCAATGGACTTTATTGCAGTGGAGTTAAATGGTTCATCGCGTCCATTTCAAATTGGCCATCAGAACTTTTGGTTGGTCGTGTGTTTTGTTTTATGTCCAGACTTGATCCCTTTATGAACTAGATTTGATAAGTCTATTTCGCGTTATGATGGGCGCTCACGTCAGCAGGGCTCCGGCGGACACGATTTGAGATTATACGATGGATTTAATAATCCATCGCACACATAGATAGTGACGTCACCAAGACCAGTTTTGTTACACGAAATTTGGTTTGTATTTTGGCTCATAAGTTTTTTTGAAATCCGGCAGTGTAATGTTTTATTTCATCGCACGAAGGCTCAAAGGTTTGTAATGTTTTTTTTTAATATATATGCGTGATGGGTTGTAAGTTTTATATATGTTTTAAACATATTAAAACATTGTGCTATATTTAGGTGGGCCCGAAAGGGAAATACATTTAGATTTTAAACTTAGTTTTGTTTTATATAGTTTTAATATATGCGCGACATATATAATGTGTAAAATCCAGTGAGGAAATGTTATGTTTTTATTTACACAGCACAACAGTGTGGACTTTTGACAAAAAAAACACAGCAGTGTATTTTCACAGAGACAGAGAGTTCATTTTGTGTGAGACATTGAAGTCCTTCTAGGCACTGCGTTTGTAGTAGTCCTATTTTGTAATCCCTCTCAGTGAGGAAGACATTGTAACAATTTTTTTTTAAAGGAATATCTAAGTTTTTTTTGTGTTGAAAATCTGTCCCTGTGAGTGAAATTTTTACATTTCTCTGTGTTAAAGAGGAGAGTATTACTCTCTCCATTGTTTGTTATGGAATTTTCATATATTCCAACATGGTATCAGAGCTAGTCCAGGCTCTTTGAAGGTCAAAGAAGCTGAAGGAAGGAGTTCTTTGTTGCAGCAGCTTCTCCAGTAGAGTGAAGACTCAGTCAAGAAGAATCCAAGGTATTTCTCTATACAAATTTTTGTGTTACTGTTGAAGATAGTCAGTTATTTTAAATACACAGTCAATTATTTTGAAGCATAGTTAAGAGTGCAAGAATGGATGGAGATAGCACTAGCATGGGTATTGGAAATACCCAGCTCCCACAATTTAATGGGAAAATTATGACTACTAGTCAATAACTATGAGAACTTTATTTGCTTCCCAAGATTTATGGGAACTTGTTGAGGATGGATTTTATGAGCCAGCAGATGAAAACGAGCTTGATGATTTAACACAAGCAGAGAAGGAACTGCTAAAGAGCAATAAGAAGAAGGATTCAAGAGACCTCTAATTTTTGTATCAAGCAGTGGATGAGAGTGTGTTTCCTAGGATAGCAGAAGTTAAGAGATCCAAAGAAGCATGGAAAACTCTCAAGACAACCTATCAAGGCATGGAGAAATTGAAGACAACAAAACTTCAGTTGCTGAGGAGATACTTTGAGACTCTCTGTATGAAGGAGTCAGATAACATTGACTCATTCTTCACTCATGTGATTGGAATGGTCACACAGATAAGGTCTCATGGAGAGACTCTTGAAGAAAAGAGGATTATGGAAAATCTCTTGAGGAGTCTACCCTCAAGATTCGATGTGATTGTCACCACCATAGACGAGACTAAGGATCTCAAAAAAATTTCAGTGGATGAGCTACATGCATCACTGATGACCCATGTGCAGAGATTGGGTAGAAGTGAAAACTCATCTCTTGAGAATGCGTTTAAGACCCAGATGCATTTCGGAAGAGGAAGAGGGCAAGGCATAGGAAACGAGAGAGGAAGAGGCAGAAGCCAAAACAGAGGTGGAAGAAACAGTCCAAAAAATGCTCAAGGAAGGGGCAGTAATCCAAATCAGCACCAAGGCCAAGGCAGCAGCCAACAAAGTGGCCAGCATCATGCTCAAGGAAAAAGGTATGATAAACCCAATTTCCAATGTCACTATTGTAAAAAATATGGAAATTATTCTAATGAATGTAGAAAGAAGCAGCATGATATGGGAAATAGAACAAATGCAAATTTTACTATAGAAAACATCAGCCAAGATAAATTATTTTTAGCTTGTAATATGGTTGAAGAAAAGAATGAAGACTTATGGTTTCTAGACTCCGGTTGTAGTTACCATATGATAGGAAACATAGCAATGCTTTCTATGTTAGATGAGAGTGTGAAGTCACAAGTCACACTAGGGATTGATAGTAAAGTTTCTGTTATGGGAAAAGGAGATGTAAAATGTTTTAACAAGGAAAGGTGAAAAGAAATCCATAGCAGATGTCTATTATGTTCTAGGAATGAAGTGTAACCTCTTAAGTATTGGACAACTTGTTCAAAATTGGTATAATGTATTCTTTGAAGATGATGTTTGTACCATCATGGATAAACCACCCAGAAAACAATGCATTGCTGAAGTGAAGATGACAAGGAACGGGATGTTCCCTCTCAAAATGAGAGCAGATTTGAAAAATGATGAAGAGATAGCAGCAGTGACACAAGAGGCTTTCCAAAGTGAACCAAAATATGACAATTGGTTGTGGCACTTGAGATTTGGACATCTCAACTTTGGAGGTCTTAACTTGTTGAATAGAAAAGGAATGGTAAGAGGTTTACCATTGATAGAGAAACCAGACAGCCTTTGTGAAGGTTGTATCTTGGGGAAAAAACACAGAGAAGTTTTTCCTTCTGAGAAAAGCATAAGGGAAAAAGCACCCTTAGAGATTGTCCACTTATATTTTTGTGGACCGATGCAAACTCAATAACTTGCTAGCAGCCATTACATGCTAACATTTATTGATGATTTTACTAGAAAAACTTGGGTTTACTTTTTGAAAAACAAAAGTGAAGTGTTTGAAAGATTCTACAATTTCAAAGAACTTGTGGAAAACCAAAGTGGGCTGCATATCAAATTCCTAAGGACTGATAAAGGAGGTGATTATATCTCTAAATATTTTCTACGTTTTTGTAGAGAAAATGGTATTCATAAGCAGTTTACAACTAGATATACTACGCAGAAAAATGGAGTTGCCGAAAGGAAGAATAAAACCATAATGGACATGGTAAGGAGTATGTTAAAGGCAAAGCATTTGCCTAATGATTATTGGGCTGAAGCTGTACATTGTGCAGCATAGATTTTGAATAGGTGCCCTACAAAAGTAGTTATGAACAAAGTGCTGGAAGAGGCATGGAGTGGCACAAAGCAAGGTGTCACACACATGAAATTTTTTGGATGTGTGGCTTATGCACACATTCCATATCAGCTAAGGAAGAAGTTGGAAAACAAGGGGGAGAAATGTATTTTCATTGGATACAGTGAAGAATCCAAAGCTTATAGGTTGTAAAACCCATCCACCAAGAACTTTATTGTGAGCAGAGATGTTTAGTTTATTGAAGAGGAAGCTTGGGATGGAAGCATAGAGAAAATAGTGAATGTTAAACACTGTTTATCTCATGATGAAAATGATGAGGATATGGTTGAAATACATCCCCAAACAGTAGCACCAACACAAGGGTCGCAAGAGTCACCCTTGAGGAGAAATGAAAGTGCTTCTCCAAGCACACCACAAGGAGGAAATTCAAGTGCTTCTTCAAGCATTTGTACACCTAATGAAAGAGGTAAGAAGTTCAGAAATTTGAATGAAATTTATGAACAAGAGGTAGAAAATGAAGGTATGAACTCTTTGTTTGCTTTGTATTGTCATGTTGATGACCCTATTCATTTCGAAGAAGCTATCAAAGCTAGGAAATGGATAGAAGCTATGGATGAGGAGATTAATTCCATAGAAAGAAACAAGACTTGGGATTTGGTTGAACTCCAAAAAGGTAAAGATGTCATTGGAGTTAAATGGTTCTACAAGACCAAGAGTAATGCTGAAGGAAAAATAGAGAGACAAAAGGCCAGACTTGTTGTCAAAGGATATAAGCAGAAGCATGGGATAGACTATGACGAAAATTTCGCACCAGTTACTGGAATGGAAACCGTGAGAGCAGTGTTGTCCATAGCAGCAAAAAAACAAGTGGAAAGTTTACCAAATGGACGTGAAGTCAGCATTCCTAAATGGAGTGTTAATGGAAGAGGTTTACATTGAACAACCTCTCGGCTATGAAAAGAAAGGCCAAGGGCACAAAGTGTGCAAGTTGAATAAAGTGCTTTGTGGGCTAAAGAAAGCGCCAAGAGCATGGTACAGTAGGATAGATTCCTATCTACTGGAAAATGGATTTGAAAAGTGTGAGGGAGAACCCACCCTCTACATCAAAGAAAAGGATGGTAAAATGTTGATTGTGGTTTTATATGTTGATGATGTTATTTTAATAGGTAATGATGATTACCTTATTGAAAATTTTAAAACAGTCATGAAAGAAGAATTTGAAATGACTGACATGGGTTTGTTGAAATACTTCTTAGGAATAGAAGTAGAACAAGATGAAAATGGGATTTTTATCTCACAGGAAAAATATATTAATGAAGTGCTAGAAAGATTTAATATGCAGGAGAGAAAAACAGTAATCACTCCCACAGTGATGGGATTAAAACTCAGCAGAGAGGAAAACAGTAAGGATTTTGATTCTAGTTTGTACAAGAGCATAGTTGGCAGCCTCATGTATTTGACTGCAACTAGGCCCGTTATAATGCATGTTGTTAGTTTGATTTCCAGATTTATGGAGAAGCCAAAGGATGCACATTGGCAGGCAGCGACGAGAATTATAAGGTATGTTAAAGGAACCAAAATGTATGGCATTTTATATAGTACTTCAAAATGTGCAGATTTAATAGGATACACTCACAGTGATTGGGCTGGAAGTTTAGATGATCGGAAGAGCACTTCCGGTTATGTTTTTCACATGGGTTTAGGATCCATTTCATGGGCTTCTAAAAAACAGCCTATTGTAGCGTTGTCTACAGCAGAGGAAGAATATGTGGCAACTACAGTAGCAACGTGTCAAGAAATTTGGATGAGGAGGATGCTAAGAATTTTGTGCCAAGAGCAAGTAAAAGGAACAGTGATTTTTTGTGACAATAGCTTAGCTATTGCATTATCTAAGAATTATGTGTTTCAAAAGAGGACAAAACACATTGACACAAAGTTTCATTACATCATAGAATTGGTAAACAATGGAGAAATTTTTTTGGAACATTGCAGAACTTAGGAGTAGTTTGCAGACATTTTGACCAAGCCATTGGGACAGAAGAGTTTTGAATTTTTGAGAAAATTCCTGGGTATGACTAATAACCCAGCAGTTGAAAGTAAGGGGGAGTGTTGAAATATTACTTTCAACAGTCCTGTGTAGAGTCGCTTTCCAATTTTGATTACCAGGTTTATGTCCTCCAACCACTTTCCAAATGAAGTGAACAGTTAGTTTCAGTTTTGTTTAAATCGGTGTAGTCCTCCGCATTTTGAGAAAACATAGTCTTTTTTTATGTGTTCAGGACAGTCTCTGTTTTGGGAAAAACAGAGTACTTTTATTTTTAAACACAGTCACAGAGATATTTTTTTTATGCGTGGGATTTTTATTTTAAACCCCGTGGTCCCCACAACACAAGTGTCGCGTTGATGTGGTGAGTTCCACAATCAGAACGATTCTCATATAATACACAACCATGTTATATTGCCAACGACCCGATTGATATATCGCATCGGGAGCGATTAAGTTATGGCCCGATTGCAATATGAAATGGTGGACCCGACCCTTTTTATTGTGGCAGATTTTATTTGTCATCGCGTCTGATCCTCAATTGGGATCGGAAGTGTTTATTATATTGGCCCGAGTGTGCAGTGTTTAAGCCACGGATCCGATGGATTTTATTGCAGCAGAGTTAAATGGTTCATCGTGTCTGTTTCAAATAAGCCATTGGAACTTTTGGTTGGTCGTGTGTTTTGTTTTATGTCCGGACCCGATCCCTTTATGAACCGGATTTGATAGGTCTATTTCGCGTTACGATGGGCGCTCACGTCAGCAGGGCTCCGGCGGATGCGATATGAGATTATACGATGGATTTAGTAATCCATCGCGCGCACAGATAGAGATGTAACCAAGACCAGTTTTGTTACGCGAAATTTGGTTTGTATTTTGGCTCATAATTTTTTTGACATCCGGCGGTGTAATGTTTTATTTCATCGCGTGAAGGCTCAAGGGTTTGTAATGTTTTTGTTTTAATGTATATGAGCGACGGGATGTAAGTTTTATATATGTTTTAAACATATTAAAAAATTGCGCTATATTGAGGTGGGCCCGAAAGGGAAATATATTTAGATTTTAAACTTAGTTTTGTTTTATTTAGTTTTAATATATGCGCAGCATATATAATGTGTAAAAGCCCGTGAGGAAATGTTATGTTTTTATTTACACAGTAGAGTAGCGCAGACTTTTGACAAAAAAATACAGTAGTGTATTTTCACAGAGACAGAGAGTTCATTTTGTGTGAGACAGTGAAGTCCTTCTCGGCATTTCATTTGTAGCAGTCCTATTTTGTAATCCCTCTCAATGAGGAAGACATTGTAACAATTTTTTTTTAAAGGAATAGAAGTTTTTTTTGTGTTGAAACTTTGTCCCTGTGAGTGAAATTTTTATATTTCTCTGTGTTAAAGAGGAGAGTATTACTCTCTCCATTGTTTGTTCTGGAATTTTCATATATTCCAACAAAAACTATTATTGCTGGCACGCATGGCTACATTGCTCGAGGTAACCCATCTTTCATACTTTGTAAAAGGGTTGAACATAGTAATGTTTTAGAGCAACCCAAAACAAATGAAATTCTATCAATTTAGAAGAATGAAAGTAACTGATAATATGTGATTGTGGGTTGCAAAGTATACCTATACATATAAGGTGAGTGACAAGAGTGGCATATACAACTTCAGGGTTGTGCTGATGGAGTTTGTGACTGGCAGACAACCTATAGAGCCAGATTTTGGGGAGAACAAGGACATTGTTCACTGGATTTCTTATATAATTTCTACGAGAGAAAGCACATTTGAGGTGATAGATAGCAGGATACCTGATAGTTACAAGGAGAGCATGATTTGGGTGCTTCAAATAGCAGTGATATGCACCATCCATCTATCTCACATGAGGCATTTTATGCGAGAAGTAGTGGATTTTCTGTTTGGAGCTGATCCGTGTTCTCATTCTTCATATTCAAGTAGATTTTATTTGGAAATGGGCAAGCTGTAAGATTTTTTATCCATTATGTGGTTTTATTTGTGAATGCTACTTGATCGAGATTGCTGACCACTGGAAGCAGTCAAAATGCTTTCGGGGAAGGAAGCGGGAGTCTGAAATCGCCCCATGTATGAAAACCATTCTTTCAAAAGTTACGTGTGTAAACACATGATTGTATTTAACCAAATTTAATTGTAACATAATGATGCCCAAAAAGCAATATTTAGAAATGAAAATGCAGTTTTTGGCAAATATCGACATTTGAAGTGATTGTCTTGACACGATTTACCAGGTGAAAGTTCCTATTATTTTTTCTCACTTAAAGACCTCTCTCATACTTTTCTACATTTTTGCAGACACTCACTTAAATTCCTCTGTCTCTAAAGCTTTTTAATGGAGCCAAAAAATACTTCATGAATTTAAATGAAGGTCAACTTTTTATATTATGAAGAAATAGTTGTGGTATTAGGTGGGTTGGTTGAGATTATTAAGAATAAGTGTTTTCTTTTGAGAGGTGATATGTTTAAACTGAAAGTGGTAGAACATATATGCCTTTATAGACTTTAATGATTAAATAATTGTCAAATCTAGAGGATGTAGAGTATGTATGTCTTTGTAGATTTTAGTAATCAAACAATTACCTAGATTATAGGTGGTTCCCTTTCCCCATAAACAAGAGAATCTCATACACCAATTTAGTGTCTGATTTAACCTTAAAAATAAAGATTGGTTAAATCTAGATTTATTTTTATTAAGTTTATAATTTTATTTTTTTTGGTAAGGGAAAGAAATTCCATTTCCTAGATCCTAATAAAATATGCATATGTGTTTGGGTTATTTTGCTACCAGATAAACTAGACTAGTGTCAAAATCTAAATTCTTTGAGCATCCAAAAATTGCAATTGTCTTGAAATTTCAAAATTATAGAGCATATTTCATGAGCTTTAGGAATTGTTGCTAGAGCCTAGAACTACTATAAACTCATAATTGGAATGACCTTTTATATGTCACGATTCTTCTAGAATTCGGGAATTTATACCTTAAGGTGTTTCCCTTACAACTTCTGGTCCAATTACTAGTATATAATTTTTTAACATTTTAAATTATAATAAAAAAATAAGGTACTCTAAAATTTGTGAATATCTTTAAAAAAAAAGTAATAAACACTATGATTTTTTAATAATAAATATAAATTTATAACAATTAATGATTAATTTTCTATTATTTATTAATCATTAGATTATATTTTTTTTCATTTTAAATATGGAGAATTATAAATTATATTTTATTAAATTTATTAAATGCACTTTAGAACTTACAAAGTAAAGACTTCCACCTCCACTTAATATTCTAAAAAAATTAATATGTCATGAAAACATGAATGAACTTTCCCAATATTGAAGCTTTATAGTATACATCCATTTAACTTGTTTTGAAATTTTCATTGACATGCCAAAAAAAACACAACTCTATATTTGGATTTAATTATTAAAAAAAGAAGAACAACACTTTATATTTAAATTTGATTCACAAAAACACACAACTTTATTTTTAAATTTGATTTTATTTGTAAGACTTGAATGGAATTGAATCAAACTTTAGGCACCTTAATTTTATTCAAAATCAAAAAGATCGTCATGCTTTTATTTTCTATAAATTTTATTAAATATATAAAAATTAAATAAAAATTATAAAAAATACATTTTATTAAATTATTAAATACTATTAAATTTATTAAATATACTCATCAAAACTTACAAGGTAAAAATTCCAAATAGCTTCTACTTAATATTCCAAAATAATTTTTATTAAATATAAAAAATTAAATAAAAATTATAAAAAATATATTTTATTAAATTTATTAAATACACTCATCAAAACTTACCAAGTAAAAATTCAAAATAACTTCTACTCAATATTCCCAAATAAATTTTATTAAATATAAAAAATTAAATAAAAATTATAAAAAAATATATTTTATTAAATTTATTAAATACATTTATCAAAATAAATTTTATTAAATATAAAAAAATTAAATAAAAATTATAAAAAATATATTTTATTAAATTTATTAAATACACTCATCAAAACTTACAAAAGTAAAAACTCCAAATAACTTCTACTTAATATTCCAAAAAATTAACCAAATTCGTGAAGCAATATACTATATACCTATCCATCTTGTTTTGAAATTTTCATGCCAAAAAAAGCACAACTTTTACTTTCAGATAAGCACAACTCTTACTTTTATATTTGTTTTTCCCTTAGTTAAAAGAAATAGGAAATCATGTTCCTGCAATTTTCGAGATTCTAACCAGCGAAAAAAAAGCACAACTCTATCTTATTTTATTTTAACTAAAGATAGAAAACAAAACACAGCACTTACTTTTAGATTTGTTTTATCCTTAGTTAATACAAAAGCACAACTCCATGTTCTTGCAATTTTCGAAAACAAAAGCACAACTCTATATTGAAATTTGAATTATTTTTTGAAAACACAATTCTATATTTCAGTTTGATTAAAAAAAAAATTATATTTAGATTATATTTTATTTTAACCAAAGATAAAAAAAGGCAGGACTCTTGTTGACTCCAACATTAAGCGCCTTATTTTCGGCCAAGTTCAAACTGGTGTTCATGCTTTTATTCATGTGGTCAAATAGTTGTTCCAGACATTGTGTGAGCCCATCTTGTGGGCATATATTTATTATTAATTTCATTTAGTTTTATACGCTGGATTGGCTTCTTACTTTTTATATATGAAACTGTACGTTCTCAATTGGAATCCAGAACTGGCTTTCCATGAAAATTAGATTGTTAATCATATATACTATTTATTTATACAATTTAATTATTTTAATTAAATTTAAGTTTCAAATATTTTCATTCAAATTTCCAAAGATATATGATGTATTAATGTAATTTAATTTTTAATTTTAATTTATTTTATTAACATGAGATAAACTCTTTGTTATTTATTTTATTGGAATGAGATCAAACTCTTTGTTAACAAGTGTTGCAATGTAGTTTAGCCCTTGTGTCATTCAAGATATGTATGAGATAGTGAAATAAACAACTGAATATGTAACAAGTTTATGTAGGTAACATAATTCCTCAATTATTGTCTTTAATTTCATTACTATTCATTGACAATGTAGTTGTTGCTTGAGTATGAAAAGTCTTCAAGAGCACTGGTAAAAAATCTTTCGGCCTTAAACCTGTAGTTAACCTATCTATACCAATAATACTCATAAAGTCCAAGTCTTTCTGGGTTAAAAGATGTCTAGAATAAGTAACCACCTTATTTTCTAGTATTTGTTTAAGAATTATATTTTCAACTTATATGATGACCAAGAAAAAGGTAGAGAATGATTAGTTATGCAAGAAAAAAGTCCAAGTCTTTCTCGGTTAAAAGATGTCTAGAAGAAAATTAATAAGTAATCACCTTATTTTGTATGTATTTGTTTAAGAATTATATTTTCAATTTATACGATGACCAAGAAAAAGGTAGAGAATGATTAGTTATGCAAGAAAAACTAAGATATTATTAGGTATCCACTTCCGAAATACATTACATATTTGTGATTATAATTAGAGAGCATTTGAATCACAAAAATTAATTCTAAATTTTTACAGAAAGAACTCTAAATAATTCTATCATGTAAATAAATTTGGTAAATTCTATTTGTGTTTAATATATGAATTATTTTTGTAAAAGTATTCAAAATTTTAAAACTTTTACATCATTTAAATTTAGAAAAATTTATGAAAATATTAAAATTCTAACATTATTATTATATATATTTTTTATTGCTTATTTAAATAAAAAATAATTATATCTATAAAAAATATTTTTTATTTTTCTAAACTAAAAAAATTAAATCATTTATACAAACTTAATTCTTAAAAAAAAATCAATATTCTTATAAACAAACCATTTTCAATTAAAATTATAAAACATATATAGATATATAATTATATAATTTTTTATTTAAAAATAAAATTTACTATTTTCTATATATAATTGAGAAACTATTTTTTATTCAAAAATGAAATTATCCAATACCCTTTATATAATTTTGTAATTGGCAAACTATTTTTTATTTTAAAATGGAGATTTATTTAATACCCTCTACATACAAACACACTTGGCATGTCAACTTTCAAATTTGAAAAGTTTGTGCCAAGTTCAAAAAAAGGAACTCGTTATAACATTGCACAACAACTTGGGTTACTACACCATTAAGGCAACACCATGAGTGGGAATTTTATTTATTTGAATCATTTATTCTAGGTGACAACTTTCTCTTTAATTTACATACCATGTGCAAGTGTGAAATAGTCTTTTTACTTGTAATAGTTGGATCGATCTTGCATTCTATCAAGTCTTTTGCACTATATGTGATAGAATTTTCCATAAGCCTATAAACATGTTTGAGAGATTCTTCCTAATTCTATATGAAAAAAGACATCTCGCAATCTTTTGCACCATATGTGAAGGAATTTTTCATAAGCCTATAAACATGTTTGAGAGATTCTTCCTAACACTATATGACTGAAGACACCTCACATTCACCTCACTTTGCATCGCCTTCACCTCTCTTTTGCACCATATGTGAGGGAATTTTCCATAAGTCTATAAATTTCATGTTTGAGATATTCTTCCTAACACTATATGAGAGAAGACATCTCTCATTCACCTCACTTTGCATCACATTCACCTCTCTACTCTTTCATTAATAATAGTTAGTGATAGTTCAAGAAAATTAAATCCATCTAAGGACATGGATTATATATTGGACTATAAGAGATTGAGTGTGTTGCACGGTAAGTTTTGGTATCATTCACCAAACTTATTTTCAAGATCACAAGATATGAAAATTTGGATCTATAATCAATTTGTGAGAGTATGTTATTTATTTTTTTGCTACAAACAACAACACAAGAAACACTATAAAAAAATTTGTACATATATTTCACCATGAATGAAAGTACTCAAGATGTTTATAATACCTTTTAGAAAGAAAATTGAAAAAATCATAATGGCATCCTCATATCAATACATACCATTAATGAAGAATCACATGTTCTGTAGTGATAATGGCATTAGCTATATGAATAATCTGATTTTTTGTAGTGATAATGCATTAGCTACAATTTAACAGTTGGAAATAGAAGGACAAAACCAACACAAAAAGTTTTATCCAAAAGGTTAGGGCAATCGTTTAAAGTGATAATGGCATTAGCTAAATGAAGAATCTTATGTTTTGTAGTGATAATGTCATTAGCTACAATTTAACACTTGGAAATAGAAGGAAAAAACCAACACAAAAAGTTACATACTAAAGGTTAGGGAAATCATTTAAATTCTAAAACTATAAGATGACAGTGGTTGGATGTAACTGCCCCAACTAGCCATGTAGTATATGTGTTGAATTTGGTTATTTAGTGAAGCTTATTTTGTTTTCAATGTTGTTTTAAATATATGAACAATTTATTATTATATTTTATATCCTTAAAATAATTCTATAAAATAAAATAAACAAATTTTTTTATGTTCTATAGTATTCCTAAAATATAGCTTTTAGCTAAATGGAATATTATAGATTGTTTTATCACTAGGTAGGTGAATAAGTGGGTAGGGAGGTCCATAAATCCCCTTAGAAACAATAAAAACACTTCAAGTGTGAAAGAATACCATATAAATAGCTAAATAAAGCACCTTTGAATGTGAACAGGGGATGAAGCACGATGAATAGGTCAAATTTGACCAAATAAATAGTGCTGTTATGGAGGAGTGGACATTTAATGAGGGACATCGCAGTTTTGGAGGGAGATTGATTGCATGGAGGTGGTGATCTAATTGAGTGGGGAAGAAGCTCATAACTTATATAAGGAAGAGGATGGCAGTTGTTGGGGTTCCCATGTTTTGGCCAGATTGGCAAGACCAAAAGATGAGACAACATCAGAACCACTTTGGGGCCCTAAGATCTAGCCCTCCTGGACCCGGAGAGGGATCTCTCCATAGAACAAAGAATGATATATTTTTGAAGTGCAAAATGAGATGTTAGGCTAGGTATGAAGCACAAGGGGGGTTTAAAATGATTTTGTTGGTTGGTTTTTGGGTTGGTCATGAGATATTGGGTTGAGAAAGTAATGGGAGAAAAGGAACAAAACAATAGGATGTTTTAGCAAGAGGATAGGTTAAGAAAGTGCCATCCATTGGGCTATGGAGTCATGAAAGGTGATTACATGCAACAACTAGCCAAGGCTTCCAAAGGGCAAGTCATCTAATACTAAAGGATCTTTAGATTAGATGGTGGGATGGAACATCAAGGATTGAAAGTGAAGGAAAGCAACCCAATTTCTGTCTATAGATCAGGTCAGAGGTCATTTAACTCCATACCTGCTTGGAAATACTCATAGCAACTCTCAAGGGAAGACAACGGGGCAGCTTATAGATCGGACCAGAGGTCATTTAACTCCAGGTCAGCTTTAGCATGCTCCAAGGGAAAACAGAGATAAGTTTAACAGAGAGATCTTAGAAAGGCCAGCTGGTCACACAAGGATCCTAGTGGACAGGGCTAACTCTAATCCCCAGTGTTCCCAAATCTTCCAGCTTAAACCCAACAAGAACGTCTAAAGACAGATTCGTTTAATTCACACATTAGCTAGCAGCATAAGGAGCTACTACACTCGTTAAATTAACTGAAATCAACCCTTATATAACACATTTAGTAGAAAACATTGAAGGCAAGGAGAGCAGAGACATAGGGTACCTAACAAGGGTAAATCCTATGCCATATTTCTGATGCAAGCTAGCAGAAAATGAAACAATATGAAAATGTAACAAACAATGTTAGAATAACATCACCAATACTAATAGACTAGGATCCTGTGAAATGTGCTTTGATTAATTGATGCACAACCAGTCACATACACTGAGCTCAATGGCTGTTACAATCCAAACTTCTCCTCCTAGCCTACTACATAACAACTACTCTGCTACTCTCCCCCAAACTGTTCAAACAGTCAGAACTGAATCCCTTCTAACTACAACGGCCGCAGCCGAACAACAAACTTTACAATATGTTCTTGAGGATTCTTATATGAGAAAGAATAACCATGGTAGTTGAAAACTTAAATGTAGCATTAAAACTCTGAAACAGTAGGAGAGCCGAGGCTCCATTCGGTTTTAATTCTGAGAATTTATCTTCTGCGCTTTTCAGATGGAAAAATGATCTTCATCAGGCTGCAATTTACTCAAGGTATGTCTTTGATGTACTTGTCGTGGCCTTTTACAGAATTCTGGTGAATAAACCGAGGTGTATGAACAACTGTGGGGTCTGCCATACTGTATAACTGATGCACTGGCAACATAGGACCATTGTCAGGGCTGGAAAACCTCTCTAGAACGCGGAATAGGATGAGAAATGTATGGGCACGTTGTCCCTTTATGGAAGAACGTTCTGTTGATATTAAAACCCTGCCAATATGGTTTTCTGCGCATTGGACCGTCTGAGAAATCCACGGGGTATTTTATTTTGGTACCTTTGCTTTCGAATAATGGGCTTAAGGCTAAAAATCTGCAATTACAAGCCTTAAACATGCTAATCTCCCACTGATACTCTTTTTCGCTCCCACAATTTCCTCTGATTGTGAAAAATGTGCTTTAAATGCCTTGGACAGGTTCTGCAGAGTTTGAACCCTGTTCTTTTAATGCAAGTCCTATCAGCATATTTTCCCCGGCCTTTCGCCATAATTCCAGCTTCTGAGAACGGTCCTTTCCTGTATTTCTGTCACTGTGATAGGGACTGCGAATTATGGAGGTTTATGGCTGCTCTAAACCCTGCAAAAAACGAAAATGGTTACGAAAAACCTTTATGGAGAGGGTGGTATGGATGAATGTGACAGTTGGAGCGTGGCATGGATGAGGATGGTGACTGCGGAGGCAACTATGGAGGGAAACATCGCACAGTGGAGAATGCATGGGAAAATGTCGAGGCAGACGTTTAAACATCAAAAAAATGAACTTTGACCTTGGAATGAGCAGATATAACGGGGGCAGGCGAATACGACAAAATGCCATTGAAAGGGTGACGTGGCGGTACGGGGTCAACTGGCGGGGGCAATCAAATCTGGACCGTCCGATCTCTGGAGGAGATCGACGGTTGAGGACGCGTTGGAGGGCGATGGACAGTGGGCCAGGGGTACGGTTTCCCCGTGCTAACCTCTGCACAGCTTCAGGGAGCGACAATCGTTGGATGGGCTGCCCCAGATCTAATGGCTCACTGCGATATCGCTACGCATCCGTGGACGAATGATAACGTGCGATGAGGTAGCGGTTTTGGAACAATGTTGGAGCCACGTGTCGATTGCTGTATGGAATCGTTGGGCAAAGGGAAAATACCGCCCGACCTCCAATAGCGGTGCGATGAAAACCGGGCTGTTTTGGTACAGTGAACGCGGCGGAGACCACCAGGACGGATGTACTACGGACCGTTGATCTGCGGTTAAATCAACGACGATGGCGCGGTCGGGGCGATGAACGGGGTAGACCACGGGCGCTGCAGAGCATGCGATAACCGTTCGATTAATACAGATCGACAGTTCAACTTTCGCCCGATACATATCTGATAAGCGCTCTTATGGGCTGGCAGGTAATTCTAGCGCCCGGGTCACGTGAGGGAAGATGGTTCTGGGGCTAGCTGAAGGGGGCTAAGACCCATATACATGGAGAATATGGCTTTTTGGGCCATTTTAATGCTATTTGAGGGTGGAAAGGGGAAACGATAGGGAGAAGAGGACTGTTTAAGCCAAATAAAAAGTATTTGAAGGGTTTAAATAGGGTTTTGGGAGGATTAGAGGATTAATGAAGGAATTTTAGAAGGGGGGAAAAAAGGTGGAAAGGAAGCTTAAAAATGGGGCAACGGAGTGAAATGGGATATTTTTGTAGGGGTACAAGGGGTAAAAATAGGTCCTTTGGAGCACAGCTTTGTAATCAGAGAGGCTCTATAATGGAAATCAGCAGAGGGGAATTCATCACAGGGCAAAGGCACAGGAGACTTCAAGGATGATGTGTTTTCAGAGGAAATGCATTCCTTGAAGACTCAAAAACTTTTTAGCCCCATTGTCAAAAATTTACAGGGGGCTAACAGTGGCTCCACATGGGGATGGCTTCTTCTTGAAGGAGTCAAGAATTCAGAGGATAAATCTTTGGTGTAGGCCAAATGCCTGCTGCTTGTCACATCCCTTTCTTTCTTTAGATTAGCTGCCACAAATCCTGAAGACATTATATCAGCAGAAACATTCCGAAGCAATCTACCTACCCAAACTACAATCCTAGCATTTTTCTTTTATGGTGCATTTGGACTAGAAGACCCTTTACATCATTTATTTCATAAACAAAAAATAAACCTATTCTATTTCTACCCTTATAACTCCATGAGACCAGATTAGACTGTTGATCTCATATGCTTCTCTACCTACACTACTATCTGCTAGGATTAGACTGTCTAGCAAATTTATTCTCGACATTCTAAGACAAAAATTGAAAACAGTCAAGCTAGGATTAGACTGTCTGACTCGCTGGACCTTGCAGAAATTAAAACAACTAACTACATGCTCACGGCTGAGCTTATTTGAGCTTTTCCTGCCTACCCTACTCTAACTAGAATATTTACAAGTCTAGCTTCCAAACATTGTCTTCCAATGCAACCAGTCTATCAAATGATCCCATGACTGGTCTTTCTTTCTCAATGCTTTGAGCAGGCTGGATAGGCAGGGTAGCACCCACTCCTTTTGTCTAATAACAGCAGCTTCGAAAAATTTTCTTTCTGACTGCGTCATGCTGCTAAAAAATACCCTTGATCCTTCTTCAAATGTTTGCAGAAAATGTGCATAAGGATCATGAAATGATACCTGGTTATGGATATCTGGCTGGCAGGCTTCAACCAGGATTTCTTCCTCTTCCACTGGATGGAGAATAGGACTCCCTTGATAAAGAAAATCTTCCTCGTCTTCTTCATTTTCTGAACTGGAGGACTCATCATATATGGCAGTGTTGTCCTCTTGGAGCTCTGATGTATTCTGCTCTGAGGTGCTGAGCTCTGTGAAAAAATCCATGTATTCGTGAGCAGGGGTTTGATCTATTTCTTCCTCTTCTTTAAGAGAAAACTCCCTATTTTCAGTCTTCTCAAAAATTGCTTCCTTGTTTTCCTCTTCATCTTCTGAGATGAAAGGCTGCTGACCTCTAGTCATGTGAAAACCATTACTGATGAGTTGTAATGGAGTGAAGCAAAGATCCAGAGATCCTTCACCCTCTTCTGCACTCTTAAAGCTTTCTTCATCAGTATCATAAATAGCCTTCATTGGCTCATTACTCTCTGGAAGTAACTGGAACTGATTTTCCTCCCATAAATCTACTAATGATGACCCTGCAAGATAATCTTCTGTTTGGAGAACATCATCACCAGATATATCAAAAATAGGAAAATCATGAATGTAAGTAATGCTACCAATCAGACATACTAGATTATCAGCAAATTTTTCTTCACTTTGATTTACATGTGAGCTTTCCAACTCTGTACAACAAAGCTCATCAGATGAATGGGCAAGGATGTCTGATCTGCAAAAAAATTCAGAGGCTTGCTGTCTATTGATGATCTGATCTATTTATTCTTCTATCAAAGGGGAAGATGGTCTTGTGTTCCTTTGTGCAGAAGTGCAACAACTCTCTGTTTCCTCTTAAGACTGGATTTGAGGCAGGATGTCATCTTGAGCCTCAACTATAAGGAATGATAAATCAGCATCTGAGTTTTTAGGAATATCTTGAAGAATGTCGACAGTCTCTTGACTGTTTTATTAGAAAGGCCAGCTGGTCGCACAAGGATCCTAGTGGATAGGGCTAACTCTAATCCCCAGTGTTCCAAAATCTTCGAGCTTAAACCCAACAAGAACGTCTAAAGACATATTTGTTTAATTCACACATCAACTAGCAGCATAAGGAACTACTACACTCGTTAAATTAACTGAAATCAACCCTTAGATAACACATTTAGCAGAAAACATTGAAGGTAAGGAGAGCAGAGACATAGGGTACCTAACAAGGGTAAATTTTATGCCATATTTCTGATGCAAGCTAGCAGAAAATGAAACAATATGAAAATGTAATAAACAATGTTAGAATAACATCACCAATAGTAATAGACCAAGATCCTGTGAAATGTGCTTTGATTAATTGATGCACAACCAGTCACATACACTGAGCTCAATGGTTGTTACAATCCAAACTTCTCCTCCCAGCCTACTACATAACAACTACTCTGCTACTCTCCCCCAAACTGTTCAAACAGTCAGAACTGAATCCCTTCTAACTACAACGGCAACAACCAAACAACAACCTTTACAATATGTTCTTGAGGATTCTTATATGAGAAAGAATAACCATGGTAGTTGAAAACTTAAATGTAGCATTAAAACTATGAAACAGTAGGAGAGCTGAGGCTCCATTCGGTTTTAATTCTGAGCATTTATCTTCTGCACTTTTTAGATGGAAAAATGATCTTCGTCAAGCTGCAATTTACTCAAGGTATGTCTTTGATGTACTTGTCGTGGCCTTTTTCAGAATTCTGGTGAATAAAACAAGGTGTATGAACAATTGTGGGGTCTGCCATACTGTATAACTGATGCACTGGCAGCATAGGACCATTGTCAGGGTTGGAAAACCTCTCTAGAACACGACATAGGATGAGAAATGTATGGGCACCTTGTCCCTTTATGGAAGAATGTTATGCTAATATTAAAACCCTGCCAATATGGTTTTCTGTGCATTGGACCGTCTGAGAAATCCACGGGGTATTTGATTTTGGTACCTTTGCTTTCGAATAATGGGCTTAAGGCTCAAAATCTGCAATTACAAGCCTTAAAAGTGCTAATATCCCACTGATACTCTTTTCCGCTCCCACAATTTCCTCTGATTGTGAAAATTGTGCTTTAAATGCCCTGGACAGGTTCTGCAGAGTTTAAACCCTGTTATTTTAATGCAAGTCCTGTCGACATATTTTCCTCGGCCTTTCTCCATAATTCTAGCTTCTAAGAATGGTCCTTTCCTGTATTTCTGTCACTGTGACAGGGATTGCGAATTATGAAGGTTTATGGCCGCTCGAAACCCTGCAAAACACGAAAATGGTTACGAAAAACCTTTATGGAGAGGGTGGTATGGATGAATGTGATAGTGGGAGCGTGGCGTGGACAAGGATGGTGACTGCGGAGGCAACTATGGAGGGAAACATCGCACAGTGGAGAATGCATGGGAAAACGTCGAGGCAGACGTTTAAACATAAAAACAATGAACTTTGACCTTGGAACGAGCAGATATAACGGGGGCGGGCGAATACGACAAAATTCCGTGGAAAGGGTGACGTGGCGGTACAGGGTCAACTGGTGGGGGCAATCAAATCTGGACCGTCCGATCTCAGGAGGAGATCAACGGCTAAGGACGCGTCAGAGGGCGATTGACAATGGGCCAGGGGTACAGTTTCCCTGTGCTAACCTCCGCGCAGCTTTGGGGAGCGACAACCATTGGATGGGCTGCCCGAGATCTAACGGCTCACGGCGATATCGCTACGCATCCGCGGACGAATGATAACGTGCGATGAGGTAGCGGTTTTGGAACAGTGTCGGAGCTACTTGTCGATTGCTGTATGGAATCGCTGGGCAAAGGGAAAATACCGCCCGACCTCTAATAGCGGTGCGATGAAAACCAGACTGTTTTGGTACAGTGAACGCGGCGGGGACCACCGGGACGGATGTACTGTGGACCGTTGATCTGCGGTTAAATCAACAGCGATGGCGCGGTCGGGGTGATGAACGGGGTAGACCACGGGCGCTGCAGAGCACGCGATAACCGTTCGATCAATACAGATCGACGGTTCAACTTTCACCCGATACATATCTGATAAGCACTCTTATGGGCTGGCGGGTGGTTCTAGCGCCCGGGTCACATGAGGGAAAATGGTTCTGGGGCTAGTTGAAGGCGACTAAGACCCATATACATGGAGAATATGGCTTTTTGGGCCATTTTAATGCGATTTGAGGGTCGAAAAGGGAAACGATAGGGAGAAGAGGACTGTTTAAGCCAAATAAAAAGTATTTGAAGGGTTTAAACAGGGTTTTGGGAGGATTAGAGGATTAATGAAGGAATCTAAAAAGGGGGGAAAAAAGGTGGAAAGGAAGCTTAAAAAAGGGGCAACAGAGTGAAATGGGATATTTTTGCAGGGGTACAAGGGGTAAAAATAGGTCCTTTGGAGCACAGCTTTGTAATCAGAGAGGTTCTATAACGGAAATCAGCAGAGGGGAATTCATCACAGGGAAAAGGCACATGAGACTTAAAGGATGATGTGTTTTCAGAGGAAATGAATTCCTTGAAGATTCAAAATTTTTTTAGCCACCTACTTTTCCTGTCAAAAATTTACAGGGGGCTAACAGCAGCCATATGGGGTTATGTTTTGGAGAATATTATTTTGATATGGTTTGTTTAGACATGTTTCTTTTTTCAGCTGTTTAGTTGAGATTGCAGTGTTGTTCAACATGGGGTGTTCCCGAGTGGGAATCCCACCTCTTTCCTTGAGAGGCCTCTTGGTGATCCAAGTGGATGTTGGTGGCCACCCGCCTATTCCACTTGGGGCCCCACCATTGTCTCTTTCAGTTTTTTTTCACAACTTACTATTTTTAGCAGTTTTTCAGGTCCTAAACTTCCAGAGCCATTTTGAAGCCCCAAACGGAGATAGAATGCCGAAGTTACGTCCCCGGGAAGTTGAAACACCAATTTACCGAAACGGGGCCCATATTTTGGGTGCTTCATCTCCTACGGTTAGGTTTTTGGACGTTTAAAGTTCTCCATTATTTCTGCATAATAAATAGGCCCTCAAGCCTCATTGTAACAAATTTCAGAGGTCTGTAGCCGCCACATCTCTTCTCAGAGATTCACTACTAGCACCCTAGCTATTTTATTTCCATCATGTTTGTAAGCATATTTATGTGATTTGATATTAATGAAATGAAGCCTTATTTCCACTGTATTTCTATGTTTATGGTTATTTATATATTTTGTTGCGTTCCTACATAAATCTGGATCAGTGGTGTCAGAGCAGTCTTCTTTTTTCTCGATCATTTTTACATGTCCCCAACGAGGTCTGGGTATAAGGAGTTAGGGCTCGATCTGGTGGAACCTTTGCAAGATCAGCCTCGCAAACCCCGACGGACGCCCATGGGGGATGAAAAGAAAGATGAGGGAGCAGGAGATCCTATCAAAATATTGCTCGAGGAGGCCCTCGAAAGACAAATGAACGTGATGATGGATAACTTTGCCCAGATCCTTCAACGACTGCCCACCAACAACGCTTCTACATCCAACATCCACTCTAGAGACACGAATCCCTTTAAGGTACAAGTAAACTTTGACATTCGCATATTTGAGGGTCAAATAGATGCAGATGCTGTAGATAGATGGTTGATTCTATTAGAAGGATATTTCTCGGTTCATGACCTTTCTGACCGGGAGAAGATTATTTTTGCACTCCTCAAAGCTACCCTCCATGTCAAGGACTAGTGGGAAACCTACTATGAGAAAAGGGATGAGACAGAACCCTCTCTATTCTCAGCCGTACCCACTTGGAATTCTTTCCTAGATGCCATCAAGGAACAATACTATCCTATGAGGAGCTATGAGGACAAGTACATACAATGGACCACGATGTGGCGAAAAAGGGATCAAGATGTGCATGAGCTAACGAATTTGTTCCATACCCTGTGCACAAAGTTAGGTATCAAAGCTTCAGAGAAACATTTGTTGCTAAAGTATCGTGGTTGTCTGCATAGATACATTTAGGAGGAAATGGAGTTCCTCGACATCTCCTCACTTGGTACGACATACCGGTATGCTGCCAAGATTGACCAGAAATTCAAACAGAAGAAGCGAGACTTTGGATCTGCGAATCAAAAGCAAGGGAAAGGTGCCCCCAAACCGCAAAACAAAGGACAAAGCTAAAGCATGGCGGCACAAGAAAACCTGCCAAAGACACAAGCAAAGAAGAACACCGTGAAGCCAAAGAAGGACATGGGAAAGGGGTGTGAGTTCCATAAGAGCTCCACTCACAACACAAGTGAGTGTCAGTCCAAGCAGTCGCTAGTGGCCGAGATGAGGGCTTCTGAATCAGATGCATGCTGTGACTCTGAATCAGAACCTGACAAGGTGAATGACAAAGGGAAGTAGATTATTGATGTGGATCCCAACGCCACTGTTTCCACTACGAAGATCTAGAAGGAGGAACCAAAATATCGAGAGGAGGTAGAGCGTCTCTTACACTCCCAGATGTGGGTAAAGGGTTCCCCGCTACGGTTCATTGTCAACAATGGTAGCCAAAAGAACCTCATTTTAGCAGATGTCGTGAAGCAGTTGGGCTTTCCGATCATAGCGTACCCACAACCATACACCATTAGGTGGCTTCACCAAGGACTGGATCTCTGCGTCAGCTAGTAGTGCCGCCTTCCCTATAGCATCAAGCCCTTCACAGATGAGGTATTGTGTGAAATTTCTCCTATTGATGTTTCTGATGTATTATTAGGCCAACCATACTTGTGGAAGTGAAATGTTGTGTATGAGTCCCGGCCTTGCGCTGTTATTGTTACTTTGGGAAATAAATTGTATAGGATACCAGAGGTACCACTGCCTCCCACTATCTCATTGGTTACTGCAAAACAATGCAGTAAGCTCATTTCCCAAACTAGGAAATTTGTTTTCTTGATGATCCACCCCCAGGGAAAGAAGAATACTATGGCCACAACCTCTAGACATGGCTCCTCTGCATGAAAACAACAAATGGACAAGGTTTTGGAGGAGTACGGAGACATCTTCACCTCGCCCACAGGGGTGCTTCTACACTGTCAGGTCAAGCACCTCATTGACTTGACCCCTACCCAATGGACCGATCTATAGGCACTATGTTATGGAGAATGATGAAATCAAGAGGTAGATTTAGGAGATTATGCAGAAAGGTCACATCCGACCAAGTTCATCACCCTGTGGGAGCCCGATTGTGTTGGTACATAAGAAGGATGGGACATGGAGACTCTGTATTGATTATTAGGCATTGAACAAGATCACTGTCCGGAATAGGTACCAGATCCCACGGATTGATGACCTTCTGGACCAACTCAAAGGAGAAAAATATTTTAGCAAGATTGACTTGAAGTCTGGGTATCACCAGGTACCAATCGAACCCTATGATGTGTGGAAGACTACCTTTAAAGCCAAGGAGGGCCTTTTCGAATGGCTCGTCATGCCTTTTAGATTGAAAAATTCTCCCGCAACCTTCATGAGGTTGATGGATGAAATCTTGCGTCCATTCACCAGATCTTCAGCCAGACTTGGGAAGAGAACCTCCACCACATCCGAGAAGTCCTCCAAACACTGCGTCAACACAAGTTTTGTGCCAATTTGGAGAAGTGAACTTTTGGCATGACCCAGGTTCAATATCTGGGATACATTATTGATGAAAGGGGGGTGCATGTGGATCCATCCAAGATCCAAGTCATTCGGGATTGGCCAGCACCAACCACCCTAACATAGCTTCGCAACTTTTTGGGTCTTGCTAATTTCTACCGCAGGTTCGTGTTGGGATTCTCTCATATCACTTGGCCCTTGAGTCAAGTCACCAAGGAAGGAGCGGAAGAAAAATTCTGTTGGTCAGAATCTCAACAAAAGGCGTTCGTAGAATTGAAACATCACCTCTGTTCTGCCCCACTGCTCACATAACCAGAGTTGCAACAACCATTTGAGATCGAGACAGATGCCTTTGACTATGCTATTGGGGCAGTTCTTACTCAACAGGGGAATCCAGTGGCATATCACAGTGAGACATTGTCTGACACAGTTCGAAAGTATCCCACTTATGACAAAGAAATGTATTCCATTGTGTAGGCTTGTCGACAACGGAAGCATTACATTTTGAGGAAGGAGACAATCATCCACATAGACCACCGACCCCTACAGTTCATACAGACACAAGGGAAGTTGTAGAATGATCGCCATCAGAAGTGGTCCACATATCTGCAACAATTTCATTTGAACATCAAGTATAAGAAGGGTAGCACCAATAATGTTGCAGACTGCCTCAGCTGACCATCGATCATGTCCATAACCACCGTTCTCAACTCTTGTGGGCATGAGACTTCTGATTGGCCACTTCTCTACAAAAGCGATCCAGAATTCAGCTACACATACAAGGCACTCTTGGGGGGTATGCAAGTTCTAAATTTTCACCTCCAAGATGCACTATTATGTCACCTGGGACACCTTTGTGTTCCTTCAAGTGAGCGTGCCAAGATGATATGGGAAGCACACTACAGTCGAGTCGTTGGGCATTTTGGGGTCGAGAAAATAGTGTCAGTACTAAAAAAATATTTCTATTGGCCGAACCTTCGACAGGATGTCAAGAAGTACATCAAATCCTGTACTGCTTGCGCCATTTCCAAACTGACCATCAAGAAGCAAGGGCTCTATACTCCACTACCTACCCCTAGTCGACCTTGGGAATCCATCTCCATGGATTACATGTCTGGCCTTCCTTCTACTAAGCATGGAAATGACTGTGTTTTCATGGTCGTCGATAGATTCTCAAAGATGGCCATTATGGCAGCCTGCAAGAAGAATATCACAGCAGAAGCCACTACTAAACTCTTCTTTGAACGAGTGTGGGTGCACTTTGGGATCCCAAAATATATCATATTAGATCGTGACAGCAAGCTCCTCAGCACATTTTGGTCCAGCCTCTGGTCAATGTTGGACACCAAGCTCACCAAGTCCACAACTTTCCATCCCCAAACTGAAGGCTAGATAGAGGTTTTCAATAGGATGATTGTACACATTCTGTGCATGTAAAATTCAAAGAATCCACACACATGGGATGAGAGCCTTCCCTATGTATAAAAAAGTTATAACTGGGCTCTCCACAGCTCATCCGGCCACAACCCCTTTCAGGTGGGCTTGGGATTCCAGCCACTATGTCCCTTCGACGTAGCCATGCCATTTGCAGTGACTCAGGACGATTGAGCTCATGTCCAGTCTGAAGCTGACAAAGCAAACAACTTCATCGAGCGCATTCAGCACATCCGCCAACAGGTTCATGAAATATTGGATAGAGCCAATGCTAAATACAAGCAACGACATGATCAACATTGGGTGCCACAAAAATTTTAGGTGGGCGAAAAATTGTGGCTACATTTACAGAAGAAGCGCCTCACTGAACCCCACCACAAGATTCGCCTGCTCTGATATGGGCCGTACACCATCACCAAGGCTATAGGGAACAATGCCTTTGAGCTCAGTATTCCACCATTCCTTGGTCCGCACCTAGTATTCAATGTAGACTGTCTTCGTCCCTACTTCCCACCTCTGTCATTGCAAAAGAAATCACACCAAAAGAGTTAAACCAAGACTACATGGAATAGGCCACCACAGACTGTATCATGGACATGCAAATCAAGAACACTCACCGACAGAATATCCAACTGTATCGGGTTGTCAAAGCTAGCCAACTCCTGCACCAAGGCAAGTGGTTCACCAAGGACCAAGTTCAACAAAAGTTTCCTCATCTCATGGAGGAAAGAAATGCAATGGGGACCATTGCTTCCTAAGGGAGGAGGAATGATCCAGGTGGATATTGGTTTCCACCTACCTATTCCACTTGGGGCCCCACCATTGTCTCTTTTAGTTTTTTTTCACAACTTACTATTTTTAGCATTTTTTAGGGTCCTAAACTTCCAGAGCCATTTTGAAGCCCCAAATGGAGATAGTATGCTGAAGTTATGTCCCTGGGAAGTTGAAACACCAATTTACCCAAACGGGGCCCACAGTTTTGGCACTTCATCTCCTAGGGTTAAGGTTTTGGACGTTTAGAGTTATCCATTGTTTCTCCATAATAAATAGGCCCTCGAGCTTCATTGTAACACAGTTCGTAGGTTTGTAGCCACCACATCTCTTCTCAGAGATTCGCTAACAGTACCTTAGCTATTTTATTTCCATCATGTTTGTAAGCATATTTTTGTGATTTGATATTAATGAAATGAAGCCTTATTTCTGTTGTATTTCTATGTTTATGGTTATTTCTATATTTTTTTGCATTCCTGCAAACCCAGATCACTTGGAGGAGTATTTCACTACATTTCCAAAATCACACTTAAGGCCAAGCTACAAATTTCTTCAGCAGCATAGTTTCTGCAGAATATTGTGCTGTGTTGCAGGGTGCAGTAGTGGAGAATTATATTGGGTGTTTTCAGAGCTAGTTTTGTAGTGGAGGAAGTTTTCCATCCATTAGAAGGCCTGTAAAGAATCCCCTTGGGATTTATTGCATATTGGGCATCAGGCCAAGGTGTATTTATCCCCTACAATTCAGTTTCAGCCCAGATCTGCGTTATTTTAGGGAGGCGTTGTAGGGGTGGTTGTAGTGGTTGTTTCGAAAGCTGATCTCTTCAGTGGAGGAGATATTCTTTCATCAGGAGGATCTATTGGAGAAGAGTTGTAGGTTTCTACATTAGCTTCAGCCATATCTTCTCATTTTTTTGTTTCAGCACACCTTCAGTCCTAGGGCTACAGCTTACATTGGCACATTGTGTGCATTTTCCAAAAACCCTCTTGGGTTTTCTTAGAAAGCTGAACTAGTGCCCAGATCTGTATGTGTAGTATCTATTTTGGCCTATATCAATATTTTTATATCATTGTATGATATATAGCTGTAGTTATGCTTAGTATGACAACGCTGTAGCAACCTCTCCAGCATTTTTTATAGCAGCAACATCTCACTTTGTGAGTGTTTATGTATTGGAGGCTTATGTGATCACATTCTATGATTTGTGCCTCATTTTTTTGACTTATTTGCAGCATATATGATCAATATAATGACTCCATATTGGTCTCATGGTTTCATGTGTTAAATATTTGCTACTACTTTCATTTTATGCACTATATTCCTTCTTTTCCCATTTGGGAATATTACAGTGGTATCAGAGAATTATCTTGGCTCAGCCTGTGAATTCAGCCAATATGTCACCATAAGGACAAGATTCTCACAAGGAGGGAATATGTATAGAAGGGAAAAAGACAAGACTCCAGTATTTGGAGGAAGGGAGGAAGAGGAGCACTCAAAGATTATTTTTCAAACTATGCAGAGCATCAATGAAGATATCAAGAAGATGAGAAAGGAGATGTGTAGGGAATCTCCAAGGGGGTTTGAATATGAAGCAAACCCTAGTTTTTTACATGATGGGTGTGAGAATTCAGCCACACAATATGATCCACAACGAAGTTTTATTCCCATATTCACATCAAGATTTATGGAGGAAGAAGATGCACCAAAGGAGGAGACTTTAAGTGACTATCTTCAGGAGAATGAATCTCAATCTTGGAGATTCAAGGAGCACTTGAAATTCCAAGGGTTTTGCCAAGTTAAGGAGAATAGAAGGCCCAAAAATCTCTATATAAGCAGAAGAGGTAGATTCTTCCTACCAAATTTTTATGGGTCATCTAAATGCATAGCCAAGGATTGGATAGATCAGCTAGACTCTTAGTTGTAGCTACATCAAGTTTCAGAAAATGAAGCCCTGAGGATAGCAACGCTACATCTTGAAGGTAAGGCTTATACTTGGTGGTTGTATGAATATTCTTCATTTAATCATGAAAATATAGCTACTTATGTAGGATTCACTAAGATATTAGTGAAGATATTTGATGAAAAAAAGTGTGAAACATCTTTGATTGAGGTAGCCAAACATAAACATTCAAAACCCTTGCATGAGTTGGAAATATCCACTATACCAACTCCACTTTAGATTTCTATTGAGGGGGATAAAAACTTACATCGTACCTTGCCAAGGGCAAGATCCCCATTGCAGGAAGAGATTTCTTCTCAAAAGGAAGACATGGAGATTCCTCCTTCAAGGAAATACCAAGATGTAGGGTCTCTCATTGTTGATGAGGAGGAAGAGCAGAGAGGAAGTAATACCGTTGTCACTTCAGGAGGAGAACCATCACCACATGGAGATGGGCATGAAGTTATTTCTTCAATCAGAGGAGCTTTTCCATCATTGCAAAAGGTTCTCAAGGAACAACATGTGACAGTAGTGATGGGTAGTAAGACCTTGATCAAGGGAGGAAAATAAAAGGTGGATCAAGATTAAAGGATGGGGAGCATGCACCCTTGTTTATTTCAAGGGGTTTATATACAGAAGGAGGAGACTGGTTTGTGCAATGAAAGGAGGGAAAAATTAGTCCACTCACATATACAATCTACTTCATATTTTGATGTCTCATTACATGGAGGCATTCCACCTGGGAGGCCACCAAATTAGGAGATGAGAGACACCCCACCACTCATTGATCCAGGGAGGGTGAGAACCTTGGGAGGATTTGGAACAATGAAAAGAGTCCTGGGTAGGCTCAAGAATGAGGGAGACATTCTCCCAATATCATCATTACCCTTTCTCATCAGCTATTCTACACTGGGAGAAGATGTTTATGGGATGGAAGATGGCACCATCATGGTGCAAGGAGACCACTCCATGGCATTGGAGAACATGAGGATACTTCCACATAAGAAGGAATATTCCCCATTTGGTAGAGGATGGTGGCCACTCATGCATGCATTGGACAGACTCAGGAGATTTTGGATAGGTGACAGCTTCCTATGGAGGACTAGCCTCCAAAAGCTTCAACCTTTACTTGAGCAGGAGGGGCAACAAGAACATGTTAGCGGCATACCGGTGCTTGAATTTGGCATAGGAGATGTCAAAGGTGAGGGTAACTACATGACAGGGGATACACAGTATAGATCAGTAGCACTATCATTAGGGGGGTTAGATCCCTATTGGATATCCCAGCTATTGTTGGAATACTCCAAGGATCTCTTTACATGCAGGATACTTGATGACCAGTTTCCAAATGGAGGATATAGCGTGAGAAATGGGGTCATATTTTATCATGATAGGATATTCTTGGCTAGAACCTCAAAGCTCAAGGATAAAATACTACATGCATCCTATGAGATCTTTCTTTCCAATCCCACTGGTTTCATTAGAGCATGTCATACTATCTTGGAGGGATTCATGTGAGAATACTTGAAAGAAGCGATGCACTATCATATGAGGAAGTGCATAGATTTTTTGGAGGGTGAGGAGAAACATAACTCTTGGGAAGAGTTATCATTACCACCTCCTTATTCATTGGGTGTGAGAGGTAGCTCATCCATTAGCTACCTCACTAGTTTGAACCAAGTGTATGGTAAGGATTGTATTTTTGAGCATCATATATTTACTATATACTTGCATTTTCTTACCACTCATGTGTAGGGAATTGCTCCAAAAGGGGGAACTCTTTCTTATGGGCTTCATGGGCTGCTTGGGGCCATAAGCAGTGATAACGTTGGCCACTCCATAGAATATTTTTGGGGAGATGATGTATTCTTCATGGTGTGCTTCATTGACACCAAACATCATACACCTTCTCCAAACATGCAAGAATAATGGGGCAGAAAACAAGTGGTGGGGGAAACACTTGTTATATCATATTCTATGGCAGTTAGGAGAAAAAATGTGTTGGATGCACTTGAGGGACCATTACCCTTGCCCAGTACTACACATAGCAACTACCATGAATTTGATTATGATCCCATATGTTAATGATTTTCTTATCTTTGTTGGGAACATGATTGGAGGGAAAGCACATTGGTTGGATGTGTCCATTGGGAATGACATTTCCCACACTTTTTATGCTTCATGCTTCAAGGGGAGTATGGTAGATGATATGGCCACTAAATTGGATCACTTGTTCTTTTATGAGGAGAGCCATATGATTTCTTGGAGAACTTGGGAGATGCGTCTCATGAACATTTGGGAGAAAATTTTCTATGAATTACCATGCTGGAAGGTGATTCATTTCTTTTGGATGATAGCATGGAGATGGGAGTATCTCATTGGGAATGAGATCCCCTATTATTTTCATCATTCCTACCTTGAAGACGCCATTTGACAACAAGCAGGTTCCCATATAGACCTTCCATTCTTTCATGATGAGAGCCATTTGGGTTATCCACCAAAGGCCAACTTGCACATTTGGGAGGAACCATTTGGAGACAAAATTGTTGTAGAGTATCTGAAGCAGTGGTGGAGACTAATTGATGAGGAGGCCACAAGAGGAGGAGGGAGAATTTTTCTAAAGCCTTATATTTTCTTAAGGACAAGCAACATTTTGGAGGGGAGGGCTGTAATATTCCTAAAATTTAGCTTTTAGCTAAATGGAGTATTATAGATTGTTTTATCACTAGGTAGGTGAATAAGTGGGTAGGGAGGCCCATAAATCCCCTTAGCAATAACAAAAACACTTCAAGTGTGAAAGAAGACCATCTAAACAGCTAAATAAAGCACCTTTGAGTGTGAACAAGGGATGGAGCATGTCGAATAGGTCAACTTTGACCAAATAAAAAACATTGTTGTAGAAATTATATAAATTATATGTTATATATCCAAGATTCTCCTGATCACACACTATTTTAACTTCATGCACAATACAGAATCTATTCCACTATTGATCATCACATGCAGAAATTAAATCAATTTCAATGCACACATGAAACAATAAAAATTCACACACATTAACACAACTGTTTAACGGGAAAGCCTGAAGCTAAAAACCCCAACTATGTGTATATAATATATGTAATAGAGATCATGTAATAATCCTCATACAAAGCTGATCATATTGTTAGCCACCTATAAAATTTGTTATACCAAAGGTGGCTAAAACTGTTTGAGCCTTCAAGGAACAATTTTTTATTACTAAAAACTGTTGGCTCTTGAAGACTCTTGAAGGCCTCATGCCTCTGTCCAAATCTACACTGCTGTTTACATTCTAAAAAAATTTGAAATCCTATTGATTTCCAAGGCCAAATACTGCTGCAAACACATTTTCCCCTTCCTCTTCTTCCAAAACTAACCTCTTTTTTCCTCTCCTCTTTCCCCATGAAAATCTCCCATTTCCACATTTCTCCCCTTTTCCACTTCATAAAAACCCGTGATAAGGTTCTAAGACCCCTTCTTAGCCTTATCGAAACCCTCAAATGCATTTGAAAATCCTTGAGAAACCATTAAAATGCATGCCTTGTATGTTTTGGGGACTTAAGCCCTCTCGGGTTAAGTCTCTAACCCTTTCCGTCCATACGCCCTGGAGCCAGAACCAGGCGCTGAGCCAGTTGGGTGCTTATCCATTTTTAATCATATCTCTCCACCCAAAGTATAAAAACCTTTTTTATTTTCCAAAACTTTGGGTTTTATTTTATTTTTATTTTCTATAGTTTCTGTTGGTTCGAAGTTATCGAGCCCACTCCACTGTCGATCTGATCTACAGATCGACGGTGCGGAATCTATCCATCCGGTGGTCCCCGCCAGCTGTACATCACTCACTGTTGCAAGAAACCGCGTGGTATCCATCGCACCGCCTTTTGGGCAAGGGCGGTTTTTCCCCGATCGCCAGCAATTCCACACACTACTTGACACGTGTCCTGGGCACTGTTCCGAAAACCGCCGTCCATCGTGCATTAAAGTTTGCACATGGACACGCAGCAATATTCATGACCACCGACCGATTTGGGGCCGATCATCAGACGTCGATCGCTCGTCGAAGACGCACACGCGATAACTGGGCTACCGTGCAGCGGCAACAACATCTCCACCGTCGATCTGATCTGCAGATAGACGGTCCAAAATCCATCTCCCAGATTCCCTCCATTTGACTTTCCACCTTTTCTTCTGACTTTCGACCTCTGCGCCATCAACGGCTCAGATCCATTCTCCTTTTCTGCCTCCTCGTTCAATCTCGACCGTCAATCTTTGCATGATCAACGGCTCGGATTTAATCTTTTTCTGCCCGTTCTACGATCTCTCCCGATCAATCCTGACCATTGGATGATGCCATCCAACGGCCCCGTTTCTTCACATGCCTTCTGATGGAGTTAACCTATATATGCAGGATTTTATAATTTTTGTTTGTATTTTGCAGGGTTTCGAGGTTTCTCGCCGTTTTCGAGGAAGATTCGAAGGTGGAAGATGACGATTTTCTTGCCTTCGATTCGCCAAAGGAAATCCTTTGCAGGGTATAAATTCATGTTTCTTCAGTGTTTTCCTTAGGCATTGATGCCACATAACCCTGCGCAGCCTTGTTTATCAGCAAAAAACACAGCAAGTCAATGACAAATCACATAGTATCAATGACGGAGATCAAAGTGAACCAGAACAGAGGATTAAAAGACAGATTTGTGGGGATTACATCTAAGATGCTTATCAAAAGCCTAATCCCCAAGCAAAACACAGTTTAAACAGAATTTGAAGTGTTTTACCGACGGGAAACCCTCCACCACCACGAATTGAGGCAAATTGACCCCTTTAGCTACCACGACACCACCTGTACCTCAAAGCATTCAATCAGAGGCCGAATTTATTGATCAAATTAAAATATTCGCCTCAGCGCAGCCAGAGAGTTACTTCTGCAGGGAAGATTAATGCAAATAATATCTGCAAAGTAACCCCGACATCACAGAGAGCCTCAAAGGTCAACGAAAGCTCCCATGGAGCTTAATCTTTATGTAAAACATTTAATACAGAGGATATGTATGCACATTTCTTCATTGAGCCCCTCAAAGGACCAGAAACCATTTAATTCTGTATTAATTGTAATTGAGATCTTTTATCAGATCTCACCTCCTCATCCTTCTATATATACTACAACAGAAGATGAGTGAGGGGTTGGTTGCAGAACTTTGAAATACATTCGAGCTCAAACTTCTAATTGTAAATAGTGTTCACTGGCCCTTGGAGCTCTGCTTGTGATAGATTAGTTAGGCTGAATAGTGAAGATGATGGCTGAACTGAAACATTGGACCTAAAGACTGTAACTGGTTTGACATTAATAACAAGCTGTTTCTTGGGATCCTAGTCTATATCACTGGTGAAGTGCCTCTTTCTTTGTTATTGTTTTTCCTTATATGTATGGAATATTGTTCACTTTTCTCTTATAAAGAATAGCATGCACAGAGTTAGGACCTACTGTATATCAGTAACCTTCTCTAACTGAAAAGCTTTATCTCAATGTTTTCTTCCAATTTGTTTGTTTAAGAATGATTTAATACATTATACATAGTTAGGAATGTTGGAGTTCCCTCGTCCTACTGTTTGCTTTAAACATTGTTCTTGAAATTTATTTTCCTTATTTCGCTTATTAAATATGACTATGGAAGATATGGTGTGCCCTGGTCCTATTTTTTCTCCAAAAAGAAGATCTTGAAAGTTTCCTTGGTGTTGAATGAAAGCAAAATAGGTTTAAAAGTACTTTATCTGATCTTAAGTTTATACTTTGTTTCTCTTATATGTTTTCATACTCTATGAAGGTAATTATGTGGATTACTGGATTGTTTGTCAATTAAGCATATTTAATACAAACTTGACCAAGAGGTCAATGGTTAGCCCTGCACTTGGTTGGTTTTAAACAGTTACTTAAGAGGATTTTCTTGTTTGGACTGACCATAAATCCTTTGTGAAATTATTATCAGTTTCCACCATCTCCAACACTTTATTGTTTCGATTCCATCATTATAATCTCAATAATATTGTGATGTAGATGAATTTCCCCTTGGATCACTCTTGATGTTGTTGTTCAATTAAAGCCCTGTTATGACTCCATAGCCCAATGGACTAAAAACCAGCGTTATATCTATCTCTTTAGCCATAGTTGTTCTATTCACTTGCAACTTCTCACCTTTGAAACTGTTTTACATTTATAACTTTCCCCTCAAGTAGTATTCATGCCCAACCATCCAAAAAACAAACAAAACCCTTGGCCTTCATAACTAGCCTAATATCATAACCCCAAACTTCAAAGACAAGTCCATCTTTGTACTTATTGGAGAGATCCCTCTCCGGATGCAGGAGGGCTAGATCCTAGAATCCAAAAGCTGGTTGAAACGATGTTGTTTCTGTGATCGGACTTTGCCAATCTTACTGATTACAGATTCCTAACACATATCAAGCTCTCAGTACAATACAATCGCTACACACTAATCAGGCCCAATCTTGCAAATCCATGCACCGATCTCTGCCACCTGATAGCCTGCCTCTATTGTGCAATCCCTGCTGAAGAATGGTTCTGAATGAACTCTAATTTAGCCAGCCTTACTCACGCAATCCTCATTGGCATCTCCACTGAGTGTTGGATGTAATCAATGCATCACTATAGTCGCAACTGATAGTCACACTTTCTCTTTCACCTACCTCTCCACTGGTCTCCACTAAAACTACCATGCACTGTAGTTAACTGATGTATTATTCAGTTTATTAATGAGTTATTATTTAGTGAATTAATTAACTAATTAATTCACACCACTCTCACTAGTGTATCAATCAGTTAGACTAGATACAACTAGTTCAACCGAAATCTAACTGAAGCTAAAATAAATACACCACCAACTACTTCTATAACTCCACCAAACTCGTCACATGAGTCAAAATTTGGATTCCTATGCATTAGCTCTAAGAACTAAGAAACCGTAGAATAGCGTAATTCCTTCTGTCAGCTGTTGTGCCACATATGTGCACTTAACTGAAGTGCTCCAAGAGAATAAGATAATGTTTAGAGTCCAAATATTATTAAGAGCTAATAATATTCGACATATCTATTTTTATACTAGCAATCTAAAATTATATTCTGCCTAATATGTCTAAAAATAGAAGTCCATCTATTTTTCCAACTTGATCAACCATCCACAAATAGCATCCTACAACTCATAGAATATGATCAACATGTCTAAAAATAAACATAGTTTAAAAATAGACTTTGCGCCAAAAATAGCCTACGGGCCCACTTAGTGAAGGCGACTCTTTTCACTAAGCTCATCATCTTGTTGAATATCAACACTCCCTCTCAACAAGATAGGGATTATCTGCCACCCCGATCTTGTCTCTATGGTATTTGAATTTGCTCTTGGTGAGCGCCTTCGTCAGAATATATGCATCCTGATCCTCCGTAGGAATGTAAGAAAGCAACATGATCTTCTGCTGCACACAATATTTGATATGATGGTACCGGATGTAAATATGTTTATATATACCATGAAATACTGGATTAACTGAGAGTTTAATGCAACTCTGATTATCACAATATATCACAATAGGATCTAAGTGTGAACTGAACAACTCGACCAAGATCTTCCTCATCCATATAGCCTCGCATGTAGCCAAACTTGTTTTCATGTACTCAGCCTCTGCTGAACTGAGTGCCATGGATATCTGTTTCCTGCTGTACCAAGAAATTGTTGTAGACCCGATACTGAATATCCCTCCAGATTTTCTCTTTCTGTCCGTTGGACTCCTTGCCTAATCTGCATCCGTGAAGCCATGCAACTTCAACTCATCCGATTGTCTATACCACAATCCATATCCCGATGAGCCCCTGAGATACCTCAGGACATGCTTGCCTGCCTTCCAAAAGAGTTTGGTAGGCTTAACCATAGCTTTTAAAAGCTGGTTAACATCATAGCATATGTCCGGTCATGTATTAACTAGATACATGAGCGAACCAACCAACTGTCGGTAAACAGTGGCATCCACTACCTCTGCCGATGTAGCATCCTCTTTTCTCCAACCACGAGGAAGAGGAGTGTCGATAGGCTTGCAGCCTTGCATGTTAAACTTCTCCAGTATCTCCGGGGCATACTTGCCATGAGACACAAATAGTCCACCCTTATGCTGCAAAATTTCCAATCCCAGGAAATAATGAAGGAGGCCCAAGTCCTTCATCTCAAACTCCTTTGCAATATCTGCGTTGCATGAGTGTATCAATAGTTCATCACCTGTTAGTATCAAATCATCTACATAAATTAAAATTATCAGCAACTTACCCTCCACCACAATCTGGTATAAGTTCGGATCCGCCTCACTGTTGGTGAAACCAAGTCTAGTGAAATAACTGTCTATCCGTGTGTACCAAGCATGAGGTGCTTGTTTCAGCCCATACAACGCTCTTTTGAGCCTGCACACATGCGACTCGCTACTGAAGATTTTGAATCCTTCAGGCTACTCTATGTACACCTCCTCCTCAATGACTCTATTGAGGAATGTAGTATTCACATCCATCTGATGAATGTGCCAACCCATCTGCACTGAGAGAGCAAGGATGGTCCGTATGGAAGAATACCTTGCAACAGGTGCAAAGGTTTCTTCATATTCGATCCCCTCAATCTGTGAGAAGCCCCGGGAAACAAATATTACCTTGTACTTCTCGACGCTCCCGTCAGTAGCTTGCTTCAATTTGTAGATCCATCTCGAACCTACCACTAATTTCCCTTCTGGCCTTGGGACAATCTCCCATGCACTGTTTCTGACAATCGAATCATACTCTTCCACCATGGCATCTACCCATGCGGGATCCTCCACAGCTTCCTCGAAAGAAGATGGTTCTGTCACGATACACTTGCTCATCAGAGCCATGTATCCAATAAATTGGTTAGGTGTTTGTCTCTGTCTGCACTGTGCTATAGGTGCTCCCGAATTCTTCTCTGCATTAAGATTTAGTTGCTCAGCTTCTGTAGTGTTCTTCCGCCCTCTGATGTTTGGCGTGGTATGAGTGGTTTCTTCCACTCCATGAACCTCCTCTTGTGGTTGATCCACATCCTGAGGCTCATCTTTAGGAACAAGTAGCTCCTCATATGCATGCAAGTGTAGCTCCCTCTCAAGCGACAACTTCATGGCTTTCTCCTCATAAAATTTGATATCACATCGCACAACAATCATTCGATTGTCTGGAAAATACAAACGATAATTGTGGGGTGTTTTTGTGTACCCCAAAAATATCCCAATCTCTGCGGTCAGCTCCAACTTCTTCCTGGCATCCTTCATCACATGAATGTAAACAGGTGAGCAAAAAATCTTCAAATGAGAAATATCAGGTTTCTTACCAGAAAATGCCTCTTCGGGTGTACTCATGCCAAGTACTCTATGAGGACAACGATTTTTCATATAAACCGAGGACAATCTCTCTTCTAGAAACCCTAGCTATGTGCAAACAAAGTCAGTTCATATTTCTTGAAGCCATGCCCTTCTTCTTCTAGAAGAATATTCCATATGAAACTTATCATTATTTGTACTGTCATTGCAGCTGCACTCTTAATTCTTGTTGTCATCTTCCTCTTGTATAGAATCCCTTATCGAGATAGTATGGAAGCCCTATCTTGGGATTGAAATCCTTTTACAATCTGAACTTCACTGACGATGACATTCTCCATTGCTTGACATAAGAGAACGTGATTGGCAGTGCAGGATATAGAAAGGTATACAAAGGAGAGTTAATGGATGGAGAATTTATTGTTGTAAAACAGCTCTAGACCAATAACAAGACCACCATGCTTAAACACAACAAAGAGGCACTCAAATATCAACAATTCAAGATGGAGGTTGAATCCTTAGGCTTTATCAAAAATAAAAATATAGTGAAACTCTACTATTGCATTTCTAGCACAGATTCACAGCTCCTTGTATATGAATACATGAAGAATGGAATTTTGTGGGACAGACTACATCAGACAACCAGTCCAATATTAGATTGGTAGACACGCTATAAAATAGCACTTGGAATAGCTCATGGAATGGATTATTTTCACAATGAATGTGTTTCGGCTATTGTTCATAGAAATGTCAATTCCAGTAATATACTATTAGATGAAGATTATGAGCCACTCTTAGCTGATTTCAGAGTTGCAAAAATTCGTCAATCTTGTGGAAGGGGAGACTCTACAACTATTATTGCTAGCAGGCATGGTTACATTTCTCAAGGTAACCCATCTTTTATACTTTGTAAAAGGGTTGAACATAGTAATGTTTTAGAGTAGCCCAAAACAAATGAAATGCTAATAATTTAGAAGAATGAAAGTAATTCATAATATGTTATTTTGGGTTGCAGAGTATGCCTATACATATAAGTGAGTGAAAAGAGTGGTCTATATAGCTTCGAGGTTGTGTTGATGGAGTTTGTGACTCGAAGAAGACCTATAGAGCTAGATTTTGGGGAGAACAAGGACATTGTTCACTAGATTTCTTATATAATTTCTACCATAGAAAGCACATTTCAGGTGATAGATAGCAGGATACCTAATATTTACAAGGAGAGCATGATTAGGGTGCTTAAAATAATAGTTCTCTACACCATCCATCTACCTCCCATGAGGCATTCTATGCGAGAAGTAGTGGATTTGTTGTTGGGATCTGATCCATGCTCTGGTTCTTCATATTCAAGTAGATTTTATTTAGAAATGGGCAAGACGTAAGATTTTATATCCATTATGTAGTTTTATTTGTGAATGCTAGTTGATCGAGATTTCTGACCACAAGAAGTAGTCAAAATGCTTCGGGGAAGGAAGTAGGAGTCTGAAATTGCCCCATGTATTAAAAACATTCTTTCAGAAGTTACCTGTGCAAACACATGATTGTATCTAACCAAATTTAACTGTAACATAATGATGCCCAAAAAGAAATATTTAGAAATGAAAATGTAGTTGTTGGCAAATACCAACGTTTGAAGTGATTATCTTGACACAATTTACCATGTCAAAGTTCCTGCTATTTTTTCTCACTTAAAGACCTTTGTCATACTTTTCTACATTTTTTCAGACACTTACTTAAAGTCCTCTGTCTCCAAATATTTTTAATGGAGAAAACAACTACTTCGTGAATTTAAATGAAGGTAAAATTTTTAAATTATGAAGCAATAGTTGTGGTATTAGGTGGGTTGGTTGAGATTATTAAGAATATGTGTTTTCTTTTGAGAGGTGATATGTTTAAACTTAAATTGGTAGAGCATATACGCCTTTATAGACTTTAGTAGATGATGTAGAGTATGTATGTGTTTGTAGATTTTAGTAATCAAAAAATTACCTAGAGTATAGGTAGGTCCCTTTCCCCATAAACAAGAGAATCTCATACACCAATTTAGTGTTTGATTTAACCATAAAAATAAAGATTGGTTAAATCTAGATTTATTTTTATTAAGTTTATAATTTTATTTTTTTTGGTAAGGGAAAGCATTTCATTTCTTAGATCCTAATGAAAATATGCATATTGGTTTGTGTTATTCTACTACCATATAAACTAGACTAGTGGCAAAATCGAAATTCTTTGAGCATCCAAAATTTGCAATTGTCTTGAAAATTCAAAATTATAGAGCATATTTCATAAGCTTTAGGAATTGTTGCTAGAGCCTAGAACTACTATAAACTGGTAATTGGAATGACCTTTTATATGTCAAGCTGGAATTTATGCCTTAGGACATTTCCTTTGCAACTCCTGGTCCAATTGCTACTCTAAAATTTGTGAATATCTAAAAAAATAATAAACACTATGATTTTTTAATAATAAATATAAATTTATAACAATTAATAATTAATTTTCCATTATTTATTAATCATTAAATTATATTTTTTTCATTTTAAATATAGAAAATTATAAACAATATTTTATTAAATTTATTAAATGCACATTAAAACTTACAAAGTAAAGACTTCCATCTCCACTTAATATTCTAAGAAAATTAATATGTCATGAAAACAAGAATGAATTTTTCCAATATTGAAGCTTTATAGTATACATCCATTTATCTTGTTTTGAAATTTTCATTAACATGCCAAAAAAACACAACTCTATATTTAAACACACAACTTTATCTTTAAATTTGATTTTATTTGTAAGACTTGAACTGAATTGACCCATTCTTTAGGCACCTTAATTTTATTCAAAATCAAAAATATCTTCATCATTTTATTTTCTATAAATTTTATTAAATATACAAAAATTAAATAAAAATTATAAAAAATACATTTTTATTAAATTTATTAGATACTATTAAATTTATTAAATTCACTCATCAAAACTTACAAGGTAAAAATTCCAAAAAACTTCTACTTAATATTCCCAAATAAACTTTATTAAATATAAAAAATTAAATAAAAATTATAAAAAATATATATATTTTATTAAATTTATTAAATACATTTATCAAAATAAATTTTATTAAATATAAAAAAATTAAATAAAAATTATAAAAAATATATTTTATTAAATTTATTAAATACAGTCATCAAAACTTACAAAGTAAAAACTCCAAATAACTTCTACTTAATTTTCCAAAAAATTAACCAAATTCGTGAAGCAATATACTATATACCTATCCATCTTGTTTTGAAATTTTCATGCCAATAAAAGCACAACTTTTACTTTCAATAAGCACAACTCTTACTTTTATATTTGTTTTTCCCTTAGTTAAAAGAAATAGGAAATCATGTTCCTGCAATTTTCGAGATTCTAACCAGCGAAAAAAAAACACAACTCCATCTTATTTTATTTTAACTAAAGATAGAAAACAAAACACAACTCTTACTTTTAGATTTGTTTTATCCTTAGTTAAAACAAAAGCACGACTCCATGTTCTTGCAATTTTCGAAAACCAAAGCACAACTCTATATTGAAATTTGAATTATTTTTTAAAAACACAATTCTATATTTCAGTTTGATTAAAAAAAAATTATATTTAGATTTTATTTTATCTTAACCAAAGATAAAAAGGCAGGACTCATGTTGACTCCAACATTAAGCGCCTTATTTTCGGCCAAGTTCAAACTGGTGTTCATGCTCTTATTCTCTCTAAATTTGTTTGGCAGGGGCCAAGTACTCTCACGCTCCGAATTATTTCACACCTACGACTTTCTATTGTTTCACGTTATTTCAATCTCCCTTACCGGTTGAATTGCTCTTCTCGGATAACAGAATTAAATTGTAGGAGCAGAAAATGGATTCCGATGGTGATCTTCCGGAGCAATTCGTTGATATTTTAGTGCAAGATTTTGCTTATGATCCCATTCGACTTCCGTTTTCAGATGATCCTTCGCAGGTTCTTTATAATCGCAGAACGTTGGAGGCGATATGGGACAGCAAACGGGATGCCGTCAACCCATACACGCGCAAACCCTTCCATATTCGCGATGTCATCCCACAGACGGAGGTTAGGCAAAGGATGCAGCAATTCATTCATCTCAACAACAACAGCCGCGGGCTTCATGTTATTCCTGACTACACCCAAATCTTGAACGAGACAGATATGAAAAATCTGTTGGAAGAATTGGCTGTAGCTGTTAATCAATGTTTTCTAGTTCAGAAGAGGAAGAATAAACGAGGTCGTAGAAATATAAATAGAAAAGAAGATGACGGTGAATTGGAACACTGGAACGCACTGTGGAGGAAATTAAATCTGGTACGTCTTTACTGCCAGTACAGGCCTGAAAACAGAGCGATTTTTTGTTCAAACAAAGGATATGAATACTTGTTACAGGTAACCAGTTTGCCATCACTAAATTCATGCATACTAAGAAGAAGTGGTGAATCCTCATGTGATGATGCTGCCAAGGAGGTTTGCAAAGAGGTTGCCAGGATCGTTGATGTCGTCGGCGGTCTGAAAGAGACTGATTTACAGATGGCACGCAAAATTTCTGTTAAGGCGTTTGTGCGTATTCTATTATACCTTGCACTCCACCAGAGCCAATATTTGAAAATTCAGAGTATGGTTTTAAGAATTTACCGTCGAATGGTTGACGACTGCATCGATTATTTTGTTACATGCAAGAAGAATAAAAGGCAGAAGAATTCAATCGATTTAATGCTGGATCTCGCTGTATATGTGTTCGCTGCGCGGCGGTGTACGAGTGATATAATGAATGAAGACCTGTACAATGGAATGACAATCCTCAAAGTTGTGTGGGTCATAGATACTCATGCCGTCTATTTTATGTCTTACGTGGATATTGTGTATAAGGTGGTAACCATATGTGTTTCCCGCCTCCAAGATCTGCATGCTGCTCAAACCGTTTCTTGCTGTATCCCGCAGGAATTAGATGCCCTCTGTAGCTCTAACAGCAGTACCGGCCAGGATGCACTAGATGATATCAATGCAGAGATGACAAATAATATTCATCTACTTAGTATGGCGCTTGAGCATGGGCTCTTCACGATTTTCTCGCTCGTCACCACTACCCATAATGACGAAGCAACGTATGGGTATAAGAGGACACTGCAAAATTTGGGAATTGAAAACCAAATTGGCAGGATGGGAGAACTTGTCAACGCAGGTAACGGGCTCTTCCAGTCGCATCATATGGAGCTTGGACTAAAAATCATAGCTGCTCTTGATAGCTTTCGTGATAGCTTACGGGAATGAGAAAATACGAACTATTTCGTCTGGGAATATTCTCAGCCAAGCCAAACCACTACACATTTGTGGTAACCCTATCATATGTTCCACTATTGTTAAGAGCCCAGGACTGCAGATTATCTAAGCGCTTAAACAAAACTTTTGCGTGCAGAATTGGTGGGGATTTTACCCATTGATTTGATCAACAACGAAATTATTGGGAGGTTTGTATATAGTCAAACTATCATGGAATAATTCATGCACAATCAAGTGAAGGATATCGCAGCTAATTGTGGTGAAGAGGAGGGCGAACGATATGCACCGACAGAGCTAGGGATGCAACCTCTGCGCATTATAAGAAGGTGCCAATACACCCTATCGAAGGATGAAAGACTACATCCCACTATCACACCGAGTAGAGGAGTGAAGCCCTAAAAGATGATGTTCAACTCCGACCCTACAATAGAACTCTTTAGTGTAATGAGATGTTGTTATAAGCTGTGGGCCAAATTAATAAAATTGGGGGCTTATCTCTCATCCTATTGAAGCCATTCAGTGTTCAGCGTTCATAAGGGCGGATATATCCTTTATGGGTATTGGTTGGAATTTAGGAGATACAAGGATTTAAAAGGGTTGCATTTCCATATATGTTTGTGTTCTTGTTTTTGATGAAAATTAGTTTAAAAACTCTAACACCGACATGTTCTAGATCTATCTAAATTTTCACTGCTTGGAATCTTGCTGAAGTTGTATCGAGCATAAAACCCGTAGCAGGTGTGTCAAAGTTGTTTCAGAGGGGTGATTGTCTTAGTTCCTCACATTGGAAGGAGTGATTGTCTTAGTTACTCACATTGGAAGGACCAATCTCAGATAATCATGAAGCACTGTGCATAAGAGTAGGCCCGAGCTTCCACGAGAGGGCATAGATTGGAAGGAAACGTCACTATGTAGAGTATCTAAGGTATCTTTTGAACACCTAATTAGGCTACATTAATTATCAATCTGGGAGCGACTTTTTATTTCAAGAGTGTACTCTATCTGTGGCTGCAATTAACTAAGAGTAATGTTATGAAGATGTAGTACATAATGTTAAATCCAAAAGTAAACAGATGCTTGTAAAGAAATGTAATTATAGTAACATAAATGGAAATGCTCTGAAATCTTAACTACATTGATCTGCAAACCATCGATCAGGGATACAGTAGCAATAACTCCTTCCCTTAGAAATCAATGCAATTGAAATCACACTGAGGCAAGATAACCAATCTGGGAACTTGGAAGCAGTAACTAGTGTTCTCTACAGTTGGTGATCTTGTTCTTAAAGAAATAGAAATGAAATCAAGCTCGAAATACTTGCTGATAAAGATAACTGAAAGGAACTGCAAAGGATAGAAAGGAATAGCAACTTGTAATTCCTATGCATTCACAGCAACTATAACCAATCTATCTGCTAATCTGAAACTATAAATCAGAAATAAACAATAAATAGAAATGGAACAACGACATGAATTGAACAGAAATTATAATTCTAAGCGACTAATCTCTATACTCCAATCCTATCAACAGCCAACAATAATCAATTATAACAAATCATGAACCAATAGAATGGCAACTAGAATCGAAAATAGAACAACAAAGCTTTTATAACGATAGCAAGATAAATGAACAACGAATGTATTTCTTGCAAAGGATAAAATAGCAATGCAATTCGTTAATGAGTCTATATTCAATATAAAAACAGTCAATCAATTCTGTAATCGAAATAAACATTAAGCACAACTTCACACAACAGTAAGCAAAGAGTAAAAATACAAATAGAAAGGTAATTCCACCAGAGCCATGCCTTTAGCGCCAGTGAAATACTGCTGGGCTACTTTAGAACTTAAGAGATAAAACGAAATGTGAGTTTGATATTAATCGAATATAAATTATTACAAAGGTTGTTCTCTCAAAGCCGAGAGTTAATGAACATGATATTACAGAGGAAATGTCTGAATATAAGAACTTTTTCTGACCCCGTCATCACTAAAGGACATTGCTTTATATATTAGACCCTGATGGACAAGACAAGGAATAAGATGAGTTTGAACAACGATCCCTCAGGATCGAAGGATCTTGAGGGATTCTCTCCCCTTTGTTTAGTTATCATCTTGTTTACTTTGACCGAGGCCAAGCTATCCCCTGCCTCTTTTTAGCAATTCGTTCAGATCTCCTTGTCTTTGGATGGATGTGGTTCAATGCTGATGGAGCAGCAGTTACATTGATCTCAGCCTCGCCTTTGGTACAGTTGTTCACTTCATCTAATTCCTGTTTTATCAACAAAAAGAAACCTTAAGTCATCTTTTTACAATAAACATAAACCTTTCCAATTCTATCATAATTCTTGTAATAAATTACCTTCCCAAGGTAAAAAGGAGTATGTCTATACTAAAAGAATGAGAAGATACATAGTAATTTCATACCTTTTTCACTGCCCAACATACCCCCCTACTTAATCTTTTTCATGTCCTCATGAAAACTATAGTTCACATGGAGAGCAGTCAAAGAATAAGCCGGATAAGGTTTGTCATCAAAAAGCCTAAAACCATGTAGTGCAGCTAGTTCCTCAAAAACATGCTCTGTCTATCCTTCGGGGAGTTTGTAAATGGCTTTGTAGTCTGAAGCAGGGTACCATGCAATAGGGCTTCGAAACCTACACCCTAGCCAGAATGGTCCTTCTTTTAAAATAAGATGACTATAGGAAACCAAGCGGTCTGCAGCTAGCCCAAAGTTTTTATAATTAAATGGTTCTCTGTTTTGCACATTCTGATTGGAAATTCTCCATCGGACCTTAGCTGCTATATAAGCTTGGTTTCTAATGGATAAGAAATAATCTGTTCCATTCAAGATAATCGATTTGTGGACAGGCCCCAATACTTGGATAATGCCTTTCTTTGTCATCAAACTTCTCTTCCTAGCCCAAAATTGGGATGGGTTCTGAGGTTCACTCCTAACCCACAAATCTAATTCATTTTCTTGCCTTTGGAAAGCATTATAGGCTTTAAGCCATTTTAATTGATTTACAGCAAAGGAAATAAATGCCTGATGTTGGACATCTCCCACAAAAGGGCTAGGATTTGATTCACAATCGTTTTCAAGTATTAGATTATGTAAATAAAATTCACACAAAAGGCGCTATACTTTGATCCCATAAAGTTTGCAGCATGATACAAAGTCATCTATAGTTTTTAGCTCTATGGATTTCCCTGCCCTAACTGCCTTAATATTTAGTTGTAAATATATTTCTAGTAAAAATAAAGCATAGTTTTTGGCGAGGCATCTACAGGCTAAGAATTAGTGTATAGGGAGCAGAGAGTGTCCATTCGATTGTAGGCTAGTTTTAATTGGTTCAATACCTTGTCATCCTTTTCCTCTGCTCTTCGACACTTTTCGTGAGCTTCAGCTTCTGCTTCATGAATACTCTTCATCTGTTGCTGCAACTCATGATATCTCTTCCTTGGGATAATTTCTTCTTCCAACCTTTGCCTTTCTATTCAGGCTTGTGCCAACTCCTCTTGGAGTCTGGCTAGTGTCAGATCACTAAAAGTATGCTGACTACTAGATTGCATGTTTTCACTTGAAACAGGTCCCTCTGGAACAACTTGTGTTGGAACAGCTGTTTTCTATTCCGTATCTCCATAATTGGGCTCAGGCATGGTTTCTTCAACTTGTGGGTTCCTCTTAGCAGCCGCTTTTCTCTTTTTCGAAGCTCGCTTAGTAGCTATGCTTCTTCTCTTAGGGGCTCGCTTAGGCATTTGTTTCATTCTCAGAACCCTAATGGTTTGCTTGAGCTGTTCTACGAGTTTATGAAGCTTCATTCACTCCCTACGAGGCTTTTCAATCTCAGTTACTTTCCTCATCTTTTTTAATGGAACAATTGTTCCTTTCTCTGAACTCGTTTGCTCGACAGGGTGTTGGTCCATATCAGCAGTGCCTTCAGTTAAGTTCTCTTCTTGGTCTTCTTCTTGGGGTTCCTCTTCCACATCCATATGCCCTTGGCTAAACTCTTCGGGAATCATATCCTCGGTTAACTCTGCAATCTCCTGAGGGCTTCCAAGTTGGGATATTACTTCGGTGTTCTCTTTTTCTTGTTCATGCCTTTCAGGGGAAGCAACCCTAGCTTCGCTAGGGTTTGCTGTTTCATCCAGCATTTCTTCAATTATCTCTTTTTTGACTGCAGAACGCTCCTGTAATTGATTAATATCAATTTTAAGGTCCAAAGGGCTATGAGGCTGCACATAGTCACTCATATTGGCCAGAATTTGGGCCAATTGGTCTTCCTGTAAAGGGCTTACGGTAGCATTCTCGGGAGGCTCTGTTCCCTCTTTGTTGCTGTTATGATTGTCTTCATCCTCCTCATAAGTATGATAGCTTCCTTCTTCCTCATCCGAATATCGAATTTCTCCTTCAATTTATTCTTCTTCAGTATTTCCTTCCTCTGCACTGGATTGTTTTTTACCACTGGTGTGGTGACTTATTTCTTCTTTGTCTGAGTAGCAAATTTCTCCTTCCATTCCCTCTTCTTCATCAGTACGAGGGCTTGCTCCCTCCAATTGTGGAGGTTGTTCATCCTCTGAGCTGTGCAATTCCAGGGGCTGGCTACCGCTACCCAAAAGTCCTTCCATCATCCCCCTACTTCGTTTTAAATGAAGGGATTGTCTGTGAGTTGATGGCTAAACCATTGAGCTAGCCATTCTCTTCCGTTTTGGGGCAGGTAAGGCTAACCCACCATCAATGGAGAATATCATCTCTTCCCAGCTGGTCTGTTGCTGGGCAAGGCTACGACTTACTATTAATCGAATTAGGCAATGGTGGTTGACCACCATGTCTGCGTTCTGAGATTTTCTTATATTACGGGCAATATCATACAACAGGGAATTTAAAAATGCAAGAAAATTGACAGTGCATTTATGTTTTAATACAGCCAGTAGCTTAAGGTGGCGAGGTCTTACCACATCTTTCCTTCTGTCGCACGTTATATAGGCTTGCACAATCTTAGCCAATTCCGTCCATGGTTCTCCCAATGATGCTGGCTGAACTCCTTTGTCTTTGACAACAAATGTCTGTCCATCATCCTAAAATATCTTCATGGCTTCTTGAAGCCTGAGCTTCTTCTACGTCCATATAGTTCCTTGTGCTGGTATACCCGACACTTCTACAATTATTTCATCGGATACAACTATTTGTCTTCCTCTTACCATGGAGAACCCTTCTTGCAAGTTCTGTAAGAATTCGGTGGCCACTGCTTCATGAGGTTGTTGCATCCTCATGAAATATGTAATCCATCCTATTCTTTCCAAAATATCTCGTGCAGCATCAGAAACGACCAACACCTGCGGCTCACTGCGAATTGGTCATCCTCCCATCGTCTCTGCACTCTGTTAGTTCTTTCCAAACACACAGTGGTCGCAATGGAATAGCACAGCACGTTAAATTTTTGTTATTCCATAAAATGCAGGGATTTAGTTCGCATACAGGTAAAGAAACATCGGGATTTGATCTTTCATGCAGACATCCGCACCCCCCCCTGATGAATAATAGGTCACCCTCGACCGTCAATTGAGAGAGGAAAGCGTGGCACAGCATTAGTACAGCAGGAAAGTAGGCATAATTATTATTCATTCAATCAAATTATAGAAATTACTAAAATCAATGCGTGTGATAAATCGATAATAGATATAAAATCGTTTTGTAATGATTCAAATATGAGGAGAAGGGATAGCTTAAGATAAACATAAGTATAAATGCATTATTTACCACTTCAAACTAATATGATCGATTTGTAATGTTTTTCATGTATAATAGGTTCGAAATCAAAGGTTAAGGATTCATACTTTCATTTGATATTTAAATAGAGATACAGGAAAAAGGGTTAAATATGACTATTGATGTGTATAAATGTGAGTCCAATACCATCAGCAGAGCTATGTTGCCCACAGGTGTCCATAACCTTGACAAAGTTGCTTTCTCACCCTTGGAACCATCGTCCTTTATTTATGCTGAGGAAGTGCTTGTTAAATGTCATAATGGAGGCCATTGTGCTGGCTTGGTGACCAGATAAATCAAAATTCCATTCACCAGGAATAAGTGAAAAGTGGGCAGGTCGGCTCGTGATGAGACCTCCTATTCCAAGGACTTCTTAATTTTTTTCAATTGTCCATTGGACCATATCCCTGGTTTGGTGGCCATGATTGGAATGCCACTTCACTGACTTCCTTATGATCATGGTAGGCTGGCTCTTGATGAGACCCCCTATCCTCCATCTGCCAAATCATACAATTATTAGTGGAACATATAAATATTTTTCTTTTACATATAGCACTTTCCTAATTATTCATAAAGGATGGCTCAGCACTCCTTAAGAGTAGGGATGGTGGAAGAAGTCTGAACATCTCAATAGAAAATAATATGCCCTTATTCCTACTCCATAAATAAAAATCAAAGAAATTTATAACATATCGGAAAGAACCAATCATGATAAGGATAATCGATCAGATTAATTCAATGGTAATAAAACAGCAAAATTATGTTATTGATTATGTCCCTTTTTCCTGTTTTCTTATCATTACTAAAAAAATTTCTTAAAAATGACGATTTCTTTTGATTTGCTAATTACAGTAAGCTTTAATTTGTATGATTGTATATAAATAATATGTTTTCCTTTAGAAGAGTCATCAGAAATTCTCAAAATGCTAACAAAAAACCAATCCACTCAAAAGGTGTTGTCCCTTTTAAAAAGAACAGCAGAAACAATCTGCGGAACTGATGTTCCTTCCGAAAGAAACAGAAAAAACACTCTGCAGAACTATTATTCCTTTCGAAAGGAACAGCAGAAGTGTTTTTCCTTTAGAAAGGAACAAAAAAACTCAAAACAAGCGAAATAAACAGAGTTTTGAAAAAAACAGAATTTCATGAAACAAACAATGAAAACTGAAATAAAAAGAGATTTGGAAAAAACGAATTCCCTAAAACAAATAATCCAAATAAATGAACAATATTTATGTACAAAATTTTAAAAAAGAAATCATTTAATAAACTGGTGCCGAGGAGGAGTTATCCCCTTCAGCGAGAATTTCCATGGTAGAATCTTCTCGTAACTGTTGGTAAAAGGATTCTCGGGTAAGCAGTTTATGATACAATCGTACTCGATGACCGTTTACCTTAAAGGAATGCCCAGATCCATCAATGGTAGCTAATGTAATAGTGCCATTATCATGCACTTTTTTTATTTCATAGGGTCCGAGCCATCATGTCCGGAGTTTCCCTGGAAAATCCTAAAACCTAGAATCATATAGGAGTGCCTAGTCTCCTTCGTGGAAGATCTTTTCTTTGATAAGGGCGTCATGCCATTTTTCTCTCTGTTGTTGGATTAACGTTGTGTCCTGAAGAGAAGAGAGCCTAATTTCATCTAATTCATTAATTTGTTGCAGTATTTTGGCCTGGGCATCATTTAGATCTAGACCCACCTTTTGAGCTGTTCTCAATGTCTGAATTTCAAATTCTATTGGAAAGATGGGTTCTTTCCCAAATACCAATTGATATGGTGAATATCCCGTAGTGGGTCTCCACGTTGTTCGATATGCCCACAATGCTTCTGGAAATCTGTAGGCCCAGTCTCGTCTGTGTGAGGCAATGGTTTTTGTCAATATAGATTCAATCACTTTTTTCGTGCTTTCTACTTGGCCATTGGCTTGTGGATGGTATGGGGTTGTAATCTTGTGCTGAATGTGGTAGTTTTGTAGTGTTTCAGCTAATTTATTACCTACAAAATGTGGTCCTCCATCTGTGATTATGTCCCTTGGGAGACCATATCGCACAAAGATTTGGAAAAGAAATTGTATTACAGAGTCCTTTGTAGCTTTTGAAAGTGCCTCTGCTTCGACCCACTTAGTGACATATTCGGTTGCAACTAGGATGTATGTTTTTTGGTTTGAGGGAGGGCTAATAGGGCCAACAAAATCAAGCGCCCAGCATTCAAATGGTTCTATCACTAGTTGAGGGTTCAAAGGCATTTCATCAGACTGCCCAGAGCGACCTGCTCTTTGGCAGCTATCACAGGCCTGCACAAATTTTTTAGCATCTTTAAAGATGGTAGGCCAATAATAGCCTATTCGTAAAACCTTATGGGCAGTTCTATGATCTGAAAAATGCCTGCCACATTGCCCATCATGGCATGCTTTCAAAAGATCAAATACCTCGTCCTCCCAAACACATCTTCTTATTTGCATATATCCCCCTGTGTTAAATATCTAGCCCCCAATCCAAGAGAATCGGGTACTACATTGTATTATCTCTTTTCATTCATTAAGGGATAGATGTTTAGGTAATTTACCTATTGCCAAATAATTTTCTATATCAGCATACCATGGGGTTCTGACAGTAACAGCGAACAGATGTTCATTTGGGAAGTGGTCTTCAACTACTTCTGTATCTATTGGCTTTGGCATTCTTGATAGAAAGTCAACTACAGGGTTCTCTTTCCCAGGTCGATATTTGATTGTAATGTCGAATTCCTACAATAAAATCAACCATCTTGTCACTCTTCCATTTATAACAGGTTTATTTGCTAAAAATTTAATGGCAGAGTGATCAGTATATAGTACTACAGGATACCCAGTTATATAATGTCTAAACTTATTTATAGCATGTACTACAGCTAAAAATTCTTTCTCAGTCACAGTATAATTTAATTCAGCAGGGGATAGATTTTTGCTAATGTAATAAATTGCATATGGCTTCTTGTCTTCCTCCTGCCCAAGTACTGCTCCAATTGCTGTGTCTGAGGCATTGGATGAAATTTGGAATGGAAAATTCCAATTTGGGCCCCTCAGCACTGGGGCTGTTGAAACAAGCTTCTTCAGATCATTGAAGGCATTGTCACATTTATCTGTCCAAATGAAATCAACATTTCCAATTAGTGCATATAAAGGTGCAGCTATTCGAGAATAATGTTCTATAAATCTCCTATAATAACCAGAAAATCCAAGAAAGCTACGTACCTCTGTTTGTGTGGTGGGTGTGGGTATTAACAAGATTATTTGAATTTTAGCTGGGTCCACTTGAATTCCAGTTGTTGAAATATAATGCCCTAAGATAACTCCTTCGGTCATCATCATAAGTTACTTTTCATGGCTTAAACAAAGCCTAGTGTCAATACATCTTTGCAATACCTTTTCTAGATTTTCTAATGCAGGCTCAAAATCATCCCCATAAGGTGTGAAATCATCCATATATACTTCGAGGCCTTCATTTATTAAGTCTGCAAAGATGCTGAGAATGGCCCTTTGGAATGTAGCAGGGGCATTGCATAGGCCAAAAGGTAAGACTCGGTAGGAAAATGTCCCCCATGGACAGGTAAAAGTAGTTTTGTCTTGGTCTTCAGGGGCAATCTGGATTTGATTGTACCCACTGAAGCCATCGAGGAAAGAAAATAATTTATTTCCTACCAATGTGTCTAATACCTAGTCAATGAAAGGAAGGGGAAAGTGGTCTTTCTGTGTTGCCTTATTAAGTTCACAGTAATCTACACATATTCTCCACTTTCCGTTCTTTTTTGGTACCACTACTAATGGAGAGACCCACTTGCTATCAGATATTGGGTAGATGAAATTAACATCCAATAGTTTTTGTAATTCAGCTTTCACAATATCTTTGAGGTGAGGGTTTAGTCTTCTTTGGGGTTGGTGAATGGGTCTTGCATCTTTTTCAATATAGATGTGGTGTGTACACAATTGAGGGTCAATTCCTTTCATATCGGGGTAATCCCATGCAAAGGCTGCTTTGTATTTTCGTAATAATTGGACCAATTTCTCTTCTTGTTCAGCAGTGAGATTTTTGTTAATGTTTAGAGTTTTTCCCGGCTCAATTTCTACAATCTTGCTATTGTACATAGAAGTAGTAGGTATTACTTGATCAGGAATATCTTTGAAAGGATCTTCTTCTTCTTTATTATCAAATGCTGCCTTGATCATGTGACATTGTAAATGAGATCTGGTTTGTGGTTTATTAATGAAACTATTAATGATATCATCCTCTGTTTGATCTTTAAAATCAAGAGCATTTTCTATAGTTAGAGGTGATCTCATATTTTCCATTAGATATGATACAGGTTGTTTTTTTGTTTTGATTATTGATAGACTTGGCTGGGCTGGGGGATATAAAGCTAAATTCTTGACATAGTTTCCCCTTGTTATTGTCATGTTGCCTTGTCGGCATCCAATATAAGCATCGACAGTTGCCAACCAAGGTCTACCTAAGATTAACGGGTGTCCTTCTAGCTGATTCTTTGGATTGATAACCAGGAAGTCAGCAGGGTATTCCCAGGAATCTACAAATACCATTACATCTTGTAGTGTACCTTCTGCTTTGACTACCGATCGGTTAGCCAATTCCAATAAGGTTGTTGTTGGTTCTAGCGATGTAATGCCAAGTTTTTGACAGGTGGTGGTTGTTAGGATATTGATTGCTGCTCCCAAATCAACTAAGGCATTTGGAAACAATTTCCCATGGATTTTCACTGTCACTATAGGATTTCCTGGGTCTTCATATTTTACGGGTGTTTCCATTCCTGATAATAAGTCAGATAAAGTACCGACTATTTGGACAGTTGGATTGGTGGTTGTTCTCCTCTTTGGCTTCTTTATGCATAATTCCTTAATGTTTTTTGCATATATAGGAATGTCTTGGATAGCTTGGAGGAGAGGGATTTTTATACACAATTTTTTTAATTCTCCCAGAAGATCAAAATTAGGATGTTCTAATGGGCGCAGTATGATTAATCGTTCTGGGAATGGTGGAGAGGAGGTTGTTGCTTGTTGTTGATTTTGTTGTTGAACCTCCTTCTCTTTCTGTAATGTTTGTTCTATAGGTAACGGATCTTCAATATGAACATTATTGTTTCTCTTTGTTTCTACTATGTGCCCAGACCTTAATTGAAGGTCATTGCACTCCCTCAATTCAGTTTCTAATTCTGGGGGTTCCATTATTTGGACAGACTGAACTGGCCCATTGTTTGGGTTTGGGTTGGGCTGGGTTGGGAGTTGTGGTCTTAATTTGGTCTGGGGGTTTGTATAGGGAGCTGGAAGTGTAGGTTGAGAGAGAGGGATTGTTCCAGCTGGCTGATTTGTAGGTCTTTGCCAGTTTGAATGCCAGGCCTGACTCTAGGAAGTAGAGGGGGACCATTGTGTAGGATAGTTATTATTTTTCCAAAATGGTGGGCAGAAAGGAAAGTTAGGCCAATTATTTTGGTTTGTTTGATTTTTCCAAGATGTTTTAGGGAATGTTTGTTGTGACCAATTGGGGAAAGGTGGTTGCTTTTGACACATTCCACTATATTGCTGAGCATTATATTGAGGAGGCTGAAAAGAAGAAAATGGATCAGTTGGCATACCTGATTTGGCTGCCATTGTTGGCGCTGGTTAAGCAAACATACCACTTCTAATTCTTCTTTTGCCTCCTTAGAAACTTCTTTTAGGCCAGGAAGCGAAGGATATCCTTCTGTAGGGTGAAATTTCGTGCAAATGGCGCAGACTTTGATCACATCCAACGGGCACTCTTTGTGGCTGTGTTTCTTCCTGCATCTCGGATAGAATATTGCCAAATTTTGCTCTGCTTCTGCTTGCTTTTTTTTGGCTTGCATAATGTCGAACTGCATTGTTAGAGTCCCAAGTATGTCTGTCTTAAAATCTTCTAGCAGATTTCCAATCTCTGCACGAGTCACTCCTTCATTAGAGATGTTATTTTCTCTTGTAATCATATCACGCTTTGCTGATTTTATCCTTGTATTGCCCCTCAAACTCCTGATACACAAATCAATGATGTTAGCATAACTTTCCTGATATATATCACCTTTTCCCATAATATTCAATGTTTCAACCCATTGATCTTTCATTCCCCTAATTAATGTAGTTTTCAACACATTATCAGGTAAGGGTAAGGATGCATAGGGAGATCTCTGAAGATTGTATTGAAACCGTTCCACATATTCTTCCAAGGTTTCATTTGGTTTTGCTTTCATTTGGAATATTTCATCCTTTAGTTCCCGAGACCTGCAATAGTCTTGATATTTCTTTAAGAACGCAGCCTTCATATGATCCCAATCAGTTATGACACCCCCACCTAATCCCATAAACCATCGTAAGGCTGCCCCTTTTAATGTAGAAGGGAATAGTTTTAGTTTTTGGGGATCGGTGGTATAATCATATCCCCTGCATAACACATCAAATTCAAACAAAAATGCATCTGGATCTTCTGATGTTAAGCCATGAAATGTGGGAATATGTTGAAGGGGAATGGCCTTCATAGGCGCATTGACTGCAGTATATACTATAGGATATTGCAGCGTAGAGGTTTGCTGGGGTGTCTGCTGGTTCTAATTTTGGTTTAGGGCCATTTGGTCAAAAATTTGCCAATATCCTTCTGGGATCTCCAAGGAATTTCTAGGTTGACTAGCAGGGACAGGAATGGCTTTGACATCACTCCCCTTGTCTGGAATAATGAGTATTCCTTGTTGACCTACTGTTTGAGGTGATTCAGGACCTTGGTTTTGAGTAATTTTAACAGCACTTCCCTTATCTGGACTGCTTATTGTTTGGGCTATTTCAATAGGAGATTTTGGGTCTCCTGTTTCTCCTGGTTTCCCCTTCTCCTTCTCAGAGATTACTAGAGTTCCCTTCTTGAGGGGAAATTATGCAGGGATTCTCAATTTCTTGGGAATCTTGCTCAATTCCCTCTGTTTGACTGTGTATCTCAGCAAAGACTTCAGATGGTGACTCTGTAGCCTGAAGGGATGTTGTGTAACCAGCTCCAAAAAGAGAAGAAAAGAGATATTCACGCCTTAGAAATAAGCCACTTCGAGGGGGAAACCTCCAATACATTACATGAATGAACAATTCTTGGATGATTCAATTTACAAAACCTCCTTTCTATATATAGGAGTCCATGGGGCCATAATGTAATCCTAGTGGGCCACAATGTAATCCTAGCCAACCTAACAATAATAATTTAAGGGCACAATAATAACAAAATGGGGGTTACAATGCTACAATAATAACAATAAAGGTGTTACACTAACAAAAATAAGGTACTATACTAGTAATATAGGGACCTAACATGCCCCTCTCCTTCAAAAAAGCGTTGTCCTCAACGCTTGAGTAGCTCTGGGTGCTTCTGTATAAAATTCTCATCCTCCCCTGTAGAATCTTCAGTGGGTAAGTTCTTCCACTTGATGAGATACTCTGAAATTGATCGATTCCGTAATTTTCGAGTTCTTGTTTCCGTGACTGCTTCAGGTTCCAATATCATTTTTCCTTCCTCATCAAGTTCTAGCAATATTGTTTGAACTGGAAGATTTTCACCTATAACCTTCTTTAAGCATGAAACATGGAAAACTGGATGTACTCGCGAAGAAGCAGGAAGCTCCAATTTGTATGCCATAGTGCCAATATTTTGCAACACCTTGTAAGGACCATAGTATTTTGGCGATAATTTATTATCCTTTTTAGCTTGCTTGAGGGACATTTGTTTATATGGTTGTAGCCGTAAAAATACCCAATCTCCTACATCAAAACTTCTCTCGCTGCGATGTTGATTTGCCTGTTGTTTCATTCGATTTGTGCCAAATTCAGGTTATCCTTTAAGAGTTGGAGAACTTCTTGCTGATGCTCGATGTGATCTTCCACTTCTTGAACCTTCGAATTTTCCCTTAAAGATGATGTGATGGATGGTGGATGATATCCGTAAAGTGCCATAAATGGGGTCATTTTTGCTGCAGTATGGAAGGAAGTGTTATACCACCATTCAGCAAGAGGTAACCACTTGACCCATTGTGTTTGTTTATCAGATACAAAACAACGAAGATATCCTTCCAAACATTTATTTACTATCTCAGCTTGACCATCAGATTGAGGATGATAAGATGAGCTATGAGCTAATTTAGTACCCAAACAAGAAAATAACTCTGTCCAAAAATTTCCCGTAAAAATGGGATCTCTGTCGCTCACAATAACCCTTGGGCTTCCATGTAGCTTTTGAATTCGGTCCACAAATGTAGTAGCAACTGTACTTGCTTTAAATGGATGAGATAATGCACAAAAGTGTGCATACTTGGTAAGTCTATCAACTACCACCATGATGACACTCTTTCCTTCGGACTTAGGTAAACCCGTGATAAAATCCATTGAAATCTCCTCCCAACGTTGACTTGGAATGGATAAAGGTTGTAGAAGTCCCGGGGTCTTAATTGTCTCAACTTTATTCTGCTGGCAAACCAAACATTCTACCACAAACTTTTGAATATCATATTTAAGGCCATCCCAAAAAAAATCTTTCTTCACCCTGTGGTAAGTTTTTAAAAATCCTGAGTGTCCTCCTAAAGGAGAAGTGTGCAATTCCAGAAGAATCTTTTGTTTTAGTTGGGAATCCTTACAAAGATATAAGCGATCTTTGTACCATAAGGAATCATTTTTCCAACTAAATGTATCAGATGTACTAGGATCTTGCTGCAACTTTTGAATGAGTTTCCATACATCTTTGTCCTTCTTCCATTCATCTCTTGCTTCGGTTATCCAATCTGGTTGGATAATAGAAATGGCACAAAGCAATGCTTCCACCTCTTCATTCTTTCTTGAGAGTGCATCCGCAACAACATTAAGCTTTCCTTTTTTGTAGATTATTTCAAATTCATAACCCAACATCTTTGTGACCCATTTTTGCTGCTCTTCTGACGATAGTCTTTGTTCCAAAAAGTGTTTAAGACTATCACGATCAATTTTTACCTTGAAGTGTCTTCCCATTAGGTAAGTTCGCCATTTCTTTAGTGCATGCAGTATTGCTAACATTTCCTTCTCATAAATAGGTTTCTGTAAATACTTTCCTTTGATTGGACGACTTTCAAAAGCAATGGGTCTTCCTTCCCGCATTAAAACTGCACCAATTCCATTTCCTGAGGCATCACATTCCACAATAAAGGTTTTTGTGAAGTCTGGTGTAGCTAAGACCGGTGCTAGGCACATTGCTTCTTTAAGACGTTCAAAGGCCTTAGTTGCTTCAGGAGTCCATGAAAATGCATCTTTCTTCAATAATGTTGTTAGAGGTGCTGCTATTCTCCCATAATTCTTAACAAACTTGCGATAATACCCCGTTAACCCGAGAAATCCTCGCAACTGCTTTATGGTTGTGGGGACTTTCCATTCCTTAATGGATTTAATTTTGTTAGGGTCTACTTTAACACCCTCAAGAGATACAATATGACCCAGATATTCCACCTCTTGTACTCCAAAGAAACATTTGGATGTTTTTGCATATAATTGTTTCTCCTGCAATAGTTTGAGCACCCCGTCAACATGTTCAACATGATCCTTCCAAGACCTGCTGTAGATTAGTATATCATCAAAAAATACTAGCACAAATTTTCTAAGGAAGGGTTTGAAAATGGAATTCATCAACCCTTAAAATGTAGAAGGTGCATTGGTAAGGCCAAAAGTCATGACCAAAAATTCATAATGACCCTTATGAGTTCGAAATGCTGTTTTTGGAATATCTTCAGTCTTCATTCTAATTTGATGATATCCTGAACGAAGATCCAACTTGGTAAAATAAATTGCTCCATGTAATTCATCCAATAATTCATCAATCACAGGAAGGGGAAATTTATCTTTAATGGTGAGCTTATTGAGCTCCCTATAATCCGGACACATTCGCCATGATCCATCCTTCTTGTGTACCAATACTACAGGAGCAGAGAAAGAACTTTGACTAGGTTCAATTATACCCGCCTCTAACATTTCTGCAATCATACGTTCAATTTCACTCTTTTGGAAGTAAGGATATCTATAAGGCCTGATGTTTGGAGGAACACTTCCTGGAATCAAATGAATAGCATGATCGTGATCACGAATAGGTGGGAGTCCTTTGGGAGTTTCAAACACCTTGGAATGATTGTCCAAGACTTGTTGGAGATCTGCAGAAATAGATGATTTTGATGTTGGAACTTCTAGTGAGCATAATTGTACAATTACGCCTCGTTGTTCTTTCTTTAGAAGCTTTGTCATGCCATTAGAGCTTATTATCCTTCCTGGCTTCCCTTCAATACCCCGTAATTCGACTTCCTTTCCTTCTGAAAAAAATTTCAAGAAAATTTCTTGAAAATTAAAAGCTACCGTCCCTAAGGATTGTAACCATTGTACTCCTAGTACAACATTAGCACCTCCCATAGGAATGGAAAGCATTGGACTAGTCAACACATATTCCCCCATGGTTAGCTTGATATTATGGCATTTTCCAGAACAATTTATAGTTCCTCCATTTGCAACCATCACTTGACATTCTGGTGCTGGGTATAGGAAACAATTTAATTCCTTGGCTACCTTATAATGAATAAAATTATGGGTGCTACCCGAATCAATCAACACTATTACCCTTTTCTTCTTTATATGTCCTTCTATCTTGAGAGTTTGAGGAGTGGTAATTCCTGCCAGTGCATTACACGATATGGTCTGATTCATTTCTTCCTCTTCTAGGGGTGGTTCCTGGTGTATATCCTCTTCTTGTTCATTTTCTTCTTCTTCTTCACAATCTATGTAAAATAATTTCTTCTCAGCACACTTATGACCTTTAGTGTATTTGCTATCACAACCGTAGCAAAGCCCTTTTGCTCTTTTTTCTTCCAATTGTTGTGGTGTCAACCTTGTAGGTTGTTGAAATCTAGGAGTAGCAACACTTCCCTCTTTATAGAAGTGAGTGGTAGGCTTCCTTGTCGCCATAATTTTACATTCAATTTTTCTTGCCAACCCGAATGCCTTCTCCAATGAATCAGGTTCCAAAACGCGAACTTCATGTTGGATGTTATCCTTTAAAGTGCCTATGAAGAGATCAATCCCGTGTTCCTCTGGAATATCAGTTACCCTTATATTCAATTTTTGGAAGTCCTCAATGTGCTGCCCCACTAAACCCTTTTGTTTGAGATTTATCAATTGGCTAAGAAGGTGTTGCTCTTTGTATCCTCATAATGTGCTATCATTTCCTCTGTAAAAATTGACCAAGTGACAATTTTTTTACGGGAGCAAAGCCATCGATACCATACAAATGTATTTTGTTCTAAATGTAAAGTTGCAATGCGTACCTTTTGTGTGTTTTGCACATTATGGAGATCAAATATTGCTCCATCTGTAGTATCCATGTTACAGGATCCTTTCCATCAAACTTCCTCATATCCATTTTTGGAATATGGTGGTTCTTCCCGCCAAAATTAGAGTTTATGAAATCACGATTAACATTTATTTTGTTCTCATCATGAGGTTCTTCTACTATCTTTTCACCATTAGGAAACATTTCTTGTATCATCTTGGTCAAATCTTCGATGTCTGCTTTTAGATCATTCTTCATGTTTTTCATGTTGTTTTCCATGTGGTATTCCATGTGGTCTTTCATGTCATCCATCTTAGCTTCCATGCCATCTATCTTGGTTTCCACGCCTTTCTTCAAAACTTCCATGTCATTTTTTGTTGCTCTTTGCGAGAGCGAAATTTGTTGCACTTGCTCTTGTAATTTTGATATGTCATGTTGCCATTCTTCGTCTTCATGAGTCATAGTAGAGCTTTCCAAAGGCTTAATTGGTGTCGAAATCTTTTTAGGGGCCATTTTATACTTCAATATTGATATCTATTCTACAATAGGCCCTTTCAATCAATTCAAATTGATTCAAGACTTATGCAATTCGGAAAAAAAATACACACCTTTTACTTGCTTTGAGGAGCTCGATATTGAAATTGTATTATCTCTATTATTTTGGATCTTAAATATCTGAAATTTAGCACTGAAGTAGCCCTCTGAATTCTCTTTTGAATGCCACAGGTCTGACCTGATTTGGATTCTCCAAGACAAAGTTGTGTCCAATCTCCCACAATGACCTAATTATGGACTGGTTTAGTAGAGCGAATTTGTACGACTTGCCACGTGTCACTGTTTCGTCCTTTGTATCTGAAATTGATAGCCAAGAAACTTCAATCTGTGTACTTGCGACCAATTTTTACGGCACTTCAATCCGATGCCCAGAGAGAGAGTTATTGAACTTTTCCCACGATCACCTCTTTGAGATGCAATTCAAGAGCCTGAAAAAGCACTACCTTCCACAGATCATATCTCCAAAAATATTGTGAACCAAGCTCTGAAATTTTTTGACGAATTTCCTCAGGATTTCAGCTTCGCACCATAAAAATTTCAGATTCGGAACCTTCGTAGAAAAATTATTATAGCGAAAATTCCACGATGACCTGTTTAGGAGCTTGAAACAAGGCCTAAATTCCAGCTGCATGATATCTCCTAAAATATTGCGAAGAAAGCTCTGAAATTGTTATACAAGCTTCCTCAGGATTTCAGCTTCGTACCCTAAAAATTTCAGCTTCTGAAACTTCGTAGAAAAATTTATAGTGCAAATGCCACGAAGACGTTTGGAGCAAATAAACCCTAGAATCCAAACCTCCGATACCAAATGTCAGGTAAACTGTACTTCCAAAAAGAGAAGAAAAGAGATATTCACGCCTTTAGAAATAAGCCACTTCGAGGGGGCAACCTCCAATACATTACATAAATGAACAAATCTTGGATGATCCAATTAAAAAAACCTCCTTTCTATATATAGGAGTCCATGGGGCCATAATGTAATCCTAGTGGGCCACAATGTAATCCTAGCCGACCTAACAATAATAATTTAAGGGCACAATAATAACAAAATGGGGGTTACAAGGGTACAATAATAACAATAAAGGTGTTACACTAACAACAATAAGGTACTATACTAGTAATATAGGGACCTAACAAGGGAACTAGTAGGCTGTCCAGAGATAGCTTTTATAAATCCTACTGATGGCTGAGGTTCAGTTCTTTTAAGGATTTCGTCAATAAAAGTTGTCCGCCCAAGGGTCACCGGTCCCTTAGGTTTTTCAATTTAAGGAGGAATTTTGTTTTTCTTAGTTGTTCTATTCATTCAAGAAAACAAACCTTCATTCCTACCTAAAGAAAGAAGCTTACCTACTTCTGCTGTGAAGCGGGCTGTGAGCAAGTGTGTTTCTTGCCCAGTGCGCAGGTTCTTACCTTCCATTTTTAATACCCAAATCTTCGCAAGCAGAAGAAAATCAGCTGCGCATCACTCCTTTGAAATGGCATACACTCTCCCCAGCAACGACGCCAAAATTTTGAGTCATAAAAAGGTATCTTTTGAACACCTAATTAGGCTACATTAATTATCAATCTGGGAGCCACTTTTTATTTCAAGAGTGTACTCTGTCTGAGGCTGCAATTAACTAAGAGTAATGCTACGAATATGTAGTACAAAATGTTAAATCTAAAATTAAACAAATGCTTGTAAAGAAATCTAATTACAGTAACATAAATGGAAATGCTCTGAAATCTTAACTACATCGATCTGCAAACCATTGATCAGGGTTACAGTAGCAATAACTCCTTCCCCTAGAAATAGATGCAACTAAAATCACACTGAGGCAAGATAACCAATCTAGGAACCTGGAAGCAGTAACCAGTGTTCTCTACAGTTGGTGATCTTGTTCTTAAAGCAATAGAAATGAAATCAAGCTCGAACTACTTGCTGATAAAGATAACTGAAAGGAACTGCAAAGTCTAGAAAGGAACATCAACTTGTAATTCCTATGCATTCACAGCAACTATAACCAATCTATCTGCTAATCTGAAGCTATAAATTAGAAATAAACAATAAACATAAATGGAATAGCAACATGAATTGAACAACAATTATAATTCTAAGCGATTAATCTCTATACTCCAATCCTGTCAACAACCAACAACAACCAATTATAACAGATCATGAACCAATAGAACAACAACTAGAATCGAATATAGAACAACAAAGCTCTTATAATGATAGCAAGATGAATGAACAGTGAATGTAATTATTGCAAAGGATAAAATAGCAATGCAATTCGTTAATGAATCTGTATTCAATCTAACAGCAGTCAACAACTCTGTAATCGAAATAAACATTAAACACAACTTCACACAACAATAAGCAAAGAGTAAAAATACAAACAACAAGGTAATTCCACCAGAGCCATGCCCTTAGCGCCAATGAAATACTACTGAGCTACTTCAGAACTTAAGAGATAAAACAAAACGCGTGTTTGATATTAATCGAACATAAAGTATTACAGAGGCTGTTCTCTCAAAGCCGAGAGTTAATGAACATAATATTATAGAGGAAATGTCTGAATATAAGAACTTTTTCTGACCCATTGATCACTAAAGGACATTGCTTTATATATTAGATCCTGATGGACAAGACAAGGAATGAGATGAGTTTGAACAACGATCCCTTAGGATCGAAGGATCCTGAGGGATTCGATCCCCTTCGTTTAGTAATCATCTTGTTTACTTTGACTGAGGCCGAGCTGTCCCCTACCTATTTTTAGCAATTCGTTCAGATCTCCTTGTCTTTGGCTGGATGTGGTTCAACATTGATGGAAGCAGCAGTTACATTGATCTCAGCCTCGCCTTTGGTACAGCTGTTCACTTCGTATAATTCCTGTTTTATCAACAAAAAGCAACCTTAAGTCATCTTTTTACAATAAACATAAACCTTTCCAATTCTATCATAATTCTTGTAATAAATTAACTTCCCAAGGTAAAAAGGAGTATGTCTATAGTAAAAGAATGAGAAGATACATAGTAATTTCATACCTTTTTCACTGCCCAACAGCTGTCAGGAGCACAACGCCCTAGGCATTGCACTTCTTCTAGGGACATCCATTGGTCAAACCAAGACCACCAATGGATTTAAAATGATGAAGACATGAAGGTTAGCAACTTTTCTA